>BSBK01000092.1:1430000-1897500 GCA_027943335.1 Chamaecyparis obtusa
CTTCCTTTAACTGCCTACATCTTAACTACTTAACCCTATCATTTCCTTCATAGATATTGTTTAGTTTTTCTCAAGCTTCATGAGCAATTTATAATGCAAAAACCTTCACCAATTCAATTTTAGATAATGCACTAAAAATAACATATCTTTCTCTTTTGTTTTCTTCATATGGATTGATGTTATCCAAAGTGGCAAGTCCATTGGCTAATATGATATATTTGTTCTCCACATTTTTCCAAGTCTTGTAACTTAAAGAAATCAAATATCCCCTCATCTTTACTTTCCACATGCCATATTCAAATCCATCAAAGGTAGGAATAGGTAATTTATATGTCATCAAATATCCCTAAGTAATTAGACTTAACATATGTGAACCAAAGCTCTGATACCAATTGTAGAATGTCATGAGAATCTAAGAGGGGGTGAATCAGTTGTAGTTAAAATTTTTCTCCATTTCTCAGATCCAAAAATAAAAAAATTAACACTTTATCCACTCAATCAAATCATATGTAACCATGAAAGATCATACACAAACCATACACAATGAACGCCATATTTTTACGTGGAAGATCCAAGATGAGAAAAACTATGAAGAAGTTAATTCTCATTGATAAAAATGCTAGTTAAGGTGATTTTAACAAAAGGTGGCTCATTGCTAGAATGCTCATTGAAGATGGGCTTACTTCCTAGAAGGGTTCACTACCCTGAGAAAGAAGAGAGAAAAATGAAATCCACCACTGAAGTACAACTTGTAAAAGAAACCTTTGGTTCATTTCCTTTGGTATCTAAAAACACATATGCTTTTCTCATAACCCAACTTCACACTTTTGCAAAAGTTTGTATATTATATGATGGATCTTGTTCCCTAAAACTTCCTTATCAATCCATCACAATCATCCTCTGATTTATATTGATCTTCAAAATATGAAATCATCAAGTCAACGAATAAAACATTATTTTAAAATCGGTCTAGATAAAATATTTATGCGATATAGAGGAATAAAAAGTGGACCACACCACACACACTGCCTAGACCAAACTACACATTATCTATATATCACAGATGCCAATGCCTAAGAAGAAATGATACTATTAGGAAACATGTGTTAAGAATGAGAACACTGAGAGGGGGGATGAATCAATATTCTACAATTAATGTTTTTCTGCTTCTTGAAACTTAGCCCAATTACTTAAATACTGAAATGAATAGTAAAGAAAATAAAACAATCAACCATAACACATAACACAAGATATGTTTACAGGGAAACCTTGGCCAATGGAAAACCCCGGTGGGAATTAGCACCCATGAATAATTGCACTAGTCTTATGAACTTATTAGAGTTCCTTTGCCCTATTAGGAGCAGTCATTACAATATTGAGTACAATGACTCCATTAGGAGTCTTGAAGAACAAAACCCTGTTAGGGGTGGATGGCTCACTGCCAGAGCTCACTGCCCAAAGAAGAAGGCTACAACCTTTTGGTTATCAAATACACACTATATCTGGAAGGGTGAATTGCTTCTTTAACACTGCTATCTAATCAGTTCCTTTTGTGTGCTATTTCTCTAACTTCTTTTAGAGCTTTATCTCATACTGACTGAACTCACATACTTCTTCTCTTCTTTATATCTTCTATGCTCTGCTTTCCTTAAATACATAAGCACATGTCATATATATACATGCTGAATAGCTGCAATCAATACTAAATACTGTGTCGGCCTAAAACCTAACACATACAATGCTTCCAAATTAATTGGCTCAAGTGTATTTACATAAAATGATAATAACATGTTTACATCACTATTACAATAGGCGCATAGCCTTTACAAAATAGAATGATACACGCTAATCAAAAAAATTTATGTCAGTTGCATACTCTGTTATGTTCTTCCGCTTAAATGCCAGTGCCACTTACACTTGTTGTAACTTCTCGATACTATCATATCTGATCATGCATTCTTAGAATTAGCATAATAGCATACTCAAAAAATTATATCCAAGGGCGCATACCAAAACTCGATCATACACACGTGCGTCGATGCTCTGATCATTAGGTACATCACTGCCTGCACTGTCTTCCATACTTAGCTAAAATATGATTTTCCAAGTTTGTGTGTTGACTATCAAAACTCCATATGACTTTGTTGCCATAAAGACAAGACAAAACTAGTCATATACTTTAGTGAAGTCAACTTGCCAAGAATCTCCCCCTTTGTCATTAATGGAAACAAAGGAATATGGCGAAGTTGCTAAACTTAACTTACACAAAAAACTTGCTATTAACTTTCTATATACTGTACATCATATCTTCTTCTTCTTTATACACTACTCCCCCTTTGATATCAATGAAAAAGGTGCTTCAAAAAGAAAATCTCTAAGTACTTACACAAAAAATACATCTGGATATGCAATCTGAAGGTTTTTTATTTCTTGCTGCCAAAATACGTTTAGTGCATCAACTATCTGTAGATGAGTGCATAATGCATATGTGAGCTTCTCCATCTTTTCTAAATCCCTACAGGTACCTTGATCATATGTCACAATTGTTGTGTCAATACGCTTGATATTCTGATTCAATACATCTAGTGAGGGCGCAAGTGCATTTCTTAGCAGTGCTTGTCTAGCCCTTATTTTCGCAATCTCTTTTTCTAACTTCTCTATTTTGTTTGTTTTCCCTTGATAGACATTATTGAAAACATTTACATCTTGAGAGGGATCTTCAACTAATTTCCTTATTGCCGCAATCAGGGACTCTGCTTCCTGAATCTTCTTTGAGTGTTATGAAGTGAGTTTATCCTTGTTCATGCAATCAGTTATCTTCTTTCTTCCTTTTGCTACTATCTCCTTCAACATTTATTGTCCAATCTTTAGAGAATTGATGTCTAAAGAGAATTTGTTTATCAAATCGTTTAGTCTTTTCTTATTGTAATTCTCTTCTGCAATCATTTTTGCTGAGTCTTCTAGACTTAAAAAAAATTCTTTGAAGTTCGACAAAATGCTGCTAACATCATCCACTGAATGAACATTAACCAATTTATTATCCTCAGGTAATAAATTATTTAGTATACTAACTGATTACACAAATAGAGGATTCCTCATTACTTGTTTTTCTTTGGCTTTCTCCATAGCCATCACACTTATCTTTATTAGATCCCCTTCTCTCCATGAATCTAAACTTGTTGTATCAGGAGTTAAACTTGACAACAATGATATTGAGGGTTTAGGAGTAAGAAATAAGTCTGCGCTTTGACTTATATCCATACTTTCACTCTTTATCTTTACTAGGATCTCAACAGAAGGCCCTTCTTTAAGTTCATTTTCCTTCTCATTTTCTTGTCTTGTTACATCTTCAATTAGGACTTCTTCTTGTTGCATAGGTGTTTCTTCACCACATAGGATCTCAGATTCTTCAGTACTCACAAAGACTTCTTCAAGCTTATCTAGATCATTATCTGTTGTCGCCATGGATATTTCAACAGCATTAATCAAAATTGTTTCATCTTTTGTTTTTACTGCTTCAGTAGATACTGTAACCTTTGGTACAGAATCTTGTGGACCTGTAAAAGGTGCATTAGGGATCTCTGATTTCTTTTGCTTGCTCAGAGGGAACTTGGGTTGTAGGCGTAGTAGGAGGGTACATGCATCTGTCAAAAAATACTCTCATAAATGCTTTCTTTATTTCCTTTGAAATCAACTCATAATCATTGTTCATTATATGTAGAGTTCTGATCTTAGATCTTAGATGAGGCTTAACCAAATATAACAGTATCATCTTTTCTTCTAATGAACAGACATGGAGGTTATCATCCAAAGTCTTTTCTCAAATTCTCATATCCTCCTCTATGGCTTGTCTTTTCAATGAATCCAATAGATTCCATACATGATCAGGAATGACTGTCTTAAGTTCCAAAATTGACTTTTTGAACTTAATCATATGCTTGATGATTATAAAATGAATTTCTAATTTATCAATCTCATGATACTTGTCATAGAATTTTCCAATTTGAGTTATCCTGCCTTCATCAATAACTCTAGTTCTCAAAACTTCCAAATTTGGTCTGAATCCTACCTCAGGAGGTGCTTCGGTGTTCTTTCCTTTGCTTCTAGTTATTCTTTAGGATGGGTGGCTTGTGCCGGTTTGCTTCTTTCTTCTAGATACCTTGCTTGGCTTAGGAGGTGGAGTGGACTCCAGATCAACTGTAGTTGTGGGTGCTGAGGTGTTAACATTAGTCTTACTCTTCTTCTCCTTTAGATCATTTACTTCTTGAACTTCTTCTGATGGGGGTGCACTCTCAAGTTGCATAGAAATCTTGGCTTCCCTTTCTTTATCTATGTCTGCTTGGGTGACAACATGAATTTTTAGAATATCTGAGGTAATCCTAGATGTTTTTCTCTTTTTTGCAGTACTGTATAAGACAAAATCGACTTGTTTTGTCTTTTCTTCATATGTTCCCCACCTTGGTTCATTTGGATCCTTAGGCATAGATAGAAGGACTTGTGCATAGCCTTCCAAAATGTGCTCATCAACTTCATAACCAAGTGGATGAATCCACTTTGTTCTAGGCTCAACTGCTTCCATGCAAGTAGAGTTAGTTTCCACCATAAAACAAATGTTGTCCTTGTATTTCTCCACTATCTTCTTAGGTATTATGTACCTTCTTTGCATCTTGATCCTGAATGTTTTAATATCTAGATCCATATAATCCTTTAAAGTGCTCTCTGATGTTGCCTTAAATGAAATTTGAGGCAAGGTAGGTATGCTTTTGTCAAGATAGAGATCAGAAACTTTACCAACTATAAGAACGTACATGTATATAATCAATGAAGCAAATCTGAATATTTTTCTCTTATCATTCTTTATAGCTCTTATGTTGTCTAACAACTGTGCGTGCAAGATCTCACAAAGGTTAAACTCTCCATTTTCTTTCACTATCCTTATTGCTGCCAGAATTGTAGCTGCGGATACACTGTTCACTCTATTTGCATGCTGGAACTTGTATCCAAGAATCATAGCCATGAGTTTAATGTCTTTCTCCTCTGTGGGCTCAATAGTCATGCCACACTTATCACTCATGGTCTGACATGCCCGCTCAACCTATTTTCTGACATCTTTTCCTATTGGTAGAATGGTGTCGATCTTAGAAAGTCTGGTCATCTCATGAATGAGATCATTTGTAATACAGACAGGGACTTGACCAATCCAAAAGAAATCATCATGAATCTTGCTTAGTAAGATCTTAATCCATTCCGACTTAGAATTCATACGCAGTCGCATACTCTATGATAGGATTATCTATTAGGTGAGAGAATTCATCCTTGAATGTAAAGTCTAGATTAACCATTGATTCCATGTGCGACCTTATCCTGTCTAATCCTATAGACTCTTTCTTGTAGTAGATGTAGGTGTGAATATCTTCAACATGAACGAATCCTATCGGAGTCTTGGAAAATGCTCCTATAAAATCATCTAACACTGACTTGAATGGATTCTTTTTAAACACATATCTCTTCCTTTTTGTGACATCAAAGACTACTGGAGTTTCCATTACTTGCTTCAATGCTCAAATAGGGTTCCAGGAGATTTCTGAAATGACACGTCTAAGCTAGGGTTTCGCTAATAGTTTAACTCCTTTTCATTGATGAAACGACTTCAATCCTTCAATACTTGCCGCTTTGATCTCTTGTGCTCTCCAAGGGCTTGATCTCAAATGTAAAAGTGAAGATAATAAATCTCTGATGACTAATAAATTAAATTTCTGTAATTAATGCTTGCCACCATAACACAGGTTACAACAGTGAATTCCAATCTTAGTTCTTGCTATCAATCAGGCTGTGCGATCTTGCATACTGCATCAACTTGCAACCAAACAACTAAAACCAAAGGCCCATACTTTGAGGATGAGTATACCAGCTGCACAGGGGTCGAGAGCTTATCTAGCTCCCCCTATGACAATGAGGGTTATTTATCCAGAAGTAGAAGGTGCGTCCATTGCGGATGCATCCACTACTTTGTTAGCAATATTATATTTCTTTACTTCCATCCAAATCTTGCTCACATCTTCTGTAGCTTTCACAAACTTGACTTTGCTAGATTCATCCAATATTGATCCTTGAGACTTATTAGGTCTATCTTGTCTTTGCGCTTGTGATCTGCAAAACTTCAAGATGTGTCCAACTTTATTACAAGAGTGACAAATGACTGGAGGCCTTATATTCCTAGGCGCATTGATGTGAGTAACCATGCTGCATTCTTTAGCTGTGTGTCCATTGAAGTTGCATATCTGACATGTAATGTTCATAGGACTTCTAATATTTTGCTGTGGTTGATTTCTCTGATTGTGTTGCGTCTGACTTCTTTGATTTGATCTATAATTCACAGCTCTATGACCAAATTTATTTCATGAATAACAATAACCATTGAAAGGTCTTACCTCTTTACAATCTCTCGTTATATGTCCATTCTTGTTACAGGCATAACAAGTTCAGTTTACTAGCTTGCGTTAATCTTTAGGTGGTTTTTTTTTAGCTTCAGTATGATTTTCAATCTTCTTAGCTTCTGTAGATTCTTCTGGTTCTTTCATTCTTTCTTGCATTGCATTGATTTGAATTTGTGCTTCATTGAATCCAATACCACTGGAATCTCCTTTTATCCTTTGTGCATAAATCTGTGAGTCTAATAGATCAACACTTGTGTGCAATTTTTCAATATGATTCTTGGCTTTTGTTAATTCAGATTACATCTTTTTCTTGATGTTTTCTAACTCCAAGATTTTCAGGTTTGCTTGCATAAGTTCTTCATCCAATTGTTTGTTTTCTTTGATCTTTTCCTCAAAGGATGTCTTGCTATTAGTTAATTATTCATTCAAATCTTCAATCTGATCCTTCAGAGACATGTTTTCTTCATTCAAATTTTTGACCATTTTTCCCAAGTCATTCGTTGAACAATCTTTCAAATCTTTTCTTAATTTCTTGATGAATACTTGTGAGCCACTGACCTTCAATTCTAGTTCTTCAATTTTCCTTTCAGATCTATCAAGATTTTCAAAAGCTACTTCAAGATTTTTCTTTAGATGATTCACTTCTGTTGTATTGATGATCTCCTCAAGTGGTTAAACTTATCTTAGAGGACCAAAGCTCTGATACCAATTGTTAAGAATGGGAACACTAAGAGGGGGGGGGGCATGAATCAGTGTTCTACAATTAATGTTTTTCTGCTTCTTGAAACTTAGCCCAATTACTTAAATAGTGAAATGAAAAGAAAATAAAATAAAACAATCAACCATAACACATAACAAAAGATATGTTTACAGGGAAACCTTGGTCAGAGGAAAACCCTGGTGGGAATTAGCACCCATGAATAATTGCACTAGTCTTATGAACTTGTTAGAGTTCCTTTACCCTGTTAGGAGCAGTCATTACAATACTGAGTACAATGACTCCATTAGGAGTCTTGAAGAACAAAACCCTGTTAGGGGTGGATGGCTCATTGCCAAAGCTCACTGCCCAAAGAAGAAGGCTACAACCTCCTAGTTATCAGATACACACTATATCTGGAAGGGTGAACTATTGCTTTGACACTGCTATCTGATCAATTCCTTTTGTACATTATTGCTCTAACTTATTTTAGAGCTTTATATCATACTGACTGAACTCGCATACTTCTGCTCTTCTTTATATCTTCCATGCTTTGCTTCCCTTAAATACAAAAGTGCATGTCATAAATATACATGTTGAATAGGCGCAATCAATACTAAATACCATGTCGGCCTAAAACCTAACACATACAATGCTTCTAAATTAATTGGCTCAAGCATGTTTACATACAATGATAATAACATGTTTACATCACTATTACAATAGGTGCATAACCTTTACAAAATAGAATGATACACGCTAATCAAAAAAATTTATGTCGGCTGCATACTTTCTTCTATTCTGCTGCTTAACTGCCAGTGTCACTTAGACATGTTGTAACTTCTTGGTACTATCATATCTGATCATGCGTTCTTAAAATTAGCATAATAGCATACTCAAAAGCTTATATCCAAGGGAGTATACCAAAATTTGATCATACACACATGTGCCAATGCTCCAATCATTAGGTACATCACTGTTTGCACTGTCTTCCATACTTAGCCAAAATATGATCTTCCAAGTTTGTGTGTTGACTATTAAAACTCCATATGACTTTATTGCCATAATGACAACACAAAACTAGTCATATACTTTAGTGAAGTAAACTTGCCAACAACATGTCTGTAGACCATATCAACATGACCCAAACACAAAATATTATGAATTAAAGCACTGAAAGATATGAAACTAAACAAAAAGTACCATATCTAAAATAGTAGAGAATTCTATACTAATCAAACACAAACATTGTTGAAAACCTCACCAAAACACATTTTTCAAAGCACCAATCTTCAGAACCAACAAATCCACAAAATTACAACTATAGCATATAAAAAATATTGATCACAATCCAATCAGTAAAGAAGTATGTTTCCATCAATGGAAACCATACAAAAATAAAAAATAGCAACATCAACAACTCTGTAACACCATCAACTTTGCAATAGCAACTGCAACAACCATACTGATCACTGCAACAACAATTCTACAACAAACTTCCCCTTCCAACATTACCTTCCTTATTTCTAACCCTTTTGAAGTTATTTTCTAGCTTGGATACCAACCACTATATCATGAGTCATACTCAAAATCAACATTTTATTTATTTGACAATGCATTTTATAAAGAAAATTATTTGTCTATTTGAAACACTTGTGAAATACTTATTTCATTGTTTACAATAAAAAATACTTCAATAACAAAGTGTTTCAAATATAAAAATAGTAAAATATCAAAATAAATTTTGCACAAATATTTCAAATAGTGAAATGTTTATTCTAGGATTGTATAAAAATAAGTGTTGTTTAGAGAATACATTTGTTATATGGAGGATACCTTTGTGTTTGCTACAAACAACATAGTGTATGAGTGTTTGACCATTTTATGTCCTCCTCTATAACTCTATAGACATTAGAGGCAACAATACTATAAGGATTTCCATATGGCCTCATATGACCAAAGACTTGGGCACTATGCTATGCACAACAAACACAAAGGTGTCTTATGGTAAAATATCACTTGTTAAGCTATTTGAATTGAAAAAAAAATAGCACAATCACTTATTTCAGTAGCGATAATGGATACTGTACAGTGTTTGAAAACTTGTAAATCTTTTGTTATTTATTTATGCTACACTTGAGAGAATGTAGTGTCAAATAGAAAAATGTTGATTTTGACTATGACCTCAAGATATATGTTTATATCACAACTGTTTCAAATAGTGAAATAGAGAAATTTTCATTTCATAATTGTGCAAAAGAGAAAGGTAGAAAAATGCTTGAAATTGTGAAATAGTGAGGTGTTTCAAACAATGCAGCAAAACAAAATATGTTGGCAAAGACAATAGTCCAACATCCAGACAGACAAAAAGCCAACACAAAACCAGCAAGCCCTAGGGAACAGACAAAAAAAAAGCTAACACAAAAAACAAAAGGACACAAAAAGATAGACCAAAATTTTCAAGGTGTTGTCCACCTCTTCTACCATCTCAGTCATCCTAAGAGCAACCTTCTTTAAATCCATAATGTTTGGAGGCAAGGAAGCGGTCATCTTCCTCTTGCTAGATCTCATCCACTTACAAGGACTAGACACATCTTGAGTCATCACTTCCTTCTCATTATACATGTTGATAGTGTTCTTCTCCATGCAACTATTCTCTAGCTTCGCAATAAGCGTCGTCATGTTTTCAGCTGAAGTCTTCATCATCTTGAGGTTGTGCTTCATTATCTTTATTAGGGTCGCCTTGGGCTTTTCCATCTTGGTAGTCAGTGCCACTAGATTTTCCTCCAGCATTCAAGATCCTAGCATTTCCCTCTACCTCCACAGAGTCCAACATCAACTTCTTTTCCTCTTCCATCCATAGAGCATCACCCTATCCACCATCCATCTTTTCCCCTTTCTACAGGGATTCCTCATACTACGTTGAAAGGGCACAAAGTTTGAGGTTGAGACTCTTGATCTCATGAAAGGCCCACCTGTGAATATGAAAAGAATTCAGAGAAAAGGCTTTTGCAATTTGAAGGACATGAAAGGGAGGTTCCTGCCCATCCTAGAACTCCAAACCATAAATCCCCAAACACAACATTAGGCATCCTCCTATGAACATCTTCATCCCTAGAACGAGGGGGGAACTAGGAACATCGTGAGCCACATTGCTAGTATAATCCTTCAATAGCAACATATTATTACCCCCTCTTCCTCCTTCTAAGAGCTATCAATAGGAACCTTTGGAGATAAATCATCAATTGTGCTCTAGACATAGCCTTTGACCACAAAAGGGGTAGTGTAATGCCTCGCCAAGGAACCCAGGAGAATTTAACTTAGAACATGTTGCTATGTATACAAAATATTTTTTTTCCTTAAGTTTTTACAATGAATAATGCTAACAATGCGAAAATAATACAATCATAAGTTATAAACAAGTACACAAGTACAACTCAAATACAATTAAAAGTTCTCAAGGGTCCCATGATGTAGAATTACATATTACTAATTAAATATGTTAGATTAAGAATAATTACAAATATCTCATATACAAACGAATAACAAGTACTTCCAATACTATAAGGTATAAACACAATGAAACATCCTATGCACAAGTCGCAGGGTATGTAACAATAATCAAATACAAAGTATAGTACAATAACTCCAAAGGATCACATCTGAAGAGCTGATCCAAGGTACAAATATTATAAACATCATAAGATAGATATGAACAAGCCTCCAATGAAGAACAAGAAGAAAGTAAAAGCAACAAGAATCATCCAACACTGCTACAGGAACGTCGAAATCTCAAATAGTAAGAGAAACACTACCACCCGACCTTGTGGAACCAAAGGTCCACTCCCACTGTGCTGAGGAGATAACAACAAACCCACTTGGATTATAGACCCAACACAACAAAATAACTAAGCAATGGCTCCTGAAGGTTGTCTATCTCAAAAGAGTACCACCAACTAATGATAAAGAAAAGATAATAAATAGAAAAATGTTAACACGTACCAAAACACCAAAAATCATAATATCGAACAAACACCAATCACCAAATACTAAATACCAAACATACCACTAGGTAATACTACAATACCAAAGACACACCACCAGAGGCAAATGCAGAAAACTACAGAGAAGACTTAGGCTACAAACTATGAGTGTCATCACATAGTCATCTACTTGAGTTACCTTGGATTGGTCACAGTAGACCCTAGACCCTCAAGCATTGAGTTACCCTCGACTGACCACTATGGGCCCTAGACCCTCAATACGACCCACACGGAACTAGAATACGTTCTCATAAAAATGAGAAATTCTAATCATACCTACTCTCTAGGTATCATCACATTCCCACCCTTAGCCTATACAAGTGCTCAAGGCATGGGCGATGCATTATCACTAATTATCTTTTTAATGAACTCTCCAAATTTTAATTACTATGTTATCACTTATTTATAAACGATGGGTTACCCTCATACTAACCACTTTGGGTCCAGACCCCTATTGTAAGCCACTCTCCTAAGATGCTTGCATTCAACCCCCCTAGGCTCACAAGTCATAAATAATCAAATAAGTCTCATAAAATTATAATGATCAAGTTCCAGTCCACAAAAGATATCAGGGACATCCACTGGTCCTCAAACCAAAACATCATAATCACTCTCTCAAAGACTTAAAAAATAAAGAGCTTTAGAAAACTTCTTGGATAAAATGATCAATTCCATAACTAACATTACAACACATGCACAAAAGCATTAAGAGAAAAAAAAACCAAAACCAAAACCTTTGGTGTTCATTTCCTACAAGTTAACTTATGATGTAGGAGCACCTCGGGTCCTTGGCAATCCTATGTCACCAAAAACATGTTTGTGTTTTCTTGTGTTGCTTGGTTCCCTCTTTGACCAAGTTGGTTTGGTGTTGCTCGGTTTCCTTTGTTGATCGGTCATCTCTATGGCGCTCGATGAATTTCCCTGTGCTCGACGATGCTTGTCTGGCACTTGGTTATCCTTGCTTATCGATTTGTTTGTTTTAGTTTCCTGTTGAGGCTGACTCTTGCAATTAATTTTGGTTGCAGATTTAATGATGGTATCTATCATTGGGAAGCATGTGGACCTAGATCTGGTTGTTCCTTCTATTGATGATAGATCTGAAGGCTGACTTGTTCAGTAGCCTCTTGTATAAATGTAGTTGTTTGGTTTGAGTTTAGGGAGTCAATTTAGTTAGAAGATAGAAGCTAGAAGATTAGAGATTATTGGAAGATCCTCACATGTTGGAGGACTTCTATGCTTAATTGTAATATATGGCCTAAACCAGGAAGGTCTTACAACCCAACATGTATGAATCAATTCAAACAAATATATGAATGATATCTGCATTCTCTCTCTCTCTCTCACTTGTGTGTTTGTTGCTTTCGCGTGTGATCTTTGCAAGGTGTACCTAGTTAGGGTGTGCCTTTGACCCCTCTCCCTGTCCTCCCTTGTGTCAACTTAAAAACTCCTAACAAACCAAATTAACCAATAAGGTTTGGTAATCAATTAATAATAACTACAACTTCACCAAAAATTCACACCCACATATAATAACTAAAACATCTACATATAGAAGTATAACTCAAATATTTTAAACTAACAATAAAATTTATTTAGCAATAGTTAATATAAATTTTATTTTTAAAACAAAGTTTATATATGCCAAAAGGGGGGGATCCATGGTCGCACCTCTACTGTCGTGAGCAGCCTAGCTGACATGGGTAGTTTAGACTGCCGCGACAGCTCCCAAGGCTGCCAAGGCTAGGCGGGATGAAACCCCCACCCCACCCTATATATATATTTTATATTTTTTTGTCAAAGAATTTTCCTAAGCCAAAACAACAAGCTTTTTAAAAAAATAAAAATTCAATAGATTTCAAAAATCAAATACATATTTTTTTATTTTAGATGAATATCCTTTAATTGAAAACTTATATTCTCGAACCTCTATTTTTCCAATAGTTTATTTTTCCATTAACTAAAGACTAGGGTTTTTCTAACAAGACTAATTTTGTTTGAATAAGACTTTCACATAAAAACCCATATATATATATATATATATATATATATATATATATATATATATATATATATATATATATATATATATATATATATATATATATATACGTTTTCCCAAACTCTCTTCCTAGGGTTTCAAACAATCCCAACAGAATACCAATTCTAATTTGTCCTCAAAACTAATCCAAAATTTCTCAAAGAAACAATCTTGATTAAAAATAGAAACCCGTGTTCAATTTACTCACATAAACAATTCCAGACGCGACTCAAATAATCTTTTCAAAGGAAGGATTTTACAAAATAGAAAGTTTCAAACCCTACCTCAAACAACGTTTGAATTCAAAGACAAGAAGAATCTAATTCAACCTTCAAAATTTCAAACTTTCAATAATCTTCCAAATTCACCCAAGAGAGATCCTCCAAAACCTGATATACGTAATCAAAATAATACCTAGAAACCTCTCATAAAGAAAACCTATTCCTCTTAAGTTTTCTAAAATATACAATCCTTAAAAATCAAAACTCAACTCTCCACCTAGTTTTCATCAACTCACTTTCCATGATTAATTATAATTTAATAATTAAATATGCACTTTTTCCAATTACAATTCGCAACTCAACTTTAACTTTAAATTTCTAATTCACTTTTATTAAATTGAATGTGCAACTTAAATTGCATATCAATATTTAATTAATCAATTAATATTTTAACACATTAATAACTATGCAATTGAAAATTAAATATTAAATAAATCAATTATGTCTCTGATTTCATATTTGAATTTAATAATTAAATAAATCCCTTTATTCCAAATTTAGACTTTTAATTAAGTCTTTTAATTAAACAAGGTATTAAAATAACTCTTAATAATAAAATATCCTTATATTTAATATTTCTATATTGATAAAATGTAATTATTCTAATCTCATAAGTAATCTTAATTTTATTATTTTAAATTAAATAATCCACACAACAAACTTACTTGACTCACAACACGTGAAAAATCAACTAACTTAAATAACAAACAAACTCCAAGGAAGGGCTCACAAATTCACGTCACCTTGACGAATTTAGATGGGTAAAAAACAAACACTTGTCTATTATTTTAAGACAATCAATGGCTTAGGTTGGAATTTGGATCTGTGTGTTATCTCCCCTCTTTTACATTGAGATATTGCGATAGGGCACACTCATCCTAGCAATTAAGGGAAGTCGATGCCTGGTACCTACAAACCTGCCTAAAAGACGAGCATGCACATACATGTATAAATATTAACAAGTAATGTCGGGGATTGACCGATCGTGTGGATCTCGCAAGCAAGTAACTACATCTATGTCCCTCAACCACATCAGGCATGTCAAACAGAAATATAAAACATACACGCCAACCATACACATGCAAGTATGGAGTCAGTAAATCTATAAACATCAATGATATCCTAACATATAAATAATCATCATGAAATAACCATAACATATATATAACATCATCACTTTCATTTAATCAACATGAAAATAACCAAAAACATCTAATTCACAATTATCCAATATAATGTCATAAATTCATATCTTCAAGCATCTCTAAAATAATCAACGCACACGTGAATATGGTCTAAAAGAGTTTGACAATAAAACTGAAAAGCAAACTATGGGAGCGGTATTATAGGTACCAACACAAATATATACTAGCATGAAAGCATGTTTCTGCATTTTCCTAGAGTTGCTAGGAGCAGTCCTCTCAGCTTCCTTCCCAAACGACTTAGCAAATGACACAACCAAGGAAGGGCCAACTAAAAGGGTCCATTTTTCTAGATTAGGAGAGTCAATTTCTTCATCAATGTCTTTAGTATGATTCCCTTCATTTCCATGATACACCAGTTTTGGTTTCTTCCTTGCCAAAGTCTTTCTATTCTTTGACTGAATTCGAACTTCTTGATCATCATTGCTATCTTCAGTATGATTCCCCTCTTCCCCATAAAAAAACTAGTTTTTTAGGCATGAGCTTCTTCTTAGTTGAGGGCTTCCTCTTCTTGGGTGTAGGAGAAACATACTCCTCAAAATTTGACCCATCTTCTTTCTCCAAAGAATCACTCGCAACTACGTTCACATCCTCTCTAGCCTTCCCAATCCGAAGATTGAGATTCTTAGAAGATTTTCCCCTTAAAAATTCATATAGAATCAACAATAACCCTTGGATTTTCATATGGGTTTCATTGGCATCTCTTTGTTTATCAACGAATTTAGGAACATCAACCTGTGTTTTGGACCTCTATGTGGAACCAGGGAGCTAGGAAATTAAATCATCACAAAGATACCATTCTTTTCTTTGCTTCTTTGGTTTGGGACCCTCTTGTGCTGAAGTTTTAAACAAAGTAGACATCTTTTGATTCAAGAGGAAACCCTCAATTATGCTTATTACCTAGCCCAAACCCTTCTAAATTTTTGCACTGTGAAATTCACAGGAGAATGAGGATTGCAGACAAGAATTGACACACTGTTTACAAATTCGCCTAATTGATTCACTAAAAATATTGAAATTGGTTACAAGAGTGGCGACTCAATGCTTGTTCATCTTTGAAATTCACCTTGGCTCTTTAAAATGACGGAAATACCCAATTGCATTGGCTTTATTCTCCTACCTTTTATCCATTAATGTAGCATGCATGATCTTTATGGTGCAAATGAGCAATAACTCGAGTTTAAATCATGACTATCAATACAAAATATCAAACTGGCTTCAACGACCTTCACATTGGATAAAAAGCTCCATTCTCCTTACTTTGTTATGCTCATTTCAGAATGCCCCTTAGTAATTTGGGTCTTCTTTTGACCTTTTGAGCTCTACTTGCAAGACTTTGTTATATGTTGCCACCCTTTTCCTCCTTTCCTCATAAGATGAATAGTTTCTCCACAACTAATCTTTCTGCAAAAAAGTATGATGATATGACCCAAGGCCAACATATTTCTTTGCATAATAACAATATCCCTCTATATGAAAAGTCCTAGCTTCAAGTCCAACTGACAATCTATATGACCTTAGAAATTGAATAACCAATTCATAACCTTGCACAGTGTTGATTTGGAAATCTCCAAATTGGGGATATGCAGGAAAAAAACAACCCTTGTTGTTCTTTCTAAATATGGTTGTTGCCTCAAACATCTACTGTATAATCTCTAATATTTCTAGCCTATCTAGTATAGTAAAAGGTAGAACATGGGGCTTTCCCTCAAACCCATAGACTGTTATATATGTGTACTTTTCTATCAAGTACCAATCAGCCCAATTATGGTCTATCGTAACCTTAAGCTCCTCTTATCTTCCCTTTGGACTCAAGAACTTAGTTAATCATGGGGGATAGTCTAGGGAACTCAAAACCTAAAATATCATAAATCCTTTGGACACAAAACTCTTTAAAGTGTACATACTGGGCCTTCTAATGCTCCATATCCCAAATGTTAGTCCATAATTAGGCAGGCTTTGGGTTCCCATATTCATCCACTATTCTAATATGGAGTTCTTCAGTCCATGCATTCTTCTTATATCTCTGTCACAATATCATGTACAATAATAGAGAGTATCACTTGAACCTTATAACAAAATTATTCAACCTAATAACACACAATGTCTTGTGAATTTGCTCTGCAACATATTGTGGATAATCAAATGGTCTGTTCTTATTCACATCCTGAATATCACATGCCAAAACAATGATCTCCTCTAGCATATCTTCATCTCCCTCATATCCCAACACTTGACAATATTCAAAATAGGTCATTTGGTAACATTTATGAAATAAATTAACAATTTATGCTAGGATCTCAGAGCTCATGAATTTGTTGAGGTCACCATTAACCTTAGGTCTGTGAACGGGCAACCACTTTCTCCTGTACATCTTCTCCACCTTCTTGTATTCCTCCTTTAGGACATCTATGTTAATCCTTGTATAAAACTTAGGACAATCTTTCATATAAAAATCCTCACAAATCATGGCCTTATCGATTGGTAACAGAATCCCTTCTTTTGTCTCAAGGTATTTGTTGATAGGGTTATATACTTTGGACAAAACCCTAACCAAATCAACACTCACAAAGAGATTCGAAACAACTAATCATGCAAGCCCTAATCTCCAAGTGTTACACTTTGGGTGGGGGTTCTCAGATTTTGTGTAGAAATATCTAAAAATATTCCGGCCCTAGATTTTCATATGTGTTTCACTGGCATCTCTTTGTTTATCAAGGAATTTAGGAACATCAACTTGTGTTTTGGACCTCTGTGCAAAACTAGGGAGTTGTGAAATCAAATCATCATAGAGATACAGTTCATTTCATTGCTTCTTTGGTTTGGGGCCCTTTTTGTGCAGGAGTTTTAGATGGGGTAGACATCTTTTGATTTGATAGGAAATCCTCAATTATGCAAATTACCTAGCCCGAACCCTTCTCCTAAATTTTTGCAGTTTGAAATTTACATGAGAATGAGGATTACAGACAAGAACTGACTTGGTGTTTATAAATTCACCCAATTGATTCACTAAATTTGTTGAAACTGGCTGCAAGAGTGGCGACTCAATGCTTCTTCGTCTTTGAAATACACGTTGGCTCTTCAAAATGACAAAAAGACCCAATTTCATTGGCTTTATTATCTTGCCTTTTCACAATCAATGCAAAATGTGCGAGCTTTATGATGCAAATAGTCAATAACTCGAGTTTAAATAAAAATCGTCAATATATCAACGATGCATGGAAAAATTCAAATTGACTTTAGCGACCTTCAAATAGCTCATCAAGATGTCTAACACTTTCATCGAGTTCAAAAGAAAATCCTTTCATGTCATGCTCGGGCGGTCGTTGGGGCAAATGAAAAATACCAATGAGCCAATGAACAAGGAAGAAACTCAATTCTCTTTTGACATGTATTGCCATTGCATGGCATTACTCTCATCTTCACTAAGCTTGACAATGTGTTACACTCAAAAATAAACTTCAACAAGCGCCTGAGCTCATCATTTTCATTATGGTTGCCATGTCTAACAACTTGGCCACACGTTGGAACCCTCAAGAGGCTTCCAATGAGCCATCAACCATACAACTTTTACCAAATGCTTACCTAGGTGGATTGAAACTTGTGTTTTACTTAAGTACATAGGAGCTCGTTGGGGAAAATAAAATAGTTCAACGAGCAATCCCACCTGCATGTATTCATTACTCCTCTCATTCACTTGCTAAAATGTTGCAATGCATCTTAATGAGTCAACGAGAAACCACAACCTCTCGCTCTTGTCTTCCACATCAGCATATACATGTACTCAGTGGCTTGTTAGGGCATCTAGAAAATCCCAATGAGTAAGTACTGAGTAAACTACTTCATATAGAATCTCCATCCATGGGGACAATCATGTTTTGAGTGCCCAGCTATTTCAACCACTAGTCAACTTGGCTAGACGTTGGGAAATCTTTAACGAGCCACCCAGTCCGCATATATTTAACAACTTCCATGCCGTACTCGATAACGTGTTGAGGGAATTGGAAACATTCGCTAGCCTCCCAAGCTCACAACAATGAAGAAGAAGAAGAAGAAGAATTTTAATGATGTCCACGAGACCATCAGTCTAAGGGACCACAAGAGCACAACCCTAAACTAACTCCATAGTCTTTTCCATAGTTGCTCTCCTGCTGCGAATCTTGATGATTAAACTAGCCATCTACTTAATCTTATCCTCCTCAAATAAATTGCACATGTTGTCATCTTTCATGATGTCCTTGTACTAAACCCAAATGTCATCATAAGTCATGCATTTGAAGAGAAAGTGCCATTCTATTTCAATCACACCTTTTTCGCAGAACCTACAAATCCTCTCTTCCCACTCCTCTTTGGGCCTTTTCCATCTACTAGTCTCACATCTCAGATGGTGAGAACCCGTCCTCAACTAAGCCAACAACACTCTAGGTTTACCTTTAATAGCTGCCCCTAGATAAGCCTTATCCCTACTGTCGCGGGAAGGGTTGAACACTTCTATATAATGCACCTTTTTCTGCCCCATATTATTAGACCACATGGCAGTCTGAAATTTATCCATGACAAACTTCTTTATTTCCATATTTGTGTTCGGACAATCTTGTAGCTTGATGTTCCACTTATTCAGCCACTTTATGTTTTGTTTCATCCAAGTCTTCTTCCTGCGAACCAAATCTTCTTTCATTGCAATTTTGGACCATCATTCGTTATCCATGTTTTCAAGTTTCTTTAAATAACTTATTAACGAGGTAATCGTTGCAGCCTCCAATGGGAAAATGCCAGCTTTCGCTAAAAGAATTTCATAAGCTATTGAGGCTTTGACCTTGATATTGCTAGTGATTAAATGCTTTTGAATCCTCTCTAACTGTCTCCACCCGCACTTTGTCATGCTACCCCCCCAAACCTCGTTGTTGTAAAGAACAATTGGTGTGGCCAACAAACCGAAAAGAATCTTCTTAGTTTTCCAATCCCACAACTCGACTTTTCTGCACCTATTTTGAAGCAGATAGAAAGCTTTCCAACCTCCTTGTATCCTTTTAGCTCTACTACTTTCCCATCTTAGCTTATAATGAAAGTCAATCCCCAAATACTTGTATTCTTTCATGATCTCTAATGGCCTGCCTTCGAAAAGAAAAACAATATGGTTCTCTTTTCTTTTCAAAGAAAAAATCATGATTTTTGTCTTGGTGATGTTCACTTGCATTCCCACTTCCTGACAAAAGCATTCTAGAACCACCAACCGATCTCTTAGCCCCTAGGTTGTTTTTGAAATTAAGATAAGATCGTCGGCATATAAAAGAAGCTTCACCACATACCCCGCCAAATGGACTCTCTCACCATCAATTCTATCTAACCAGGCTTCGAGTTTATCAATATATAAACCAAATAAAGTGGGGGATAATGGACACCCTTGCTTCAAACCGATGTCACTACCAAAGCACTCAGACATACCATCTTTAGTTTTGATTTTTGCTTTGACCCTCTCATAAAGTCTATGTACTGCTACTCTATACACATCCAGAATGCCTAATTCTTCCAATCTATTCCATAGCTTTTCCCTCAGTACCGTATCAAAGGCTTTCTTGATGTCCACAAAACAACAGTAGGCTTCTCCCCCCTGGTTGTCCCATATTTTCTCTATTAAATGCCTAAGAGTGACACAATGATCAATAGTAGAATGCCTAAGAGTGACACTATGAAGAAACTCTGTGCAGAAAACCAACTCAATGGCTCGTTGAAAAGTTTTGACGAGGTAGCGATGATGCGTTTGAGACTAAACGTGTAACAACTAGGCTTGATTACAACCAGCTCGTGAACTTGGGGGGAACATATAAAATATTACAACGTGTTGACGACCGGGGCCCAAAGCAACATGACTTTAAACCATTTTATGCACATGCATAAAAATTGAGGGTTAAGTTATCGTGTGAGGGGACTATTAGGTTACGACTTACGAAATATAATAGGGACAACACAATGATGTATGAAACATTAAATCAAGGACAACCGAATTAAAATAAAACAAAAATAAAGCGACCAATTAACCAACAAACCATAAACCCTTTTGATCTAATCATTAAGCGATCAACTAGGTAAGTAGGTCAAAAACAGAAAGAAAATGCCACCAAAAGATTTAAACACTAAGAAGCATTGACCAAAGAGACAAACCTAACCCTATCTCACTTTGTAGAGAAAAACTTCAACAACATTGCACACATCAATTGATAGAGAAATAGCCTTCATTAATGTGATGTTGTGACGAGTTGTTATATACACCTTCACAAGTGTATATTTATTTGTTTGAAACAACATTTCACAAGTGTATGTTTATTTATTTCATTATAACTATACCTTCATTACTACAAGAATACTTGTAGTAATAACTATTCGATAATGTTGATTCTAAGTATGAAACATCTTCATTAATATTGAAATACTACTTCAAAGTGGATAGCAAAATTATGTTTATTTCAACAATGTTTAAATAAATAAATATATACTTTTAAAATAAACACATTCATTAATGTTGATTATCAAATAGCTAGTAACAAGTGTATATTTATTTGTTGAAACACAACTTCAAAAGTGTATATTTATTTATTTAGCTATTTTTCTATAGCTATACCTTCATTACTACAAATACTGTTGTAATAATAATTATTTGATGGTGTTGATTTTGAGTATGACCTAGAAATAACTGTTTATTTCACAAGTGTTTCAAATATTGAAATAGCAAAACACTTGTGCACTATTTGAGTGAAAAATTTGTGCAACAAACTTGAAATAATGTTATGCAGTGGTGTTGTACCTAAATTGTTAGCTTGTTGAAGGAGGTCTTGCATACTTAGAAAAGTATACATTATCAAGGAGATAGTGGTATTCTCATATTGTATAAAAGATAAGTGTTGTTTGGATAATATAATTGTTTTTTAGAGGACACCCTTGTATTTGTTGCAAAAAGTACAATGCACAAGTCTTTGGCCATCTACTATCCTCTCTAACTCTATAGATGAAGTGTTTATGCACTTAGTGGAGATAGATAAACACTATCTCCACTTGTGTTGTAGAAGTGTTTCGAATAGAAAAATAGTGAAATACGTGTTGCACAAGTGTTTAAATAGAAAAATAGTGAAATATCTATTCCAAGATTGTATACAAAAAAAGTGTTGTTTGGACAATACAATACAAGTGTTAGTTGGAGGATACCTTTTGTGTTTGTTGCACACAACACAATGCACAAGTGTTTGTTCATCTGATGTCCTCCACTTGAACTTTGTAGGGAATACCCCTATCTTCTTGATAATGGATATTTTTCTAACTATGCAAGAGTGCTTAAAGGGCTCATAGATGTTTTGTCAGACCTCCAACAACAAGTTCACAATTTAAGTAGAACACTACTACATAACATCATTTCGAGTTTTTTGCACACGTGTTGTATCATTCAAACAACACTTACTTTTTATACAATTCTGGAATAAACATTTCAATATTTGAAACACTTGTGCAACACTTATTTCACTATTTTGCTATTTGAAACACTTCACCACCTCACCTTTTCGCACAATCTTGTAATAAACATTTTTATATTTCCTTGTTTAAAGCACTTGTGAAATAAATACATAGTTTGAGATCATACTTAGAATCAACATTTCACTATTTGACAGTACATTCAAATATCGACATAAATGTTGCAAAAGTGTTTCAAATAGAAAAATATTTATTCCAAAATTGTATAAGAAATAGGTGTTGTTTGGATGATACCTTTGTGTTTGTTGCACACATACATAATGCACAAGTGTTTGGCCATATGAGGCTATAAAGAAATCCTTATGAAATGTTTTCCTCTAATCTCTACAGAGTTCAAGTGAGTATGACTCATGATATAGAGGTTGGCATCCAAGCCAATGATGATTTTGTAAGGGCTAGAAATAAGGAAGGTAATATAACCTTTCACGAAGTAGAAATTGGAGGATGTTACAAAGTAATCAAGGTTTTATTGGAGCATGAAAGTCAGTTGGTAAACATGGAAAATGAAGTTGGCAAGACTGAATTGCTTAAAGTTGTAGGAAGCCATAGAAAAATCCTTACGGAAGTTTTCCCTCTAACATCAACAGAGTTTGAGAGGACATTATATGGTCAAACACTTGTGCATTGTGTTGTGTGTAGAAAACACAAAGGCATCCTCCAAATAATACTTGTATCATCTAAACAACACTTAATTTTTTATACAATATCGGAATACCATTATCTCCTTGATAATGGATACTTTTCTTACTACGGAGGAGTTCTTAAAGGGCTAAGATGCTAACCGAGACCTTCTTCATCAAGTTGATAATTTAGGTAGAACACCACTGTATAACACTACCTATCATGATGGAAAGTCATAGATTAGCAAAATTCTTTTAAAGAAAGGTAAGTCTTTTTGTTATAAAGTGGACAACTATGGTAAATTAGCACAAAAGAAGGCTATTTGAATGTATTTTCAAATAGTGAAATGTTGATTCTAATTATGATTAAATTGTGCAACAAACTCAAAATGAAGTTATGAAGTGACCAATAGAGAAGCATCGATGGCATCTAAAGGGGAGAGCCTTATAATCCGATGGTAGAGTCCATGGCCTATCCCTAACCATGAGAACCACCTCCCCAAGAAGAGGTATGGAGATGTCAATATCAACCAATATGTGTGCAAAGGTAGAGATACCCAAAGAGAAAGTTGTACCATCCACCTTTAAGAAACGACCTATAGAGTTGTTGATGACCTTAAAACAAAAATTCTCCCAAAAATGAAGGGTAAGATTGGGAAGATGAACCCACGATGGATGCATACTAAGAAGAGGTTTAGTAAGAGGTTTGAAACAAATGGTCCAAGGTCTGATAAAAAAAGAGTGAATCCGCTAATCCCACAACTTTCTAAACACCAAATCTCAGTCATAAGAGGAAACAAAAGAAGCAATAAAAAACCCCTTAACATAAGGGAAAATCTCAATGTTACTAGAAACTAAGGATGTCCAATAATTTGTACCCATTGATGAAGATCTGATAGAGAAGGCCAAAAACCAATACTACACACCAATCTGCAATGTTAGTTGAAGTCCACATTATATCCACTACATCATGGCCCCAAAGCACAACTTGGGAGGTCTTGGCACAAGTAAAAGGTCAAGATTTCCGCTTGGGAGGAAGAGTTGCAACAAAAGGAAAGCTTTGCCCATCAGTAGTTAAAAGAGGCTTTGGGGGGAGGGGAGGGGATGCCTACATTCATGACATTAGAAGACTCATGAACAAGTATCCCAAAAGAGTGCCCAATGAGAATAGGTGCAAAGGCACAAGAACCAACAAGCACTGCCTTAGTAAAAACCATCGCACCATAGGTAGCAAGAGTGTTGAGTCCTAAGACAAGCACACCTTCAACAACCCTAGACCTAGAGGTGGAACAGAGGAAGCCAACAAGAAGTTATCGTAGTCATTGACAACAGCCACATGAGTGTTAGTACCTAGCAGAAGTGTCCTAGACCCGGGATCAAAAAACCCTTTAAGCCTAGGAAGCATTGTTTAAGTAAACAATTTCAAATTAGCAGGGCATGAGATAACAATAGTCATTGAGAGCTTCATTATGAGAGACAACATCATGAGAGAATATGTAGGTTGTTTTAGTGGTAGAGTTGTTACCAAGGCTAGGGAACTGCTAAGATTATGAAGATAACAATTGTAGATTGGATAGAGATTGTTTGGCCAGTCATGATAGTACTAAAGGTTTAATGATAAAAAAAAAAATAGAAATAGAACTAACCAAGGTAGTTATTACATAATATCCATTATATTGACAAATCATAAAATTGGGGCAATTTAAACCCTAACCCTTTCATGATACATGCCAAAATTGAATTGCTTGATGCCCACCATTAGCCAATTGATGAAGACTTGGCACTAAAAAATCACTAGCACCTACTAGGAATGTGTGCCTTGATGATTTATGTTGAATTTACTATCGACACCTATGCACACTCATTTTTGAAGATGTCTTTACAAAGAAAATATAAAAAAATGTTAAATTATATGGGCGAAGAAAATTTCTATTTATAATATTTTATTGTCATATATTAAAAACATAAAACGTGTTATCTAAATAGGTAATTTTATGTCTCATAAAAATCACAAAACTTTGATTATGTCTAATACAACAAATTAATTTAAACTCATTTTAAGGAAACAAAATGACTTAAACAAAATGTATATGTATATATATGCATATATATAGACACACACACACACACACACACACAGATATACACACACACACACACACACACACACATATATACATATACATACATACATACATACATATGTATATATACATACATATGTATGTATCTATGTATGTATATATATATGTGTGTGTGTGTGTGTGTGTGTGTGTGTCTATATATATATATATATATATATATATAGACACACACACATATATATATACATGTGTGTGTGTGTATACATAGATACATACATATATGTATGTATGTATGTATGTATGTATATGTATATGTGTGTGTGTGTGTATATGTATGTGTGTGTGTATATATATATATATATATATATATATATATATATATATATATATATATATATATATATATATATATATATATATATATATATATATGAAAGAGCAAAATATCGCTTTACAATTTTCCCAAACACTAGGCTAAATTGAAGTGATGATCATAGCATCTATCAATATGTAGATCATAATAAATTCCTTAGTATCAATCTCTCAGAAAATCAAAGATCTCAATCTATCCACATATGAATTCCTCTTGGAAGAATATATAAAATTGTCTTGACCCTTCATTGTCTTGCTGTTACAAAGTGAAGACCCTTCATTGCCTTGACTTTACGAAGAAGATGATGTTATGTGTTGAGTTGACTTCAATAATATATTTATTTGTTTCAAATAC
This sequence comes from Chamaecyparis obtusa, assembly GCA_027943335.1. Classification (NCBI taxonomy): domain Eukaryota; kingdom Viridiplantae; phylum Streptophyta; class Pinopsida; order Cupressales; family Cupressaceae; genus Chamaecyparis; species Chamaecyparis obtusa. Next base: position 1,455,651 of record BSBK01000092.1, read on the forward strand.
AAGAGAGAAAGATAACTCCCGTAGCTATAACATAAACACTCGCTCTTAGCTAAGGAGGTATCGTTCTAGATATACATGTCATGGAGTCTCAACATGACACTTGCAATGGCTACACCTATTTGTGAAAGAGAGTTTATCACAAAATCTCTCAATGTGATAACGTCATGGAGTTACTCAATATGCCACCCATAATGGCTACACCCATTTGTGAAAAAATGTTTATCATAGAATCTCTTAACGTGACAATGTCATGGAGTCACTCAACATGATGTCCACCATGGCTACTCCCATGTATGGAAAGAAGCATGTGCACAAGTACTCATCACAGAGTCACTCAACATGATGTCATCATGGAGTCTCTCAACATGTCATCCACCATGGCTACTCCCATGTGTGGAAAGAAGTATGTGCACAAGTACTCATCATGGAGTCACTGATGCTACAATTCCCTCTCAGCAAGAGCAACATTCTCCACAACATCAAGCAAAATATTTAGGTACATCAATTGGATTAGTAGGCTCGAATGGTACATCTGACTCCCCATGAATGCCAGAGGTATCATTAGGAGATATATCCATACCTTGAGGAGCCTCCTATCCCTCAGGGCACTTTCTAATGACAATAGGATCAACTGCTCCCAAATGATTGAGATTAGCAACCAGAGAAAGATGAATTCTTTTACCACCCCTTATAGGTCTATCATACGATGTACCCAAATGGTATTTCACAGCCCATGTTCTTGTGTATGATCCAAATTCTTCCACAAACTTTGTGTCACAAAGGTTTGCTTCCTACTACACTAGGAAATCATGGCAAAACCCAGGCTAGGAAGTCTTCCAATACAAAATTCCTCCCTCATATTTTTAGTTTACATATATCGAGAATGATCTACAGAGATGAGACTGTCATTTCAACCTTGAACAATACATCCTCAAAAAATACAGAAAGTCTTCAATAGCTATGCATTAGATGAGAAGTTTGCTCTTTCAAACTCCTAGCCTGTAACTACAATCTTCACAACAATACAAAGTTCAAACTACATGCAATGGTGATCATAGGAGACTCCAACCAGCCTGACCTAGAAATCATACAGATACAAAAACAAATTAAATTAAAAAAAAAACTTAGTGAGTTCTCTAAACAGTTCATTATGTCAACAAGTTACAACCATTATACTTCAATACATCAACCAGAAAAAAATATTTTTTTCTCATTATAAAAGATTATGTTTAAAAGAAAAAAATAGAAGGGCAAAAAAATAGGAAAGAAACTTATCCAAATAGTAGGCAGCCGATGAGACCAACTAGTGTGAAGATTAAAGAAATAGGATGAAACAAGAGTCCAACACTATATCTAGCAACCTATCCCTTGTGCCAGATTTGGATCTCCCAAAGATCCAATGATTTCATGAGAAGCAGGAAGCAATGTATAGAAAAGGTTTTCTGAGATCATTTTAACAAGTTCTTGTGTAGATTCGCTAAGCTTGTTGAACCAGACCAAATAAAATCAACAAGCTCAAGTAGAGTATGTCGCTTGATCTCCTTCTCCCTCACATTTTTGTAGGATCGGAGAAACAACTTTTATAAAAAAAAAAAATCATTCTTTTATATGCAAGAACTTCCTTGAAGGCTGGCATATTCTCAAACATGGGTAAGAGTCCATTAGCAATGGCAGACACGAAACCTGGGGACAACTTATCTCTTGCATATACCGTCTGTGTAGCATTTTGAGGCTGCGAGTGCCTTGCCCCCATTGAAATGTTGTTCCTCAAAGCATGGTTAGCCGTTGTCTTCGAGCCCGATAGTGCAGAGCTGAAATTCTTGGAAATCAAGAAGCCCCTTGTAGGAGCGCCCCCCCCTTGCCCCGGATGTTCCACTAATAGAAGGAAAGGAATATGCTCCCCTTGCCACATAGTTTGTGAGGCTTGCAACCTCATTGCTCTTAAATTTTGAAGGCTTACGACCAAACCGCTTGCATATAATTTTGTTCAACATACCTAGAAAGTCAAAATCCCCTCCTCCTTGTCCAAGAAATCAGCAACGAATCTTTTGCAAGCATAACCAATCCAATTCAAATTACAACAAACTACTAACACTACCTATTTCCTTTTAGAGCCTCAAAATGAAATTCATTAAGCCCAGGACAAAGTACGAGTGTACCCCTGATCTGTACAACGGAAAGACAATGTTGCATAGCTTAACACACCGATAAAAAATGCTAACACTAACAATATCCTCCAAGGTCTCTAAACCAACGACGCAGATCACTTGGAAAAAAAACCCAACATTACTGACAGAAGATTAGAGAAAGCATGCGGAATATCTCAAATAGAAGCGAAAATGGAGATAATTGCTTGAAACCCTTATTTGCTATTATCCAACATCGCTTTGATACCATGTTAATGTGTAATGTCCCCATTTTTTAATAAATTATTTTAATTAATTAATGGTCCCAGAATTTAACTAATATTATAAATGGACCTTTAATTAATTAATAAAAGTGGCTCCATTTTTATTATTGTTGTCCGTAGGTGTTTGTTGTATCGGAGTTCTTTTGTAAATTCTCGAGAGTTTTTCCGAAGGTGTATTTATGACCGACATGTAGGAAGTTGTTAGTATGCGATTTAGAATATTTTATTTGTATTGCGAATTCCAATTAGAGTTCTTTTGTTCGCCATTTCAGAGGTGAAAGATCCTCCCTATTTGATTTGTTGTAGTTTTGGTGGTTCACAGCTACCCTAGTATGTCATTGGAAATATCACTATGATATTTCACTGTGCGCCAAATTTGTTGTGTTTTGTTTGTTTTGGATATGGCAAATTTGAAACACCATCTTTTAATACATCTGCGAAATCTATTTGCATATTTGGCATTAATACAACTTGTGGTATCGTGGGTGCTTGGCATTCATTGTTCTGGTGTCTATAGCACTATTATTATTGAATCTGAATTACTTCTGGCATCGTTGGTGTTTTGGCAACCATCTACCTAGCATTTGTTCTTGTGTTATCACTATTGAATATAATTTCATCTTGCTTGTGTGAATCTTCATCTCCATGCCATAATCTCTTACTTGTGTGAATCTTCTAACATTAATCATCTCTGACAATAATACCCAGTAAGGCATCAATTCTAAAACTGTGCCGATGACAAAACAATTCCTTGTAAGATCAAATAATAGTAATGCACGTTAACAAATCTGAAGTCTACCAAAGGCCATACTTCTGTACAAAGATATGTAGGTTAAGATCGTACGACCATATCATACGACTGAGGAATTGGGATCACCATATGGTTTTGCTATCCATACGCTTGAGACTTCAACCGCACAACCACATCATACGGTCGGGTCATATTGGTAACCGTATGGCTAGATCACACCCATCGTACAGGAGACCTTCCTCCACCGCACAACTAAGGCCCCTACATTGTATGGCCACGGGCTTCCACTGTATGACCTTCACTGTACACTCCTTCCACGAAAGGTTTGGAAACTAGACAGAGATTGTGAGTGGAAGTGGTAATTAGGAACATTGCAGAATCTGGAACATTACAATGGTACCTATGTGCATAGTGGAGCAATAGGATTGGTCTGAATTGTCGTCAGCCACCTTTGGTACATTACAATGGTAGAGTAGTTTGAAGGGAGCCACACACGAGACATCACAGTGGTATTAGAGTTGGTGATTTTGCCATCCTGTTGGGATGATTGAGAGGTTTTTGGGATTTGGATCACAATATGGTGCCCAATAGTGATGGACAATGGTGGTTGAAGGAACTAATAAAGATTGACAATGAACTCAACGAGGGTGTTGATCTTGCATTAGATATATTGGAAGTGTGTTTGTGTAGGGTGGACCAATTATGTTCAAGATTTATATAGAGGATCATTTCTCCAATTAAGGATGCCTTAAGTCAACCCAGGCTTTTGAGACATCGTGACAAGGAAATGAAGTTGAAAGTTGTAGCATGTCTCAGTGAGATCTTGAGAATCTAGGCTCCTAGAAAACCATATGATGACAACACCATGATAGAGATATTGCATTTGATTGTTGATGGCTTTCAGAGCCTTGATGTCTTTAGTGGTGACCCTTTTGGCAGGAGATCTATAATAGTGGAGAATTGTGCAAATGTCAAAGTAAGTAACCTCCTCTTAGATCTAGAGTTGCAAGACTTGATCCATGATATATTTCATCACTTCTTGGTCACAATCAAGGAGTGTAATGATCCTAAGGTTTTGGTTGCTATAGAGAGCCTTATGATTTCATGCATTGAAGAGATGGATGAAATACCCCAATCTATCATATCTATGTTGTGGGTTGTTCATAATCTAGAATGTGTCCCTTCTATGGTAACGTGTAGATTGGTTAGTAATGTATTCAAGCATTGTGAAGAAAAACTAATATCTCATTTGCACAAGTGGGAGAAATTAGATGATGACAATAAGGGTGATGCATTACACGAGGAGGGTGAAGGCATGATTACAGGGTTGCTCCAGGAGGATCTGTTAAATCTTGCTAATACACCTACATGTGGAGAACACCTAAAATTTGAAGAAGTTGCTTGCATCGATCCTACCAAGACAACCTGGACAGAACAAGGTGACATAAGCTTTGTCACTACTCTGTTTCATGAGCTAGGCCTTTAGTTCGTTGAGTATGCAACCCTTCCTTATGTGCAACAAGCTGTATCAATGGCAGAGGCTTTGTCCGCCGCCAAGGTTCTCTCCGTTGCCATCACCGTCGAGGTTCTCTCTGTCGTCGTCACCGTTGAGGTTCTCTCTGCCACAGTACCGCCGAGGTTCTCTCTGTCACCGTCATCGCCGAGGTTTTCTCTGTCGTCATCACCATCGCCGTCGAGGTTCTCTCTATCACCGTCATCGTCGAGGTTCTCTCCGTTGTCATTGTCATCATTATCGAGGTTCTCTCTGCCACCATAATCGACAAGGTTCTCTCTGGCATCGTCATTGTCAAGGTTCTCTCTACCGTCGTCATCGCTGAGGTTCTCTTTGTTGCCGTCACCGCCGATGTTCTCTTTGCCGCCATCACCACCGAGGTTCCTGATGAGTCTAATTATTGCCTCAACTTTTTTATGATCTTTATATTTTGTTGATACTTGGACAAACATTTCCAAGACATTTTATTACTTATACTTATGTGAACCTATGCCAAGTACAGCTAAAGCCACAAAATCTATGGGTAGCTTGAGTGATATGTTTTGCTGACTATTATAAATATAATGCAGTACTTCATATAATTATTTCAAGCTATGTTCTAACATTTAAGTAGGAGTTGAAAATGTTGACTTGCATATGTGTACCGAATGTTACTAACCTTTTAGGTAAACACAGAGCGGTATGAAGAGTGGCGCATCTGCATTAAAGGAGCTTTAGAAGACCAACCATGGCGGGAGAATCCAGCACAATTCTGATGGATATGCCAAGCTTTGAAGGAGCTGTTGTTCCAGAGAATATAGGGAATTAGTCCTGCTATATTTCTTCAGAACTATTATTCTATTGTCAATAGTAATTGTATTATGTCATGGTTGTTTTATCTGCATCATATTTGGCAAGGTTTAACGAGACTTTTCTGTTATGTTTTCAATAAGTGTCAATCCTTGATATAAAGGGATTTTGACTAATTTAGTAGGCAATGAAGAAAGATAGAATTATGTATTCAGTATAGTGGAAGTTGCTCTATTTTGTTCTTCATGAGTTATTCAGTTGTTATGCAACTGGTTAAGAAGAATTTAATGGAAGAGTGATTTTGGATTATCTCTTGTGTTGAGTAGTTAGCATAAGCCAACCAAGGGGGCCCACTTGGAAGGTGGATTAGATTAAGTTAGAATAGATTTGCTTCCTATACTTTTCCTATTTTCAAATAGAGTTACTGTTTTATTCATGCAACATTTCTACTGTGTTTATTCTTGCAACATTTGCAGAAATGGGTATAGTGAATGTTTTGAGTTGTTAGGTAGGCTTAGATTCATTTCATTAGTTTTCTGCAGTAATTCCATTCAATAGTCAAGTGTGTTTACTTTCCTGCAGCAATAACATAGATTCCTTTCATGCATTTTATCTTTCTGCAGCATAGGTGTTATGACTCCTAAAGGAACTTAGTGCACAAACTGTGCTGTCCCATTTCAAGTCTATGTCTCTGGGTTGACAATCTAAATGCATTTCATGATGGGGATAGGTAATCTGTAGCATAGAGATATTACCCTTAAGAGAGACAATGGCATGATTATCCCTACCTATTGTGAGACTGTTCATTTTTGGCGTTGTTGCCGGGGATGGTGTCAAACTAGGAACCTCAATGAGTCATTTATTTTTCAGATTAGTTTCTTATTTTTAGTTAATACAAGAAGTTGTGAGCTTGCTTCACAAGTCATCAACTTACTTGCATGCATCGAAGAAGGCAAGATGCTCATGGCAGATTTCTTCCAAAGGAGCCTGTTAAACTGAAAGAAGAGTTTGAAGAGCTTGAATTACCATTTCTTGACGCCAGTCTTGAGCTTGTTGCATCATCTTCAACAAAAGAAGAAGAAACCCAAGAAACATTTGACCTTCGTCCTTTCGCAGAAATACTAGCCAGTTTTCATAATAATCCTACTCCAGGACCGCCTATTGCTCAAAACCCTCCAGTCAACAATACTTTCCAGCCACAATTTCAATATCTAACACCTCCAGTAATGGCAGCTCCTACATTTCCATTTCCAATTCCAAGTCTTATTAATAATCCTAACCTCAAGAACATACTTGCTTCAACACTTCCAAAGTTCTATGGCCTTGTTACAGAGGATCCTGACACCTTTTTGTTCAAGTTTGACATATTGTGTCGAAGTTTCGACTATAATACTGGCAGTCATAAGCTTAAGCTGTTCCCACAACACTAAAAGAGTCATCCCTCAGATGGTTCATGGGCTTAGGAGTGAATGCAATAGTTAATTGGGATGGAATGAGAGATTTGTTTCTAAGAAAGTATAAAGACTACTGCAAGGGAAGTGATTCAAAAGGAGATGACATCTTCCGTATGTCACAAAGGGAAGAAGAGACATTAGAGGGCTACATATCACGCTTCTTATTTAGTCTACAAAAGAACCTGCAACATGCATTGTAGGAGGATTCACAAAAGCTGATTTTTCTAAGAGGAGTGAATGAAAATTGTCTTGAAGCTCTGGACCTCATGGCCAGACGTGATATATCTCAGTCCTCCTGGGATGACCTTCAGAAGATATGTATGAACTATTCTAGAGCAGCAGTCAAGAAAGGAAGGGGATTTTGCTCAGCGCTGACCAAAGGGAGTGGCTCTGGTATTTCAAAGATGAAGATTTTAAACCTGTTATCAAACTTCAAGAAAGACATCATCAATGATGTTGCTACACACTTGGACATGATGACCACCAAGAAGAAACATGCAGACGCAGAGGCGCAGCTGGCCGAATATTGTCCTCATTGCCGCAAACAAAAGAAGGATTGTCAGTGTAAATTGGTCGCAAACCTGGAGAATCAGCATCTTCCAACTGAGTACTTGAAGATAGATGGAAAGGACAAGAAAATATTCTTCATTGCTCAATGCTGGCCATGGGCCACGAGACAAGGTATGCCCCACGAGACAAGGTATGCCTCAAGACCCATTAAAAACTTCAAGTCCATATAATAGTCAGTGGCAAAACCAGAATGTCCAAAGTCCTCCACAGTATAATCAACTCACTTGGAATAATGCTTGGCCAAATAATCAACAGAATATATGGTATCCTCCACAGCAACCCCAATGGTCACAATTTCCAAACCAATGGCAACAACCACAAGGAAATTGGTAGCCCACTAACCAGTGGAGAGGACCTCAGCAATGGCCTAATCCAAATCTTGGATATCCACCTCTACCACCTCCAACAAACATGCCTGCAATGATGCACCACCTCCAAATACAAATCCTCAAAAGTAGACACAATTACCTGCTCAACCTCAACCGAATCCCAACAGTCAACAACCACAATAACAAATGTATGCTACTGATGCTCAGTAGTACCCTGCCTATGCACTTGATATAGCTGATATACACCTAAGATCAGGTACTACCTTGCCAGCACCTAAACCACCCCTTATCACTGAAGTGCCAGACCTTCCATACATCAGTTAAACCACCTTTTCCCTAGAGGCTCAGCATGGAGAAGCACATACCAAAAGAAGATCAGCCATTTGATATCATTGACTAGCTTAAGAACATGCATGTCTAGATTCCCCTGTTTCAAGCAATAAAAGATGTTCCAGTTTATGGAAAAGCAATAAAAGAAGCTTGTCTTAAAAAGCTTGGGAGAAAGAAAAAGGATCCTACGACAGTTCATGTTATAGGACAATTACCTGATATCATGCTAGGAAAATTGGTAATACCAAAATATTCAGATCCAAGGAGTCCAATTGTAAATATCATCATTAATGGCCAGTCTATCAAAAATGCATTAATAGACTTAGGTGTTGCCATTAATGTAATGACTAAGGATACTATGAATAAGCTGAGTATTGAAGGGTTTAGAGCTACTCCAACAATATTGCAATTAGCAGATAGCTCTACTGTTACTCCTGATGGAATGATAGAAGATATAATAGTCGCCTTAGATTCTTGGGAGTACCCTGTTGATTTCATGATCCTTTCACCAAAAGTGAACCTTGCTGGTTACCCTGTTATTCTAGGACGTCCATGGCTAGCAACAACTGATGCAAACATAAGTTGTAGATCAGGGAACATGACAATTTCAGATGGGCAAGCCACTAAGAAATTAGCATTATATCCTTCAGCTCAACCGCAGCCAGATTTGAGTACACCTATATGGGCAGACTTAGGAGATGGGGAAGAAGAACTGAATTCGGTGGTTCAACTCATGATGTTACATAGGCAATCCTTTCTAAAGCTGCAAGAGGAAGATGAAGTCATTCGGAGCATTCTTAATAATGACTGTGTTCTAATTAAAGATGTATCTAAGAGTTCTATGTTAGAGTTAAGTACATATGAAGATAATTTTGAGGATTGTGTATTACCTTCCGAACCCACTATTATCCACCAGTTTCTACCTGAATAGAGGTAATTTGGAATCACCTCTATATGTGTAAGTGTGTGGGGGAAATATGAGATTCACTCCTAAATCCAAATTCCCAAAGGAGAGATCCAATTTGATCAACCAAAAAGTTAATGCACAATTGAATCAATCTATGAAGAATATGAAAGAGAGAGAGAAACCCTATACTTCCGTATAGTTGGATTATGCTTAAAATCTAAAATAATTGCAATGCAAATACTAACCTTAAATTAGGGCAGATCTGGAAAATATCATTTTCTAATGTCTGTGTGTACTTTCTGGCAATTCTACAACCTATTTCGGATTGGAAATTTCGAGACAAAGAAAACCCAAAAATCTTTCTCCAAGATGAGCTCAGGTCGACTTTGACCCTCATAAAAGGTCAAAGGCTAGATTCTTTATTTGAAGGCCGATTCTATCTCTGTTCGCAGATCTCAAAAGTTCACCAAAAATGGTATCCAAATTCGCTCTCAGATCCGAAATCCCGCACCTGTACCTACAAAAAAATGGGGGTTTTTGTTGTATGGGGGGTTTGCCTTGGTCAAACCCCGGTTTAGGAATTAACCTTGAAATTGAATTGAAATGTAGTATGCATAAACAAAGTAATTGAAACAAATCACCTCGCTTATGTTGAAGTCTTTGTAGAGGATTCGAATCCTCAAATCCACAAGTAAGAATGCTTCAATGGATGTAGAATGAATGTAGGATGTCTCCAATCAATGACATTTGATCTTCAACACCAGTCTTGAATTGATCTTTGCATATGAGAAGACTTGGATGAATGTAGAAGGATGGATCTTCAAGGGGGTGTTAGTCCATTTTCTGGTTCATGCAAAATTCTTTGAAAATGGCCTGTTCCCTGCAAATGTTTTGTAATGCTGTCACGCCCTACTGCAAGCACAGTTTTAACTTGTGATGAAAATCCATAGTGTTTCATGGTTTGAGCTCTTAGCCCTGTGCTCTTCAATGTGTCACCTTGCTCCAGTCCAAATTGCACGTACTGAATTGCAAAACCCAGGGAGATATTCAAGTTCTAAGGTCTGCAGGAAACAAATTTTAAAATCTGCCTAAGTGTTGAAAACCCACAGTGTTTTTTTGAATACCTTGGATGTTTTCGATCTTTCCCTGAAAACCCTGTGTGTTTTCGACCTTGCATTTCTTCTCTTTTGTCGGCACTCCTTGTTCGTCGGTCTTAACTGTGCAAGTGCGACTTGTTGGTGGGTCCGGGTCTTCATGGGTTTTAAAATGATTGGTTGTCGCATGATTGCATGTCAGAATTTTCTGACATGCGACCATGCAACCGGTTTCCTTCCTTGCGCGTGGGGCCCATTGGTGGGAAGGCAGTGGTCCTGTTGGTAGTTATGTGGCGGCCTTTGGTTGGCTGTCGCATGATCGCATAGCCCAATTTTTGGCTATGCGATCATGCGACTAGTTGACACATGTCTTCGGTGGTGGTGTGGCATTTCCTGATTGGTCCACAGGAGTACGAGTTGGATGTTGTCAGTGGGACCGATCTTCTTGGCATTCAAGCAGATTAAAGTTCGGTTTAATCTTGTGGCTGTCATTATACCATTAATGAAACATGCTCAACCTTTAATGCAGCAGTATAGCGACAGCCGTTGATTCTCATAAGGGAGGCAAGTGGGTCCGTTGACACGTATGCACAGTTGGCGCTATTTTATTCATCCATGTATTTGCACAATGGCTTGTTGTCAGTGGGACTTGGTTTCCGGATGTGTCAGTGGGTCTTGATCCTATTAGTTAATCGACAAACGGCGTATAATCTCATCGAGTGTGTCAGAGGCTTAAGATCTTGCGATGGCCGTCGATCTTCCTGTGTGGGCTTGGTTGAATTTCTTGGTGTCTTTGGCAGTTGTGATAAAATGTTTAGCGGCTTGGCAAATTTTCTTCCTGTTCACTGGTTCGCGTAATGTTTTGGTGGTGCCCCAGTTTATTTGGCGATTCAGCGAACAGTGGTCGTGTGATCGCTAAGTTTTTTAGCGATGGTGGAAAGTATTTCGCGAACTGGCAAAAGTTCTTCGGTTGCCAGTTCGCCAGATAAACTGGGGCCGCTTGCTCGGTGATGTGCTCAGTTCTGATTGGCTGGCGGGTGACAGGGTGGCATTGACATGGAGGCTTGTCGCGTGTTTGCATAGCCCAGTTTTTTGCTATGCGATCATGCGACCACTGCTGGCATCGCGGTTGCGGAGTTGGGCGGGTCCACGGTGCCTGTATTGCTAACGTGCTAGTTTTTGATTAACTGTTGACTTTTTGAGGGGCCCGTGACTGTTGTGAACTTAAACAAGGGCCACCCGATTTGTCGGGAAGGATGGATCATCAACGGCCATGTTTTAAAATGAGCTGGGGGCCAAAGACTTGACCATTGGAATTCAAATTCAAATTTGCATAAGGGTTTGCAGTGACATGAGGTACCCAAAATTTATGGTTTTTCTGGCCGTTTCTTGATCTGGTCGGTGGCATCGATTGTTGCAGTCTGGTCCAGTGAGTTGGGTGATTGCTTGTAGATGTTTTGCCATGTGGGGAGGATAGTTTGTTGGCTCGAGATGTTTTGATGGTCTAGTCAGACTGATTTTCATGATGAATTTGTGATCCTGGGTACAAATTTGAAGATTTTCTTGCCGTGAGGATCATGCCTTATTTCTGACAAATTGGTGCTGGTTTTCCCTCTAGCATGTTTTTTGAAATTTTGTTGTGGTTTAGCTATTGTAACCCTAACCCTAGTCACCCTAAGCTTCATGCAATCTCTTTGAGATTTCCAACGTGGCTAGTGGTATAAATTTTTTATTTTTTGACTAAGGGTTTGAATTTTAATCAGTCCAGAGGTTCTGATTATAGTTAGTTCCAGGGGTTTGTAGCAGGGCTATATCACATTGCATGTAAGCTAAATAGAACTTCTTTGCATCTTTTGCAGGTTATTGAAGTGGTAGTCTCATTTTTAGTATAGACATGTACATGCCTCATCATACTTAATATAACTATTCTCATGCTTTCAAGTCTCTCCTTGGTGTCAGTCTTATGAGTTTTGGATTTTCTGGTCCATTACATTGGGTTGCCTCTGTATATGTTCTAATCTTTAGTTCTTGATCTAGGATCAAGTGAAAGATACTTTGGATAGGGCATAGATTCATTAGATTCGTCTACAGAAGGATCTTATAAGTAGTGGATGGGCTGGAATAGTTGTATTTATGGCTTTGAGTCTTTGACAGTAGTTGGTTCATGTTCTATATTTATTTTTGAGTGCTGCCCAATGGATAATGGCACTGATCAAGGATTAGTACATCTAGTTGAGTCCAATGTCTGATTGGCTCTTGTCTACCTTCCTTATCCTCATTAATCAAAGACCATTTTAAGTTTTAAGTATTGTTGTTGGTAGTAATACCCTTCACAAGGCCATTTTATACCCAATAGCAATTGAGATTCAATGAATTTCTGGTTAACATTTAGTAGTCTCTTGCTCTTATCTGCTTTGTTTAATCCAGTCCAAAGTCCTAAAATGTCATAAGTTACTGGATTAGGTCCAGCCGCCATGGTTTTGCAAAGCCAAAAGTGAAGAGGGCAATCTTGTCCCTATAGTTGGTCCAGTTGCCTTGCAGAGCTCCCATACTTGGAACTAACCACTCCTAACATTAGTCTCAAGGCATATTGGCAGCCTTAAGTGGCGTAAGCATTTTCGAACACCAACAAGATGGCGACTCTGCTAGGGAGAACAATGAAAAAAAAAAATATCTGTTAGGATCTCTGATTATGGTTATATTGTAAAGTCAAAATCTTTATTGACTAGATTGATTTGCCCATCCGAGTCACCAACAAGATGGTGACTCTGCTGGGGAGCCATTGGAAAGAGTCAGATGAACAAACAAGTATTTGTTATATCTTCTCACCAAGTTGTGAGTGGCGACTCTGAAGTCTCTGTTTGATCAGTGCATCTTTTGATAAACAGTGTGGTTACTTGTGGAGTTTTGTATTGGTTAGAAGAAGAAACAAAGAATTACTTTCCTCTTCAAGGAGGTGGCGACTCTACACTATCAAAGAACCTGATGGAGCTGGAAGGTGAGCTCTAGATCTACCCTGCTTCCAGCCAAAGGTCTTTTGCTACAAAATTCCTAAGTATTTCTCAAAGATCTGAAATGTCTCCTTATTAAGTGATCAAGCACTGAAAAAAGGAGTAAGGTGTGATTACTTTCAAGCTTTCAGTTTAATCCAGTCCAAAGTCCTAAAATGTCATAAGTTACTGGATTAGGTGCACCCGCCATGGTTTTGCAGAGCCAGAAGTGAAGAGGGCAGCCTTGTCCCTATAGTTGGTCCAATTGCCTTGCAGAGCTCCCATACTTGGAACTAACCACTCCTAACATTAGTCTCAAGGCATATTGGCAGCCCTAAGTGGCGTAAGCATTTTCAAACACCAACAGGGGGCTCCAAAGAGATTGAATCCTTCAATAGCTAACAATGGATCTCCTTGATGGATGGATGCTTGGACACTTGAATGCTTGAAGACTTGCTCGAATGTTTGAGAGTTTGCAATTGCTTGAGATGAGATGAGATATGAAAACTTGATGAAGAGATCTTCTCAAAAAACTTGATGTGAAAATGAGAGAGGAAGACCTCCTTTTATAGTGAACTAGGGCACAATCCTCTATAGGGGCCACCTTGGAGAATTAAATCTCAATTAGGTCCTAACCTTTAGAAAATATACTTAGATTAAATGCAATTAGAGGATTTACCATTCCGAAACCCGAAATAGTGAACTCGGAGGCGAGAAAACAAATATCCTAAAAGCCCGATACCCATAAATCAAGGATTCTGGAAATTTGAAGGAAGGGGGTAAAATCAAGGTTGGGACTGACCTGTTCAGGTTCGAGCTCGATCCTGACCTAGTCAAGTTCGACCTCAAATCTGACCCTGGTCCTAGATCCAGTCAGAATCAGGACAGAAGGTCCCGGGGATGCCCAGAGACCTAGAAATGATACCAGAACATGATAGAATGCCAAGGATAAGCATAAAATCCTATGATGACTGTGATGAAGGCCGAGAGGACCTATTTGTAAGTCCTACCTAGAAAATAGAGCTACAAAAGAGGGAAATTCAAGAGAATCCTTGAGATCCTATCGCTAATTTCACCTAAAATGAAGAAATCAAGTGCAAAAAAAAAGTGGAAAGCGGGGAGAAAGCCAAATACATGCAAATACTTGATCAAGGCGCTTAACATGACCCCAAACCACTTACTCGAAGGGCTAAATGCTCTTATCATGGAAGTGCTTCCATTTTAAGACGATACACTACCTAGTGAAGTAAACACAAGTCCTATACCTAAAGTATCCATGCTTGATCTTACAACTACTGTTGAGCTTTCTAAAGGTCATAATCTCCATGTGAATAATAAGTTGCCTCCACAACAAATAGAACAACTAACTAAACTGCTACAAACACATGAGAAAGCCTTTGCATGGGATTATGGGGACATGAAGGGATTAAGCCCAACATTATGTACTCATAGGATATATATCAATGAAGGCAGCCTACCCCTTCGTCAACCTCAAAGAAGGATTAACCCAACATTAAGGGAGATAGTTAAAATAGAATTGAAAAAGTTATTAGATGCTGGCTTTATATATCCTTTATCTGATAGTAAGTGGGTATCACCTTTGGTAATAGTACCTAAAAAGGGGGGAAAATGAAGAATTTGTGTGGATTACAAAGAGTTAAATAAAGCTACCAAGAAAGATCACTTCCCATTACCATTCATTGACCAAGTACTTGATACTTTGGCCGATAAGAAGTATTTTTCCTTTCTTGATGGATATAATGGATACAATCAGATAACTAGTGCTCCAGAGGACCAGGAGAAGACTACATTCGCATGTCCATGGGGGACATATGTCTATTCAATTCTACCTTTTGGATTGTGTAATGCTCTAGCAACATTTCAAAGAGTTGTGATCAGTATTTTTGCTGACATTTCACATGATTGTATGGAGATATATATGGATGACTTTACAACATTTGGAGTGACATTTGATGAGGCTTTGAAAAATCTTGAAAAGGTACTAATCTGGTGTAAGGAGCTTAATCTATTCCTTAATAGTGAGAAATGCTTTATGATGATGCAGGAAGGAGTGGTACTTGGGCATTTCATTTCAGCAGCAGGAATTCAAGTGGACCCAGCTAAAGTAGAGGTAATACTTACACTACCTACTCCTACTAAACAAAAAGATGTAAGATCTTTTCTAGGACATGCTGGATACTATAGACGCTTTATTCAAAATTTCAGTCAAATTGCTAATCCTCTGTACACATTGCTTACCAAAGAAGCTGAATTTAAGTGGACACAAACACGTGATGAGTCCTTCCTGCAGCTAAAGAACCTCCTAACAACTGCACCAGTCCTAAAGGACCAGATTGGTCTATTCCATTCCACATCCATACAGATGCATCAGATTATGCCATAGGTGCTATGCTAGGACAAAAGCCTACTAACCTTGAAAATGCAATTTACTATATCAGTAAAAGCCTCCTCGGCCCTGAATTGAACTACACAGTTACTGAAAAGGAACTCCTAGTTGTAGTTTATGCATTGAACAAATTCCGACACTATGTCACAGGCTATCCCATTTTTGTTCATAGTGATCACTCTGCAATAAAATATATGATGAACAAACCTGCTATAACAGGCAGATTGGTAAGATGGCTATTACTACTGCAGGAGTTTGATATCACAATTGTTAATAAGCTAGGAAAGGACAATGTAGTTGCTGACTACTTATCTAGACTGCAAAATGCTGATGAAGACACTACTCAGGTTCAAGATACATTTCCAGATGAACACATGTTCCATATAATAATCAAAAACCCATGGTATGCATGTTAGCATCAAATGATGATAACCGGTAAAACTCTCTACCGGTCCAGGTATTGTCATTGATTGGCAAAAGAGATAGAGATTTGTCATCTCTATACAGGCTAGAGCTCTAAGAAAATCTACATCAAGAGAGGCTGGTTTGGCAAGAAAAGAACAATTGTAATCCATTGTAACCGGTCGCTACCCTAAGCATCATTAACAGGGAAATGCACTCAGTTAGGGCAAAGAGTATTCTAGTATCAATCAAGGACCGAACTACAGCTAGTATAGCAGTCTATAACACAACTGAGACAGTGCAACCAGTAATCCGCGCAAAAAGAAGCACATCAAGGACGTGCAATCGGTAAGCCAAGATAGAGATAGAAGTAGTTGTAACATAAAGAAATCAACCGATATTTTATAGGACTCCGGTATGAACCGAGGAAGTCATAGTTAACTGTCTATTCCAACCAACTCCATCTATCGGGATTTATTGCAGTGAATCTGGGTGATCTTGAGTCATCTTGGTGATCGGTTTCAGGCGCAAGTAAAGGATTTGAAGCTGGAATCAATGGTTTCTTGAGGCACGACTGAAGGATTTAAAGCCGAATTCAATGATTTTAAATCAAAGTGTTATCTCCTATGAAGGAAGGTTTCCTGACACGCAATTGTTGTCTTCTTTATGAAGCAAATAAGGCTAGAGCATGCATCAGATGTTTGCTCAATGAACCCTACTCAACTGAGTGATGTATTCGTAAGAACTCAGGATTAGGTCATGCATTTGAGGAGCAGTTAGGACAACAAATTAGTATATAATCTTATGTCTGTTGTGAAGAAAAGTTGCTTTCATTCTGCAAGGAAAAAGAGTGAACCTATATGCTACAAAAGCAGGGGTAAAAGAAAGTAAAGAAAGAGAGCTAATAGGTTGGAAAAATAGCACAATAGTAGATGAGCATACACCTACGGTGACCGGTGTTGATTCTCAATTGAGCACAAAGAGAGATCTTATCAGGCTAAGCAAAGCCATCTGTAAAAATCACACTTCTATTGTTTTCTAGCAAACTTTAATAGGCAAATCCCAGTATTTGGGTGGACTCTAACAGGTCCCTTGTATCGAAATCCATTAACCGGGTGACATCTCTCAAGATGTTTGGAAGTCCTTTAACCGAGCAGGTCCTAGCATGCCTTATTGTTACAAATCCCTTGACCGGGTCCCATCTAGCAAGTGTGTTTTTATCCCTTATGTGACCCTTGATTTTTATCAACCCTCGGCTTTAGTCTTGGTTAGCAAAATCCTAAGTCGAAGTTGAACTTGAACTTAGTCCAAGTCCATGTTCATGTTCATGATCAAGGTCACATTCAAGTTCTTTTCCATTCGAGTCATGCAGTGCCACATTTTGTTTGTCATTTCAAAGGTTTGTCGGTCTTCAAAGTTGAACTTGAACCTGAACCAAGTCCTGAACCTTAAATTTAGTTCAAGTTCAAGTTTAGGGTTGAAATGCAATAAATAACACATGGGATATTCGGTGGGATTGTTCTTTCATGCCGTAAAAGGTTGTCAGTTTCAAGCAATTTGGGTGTTTAATTGGTTTTGGCAAGTTGTCGTATAGGATAATTAAATCTGACAAGAGAGCTCATGCATGTGAAGTAGTGGAAGTGACAGTTGATGGCGTGACGTAGTAAGGGTCATTATTGCACAAATATGGTAATCAGGGAATGTCCTGGGGAATTGAGATTTCCATGTCGATTAAACTTGGGAGCTAATGATAAGTGACTCCAAATGTGTAGTCAATCATTCCTTCATTAAGACATTTATTGAAGTTGTGCTGTGGGGATTTACTAAATCTTATGAGCCATTGTTAATAAAGGAAGAATGGTTAAGACATTTTCGTTAATTATTTTGGCTTGAGGTAGAAGAAGGAGCGACGAAATTGGTGGTGAGAAGGTTACAATGATCTGGTGTGCAGAAAATTGATGAATTCTTCTCTTCCCTGTAGTTTTCAGTTTATTCAGAAGAGGTGATTCTATGTTGTAAGTCTTTTTGACTGCTTGCTGGTAAAATGCCTTTGTTTCACTCCAAACTTCCGAAAGAGGAAATTAGAACCCACCTGTTAATCTCCCTTCCAGACATTGGCGATACCTCTTTAGTGAATGTTAGCTTAGGGGAACTCTATGATAGGGTTAGAAATGCCTCAGAAGGTTCCTTTTCAAAGAGGCTAGCAGGAAGCCGATTAGTAGAGGCCACAACTTTTCCCCCAGCTCTAATTTGTCCCCAATTGGTGTTAGAATGCGCCAATAAGTATGACGCTAAGAGCAGATGTATTAAAGATGTTGCAGCAGAAGTTTTGGTCAAGATTAGTAGGGAGACACTAATGGCAGCCCTGCGGATTCTAGATAAGGAACCGTATGAACCTTGGACCTATGCCGAGGCAGATCATGTGTATGAAGCAGACAAGAAAAAGTATAGCTCCTCAATAGCTCAAAGACGCCTTGCGAAACTAGAGAAAGGAGGGTCCAGAATGCCTAAGCCTCTAACAATCGAGCATCTCTGTAAGGATATAGCTGATATTGTATTCCTTCTAAGTAGGGTGAAAGGGAACCCACATGCGTTCGATTGGGAAAATTGGATGTACTGTTTTATCTAGAAAATTGTAGAAGGGGATATATTTATTGATTGGGCTGATTTGATAGCAGAGAAACATCATAAAGAGCTCCTAAATGTGACTAACCTGACTGCCTTTTACATGTCCTCCTACCTTATTAATATTTTAGCCTATTGTCGGACTTGGGAAAGGTTACCACATGAGTTGTGGACAAATGACATGAGAATATATGATTATTTCACATGCTTGTAGAGTGAAAAGTTCCCTGGTGTATTCAGGACGGTTAATGACAAATTCTCAGCAAAGTTAGTTTTTGAATTGAGGGGGAAAGAAGATTGTAGACTCTCTAAAGAAGCCAAACAGGTGGTAAATGTGTATGGTTGTCATTTCATAGAATTTCCTAGATTCACATACCTTAGGGTTGGAGCATTTGATGAAGAGCCATTACGACTTCCTAGGTTTTGTTTAGACAATGTAGTCTTAATGGAACTCTGTAGGCAACTTGTTATTGTTGAACAAAAATTTGGTAGCTCAAAGAAATCCTCAGGTGTTCTTTTTCCTATTGAGTTGGGTTACTACAGATGCAAAAGTTTCCAGGATGCTTTAACCATGGAAGAAGAATTCTCTGCTTTCTGTTTATAGACTTACACTCCCAAAACCAATTTTGATTACAGAGGTTTCGCTAGGGCAAAATTTAATGTTCCTAATGCTTTCATGCATATTCCTGAGTTGGAGGACTTCTGGGCCAATTGTTCTGATGAATTGGAAGTAAGGAAAAGGCTGTGGTCCAGATTAAGTTTGAAGAAAATTATTACTTTCAGATTGGATATGAATACAGATGGGGTAGATGAGGATGATGAAGTTGATGTTCTTGATCCCCAATTCTTGGAGAAAGTGGAGGCCCTCCCTATTCCTGAGTTAGATTGGATGAAACCAAAGGAAGATGACTCGCAAATGAGAATGAACAGAGTGATTGAAAGAACGAAGGCATGGTTACTTGAGAAAAAGGCTTCTATAAATCCTCCGCAGCCTACCAAGAAGCAAGTGAAAACAAAGAAAAGAAGTTCATCAAAGAAAACTTCCATTTTAACTAATGTGAATATTGATCAATCTTTTGCAGGAAAAGTTGAACCAAAAGTTGAGCTTGAAGTCGAACCAGAAGTTGAACCAACTTCTCCACAAATTCAACTTCAACTTCAACTCCGAGATGTACCTGTAGCTCGAGTCACCTGATCAAGTTCTAGGGCGAAGAACAAGGCTCAGTGGCATGAAGTGACCCCCAGTGTCATTGTGAATTTGGATCCGTCAAAAGCTGATTCACGGGACAATCTAGTTGCAAGCTCCAGCATACCTGATATGGCCGAAAATCAGCAGTCACATGAAGAAGCAGAGAATACTTAGAAGGATTTGCTAGATCTTCTGAGTAGTTATGATACTCAAAAGAAGTCTTCTATAGCTCCACCATGGCTGGAAAATTATGTTGCCAAGAGAAAAAGTGTGGTTCCTATATCTATCCCTATTGAAGATGTTGTGAGCAGGTGTTTGGGAAAAACTCCAAAGACAAAGAAGATAAGGTTGGAGTCCAGAATTGACTTCGATGAAAGCAGTGGCCACTGGACGACAGAGATTGAAAAGCTAATAAGTGACAAAGATGAAGGGGAGGCTTCAGCCCAAGATTTCCAGATATCTAGAGTTGACTTAGGAACAGATAACAGAGCCACTGACATGAAGTTTTTTGAGGTCTCAAACAAGAAGATTGCCAATAGAGTCTGGAAAGATGCCAAGGACAAACAGGAGATGAAGGAGGCTATGAAGAGTATGGCCCAATACATAAACGCCATTCAAAATTCGGAACCCTTTCCTTTGAGTGAAATGCCAGCCTCCATTGATGTGAATTCCCTAGATAATTAAAGGTTTCTTGACCAAGTGCAAAGAAACAAGGTAATTAGCAGAGCATATGAAGAATGGTGGAACATGTAAAATTGGATCAAGCTCGCGTTGAAGGAAGTCATTTAGTGAAGAAAGCTGAGGCAAGTATAGAGGAATGGGAGATAGAAAACACAACCTAGACAAAAGAAATCCATTGGATGGAAGAGGCTAAAGAGTACGGCCTATAGAAATTCCTGATAGAAAAGTTAGTACCAGGGCTAGATGACAAAACCTCAAGTAAAGTGTATAGACTGGAGAAATGAAGTTGTAGTGCATAGAGTCACTGAAATAAAAGATCTCCTAAAGGGGCTGGGAATCATCAAGGATATTATCTCCAATGATATAAATTGGTTGGATAAACAATGTGAATGAGAATCAGATAGACCAGTTGAGCAGGTAATTAAGAATGTCAGTACCTAGTTTGATGAGCTCAAGGGAATGAAGGCACCAGCAGTCCAAGAATTCACAAAGGTTGCGCGGATAGAATCGATGCTTATAATTTAGCGGGATCACTTAGGCATGCACAAAGAAAAGATAGCTGAAATCAAGAGGGAAAAGGAAGTATGGAAGTAGCGAATCAACTTCATTGGGTTGCTACACCAACAGGTAATATCCGCATTCACAGCCGCATTTCAAGATTCAAAGGCAGTGCGTCTTGCGACAGTTTCAACACCATAGCCATATGGGACACTTGGCTCTATTTTGAAGGCGGTGTGCGCCTTATCCCATTTATTTTGCTTTATGCTCAAGATAGTTATTAAGTTTAGAAGCATTTACTTTTAGTTAAAAAGACAGTTTCATTCAGTTATTTGCATAAGCCCTGTGTGGCTATATATTCAAAGACTTTTAATCTATTAAGGGTTCGGCTCTCTGAGTTTTGAAGGAATTATTTTTTAAAAACTTAACTTCAAGCTTTTCTGAAGACTGATATTACAAAATATATGAAATATCATATGGTATTGCGTATGTGTTTAAGCTTTTGAATTGATAAATACTACTTTTTATCTTATGCGATTTATTTTCTTGTGGAGATAAGTTGTGTTGAATAAAGCTTAACTGTGATATGGATGGATTTTATGCTTAGAAGTAACAAAGAAAATTGTTACTGAAATTTTAGATTCAAGAAATTCAAAGTTTGAGATATAGATAGAAGTAGATCCGTTTCTCTAAAAATCTACACATTCTTTTCATGTTGATGGACTGAATGTTTACCTTAAGTGTTTTCTGGTGAAAAGCACACATGATGTTACTTTTCTATGTTCAATAAGATCATATTGAAAATCTTTCTAGAAGGTAGCCGCACCTTGTAATTTGCAGAGAGTTTGCTTTCAAAGGAACTCATTTGTTAGTATTGAGATTTTCTCTTCTTTTCATGCTTAAAGAAGTCTGAGATTAATTTAAAGAAAAGGGAAAAACTGTATGCTAACAATTTTTAGCGACTCTGTTGGGGAGAGTCTAAGAATAGACCAGGATTTACATATTTGTTGTTTAATGATCAATTATGGTGCTACCTGCTGAGGTTGTTCCTGGCCAACTAGAAGTTCCTCCGGTTTTGCAACCAGGCCTTGATTTTTTAGATAGTCAAGAAGACATAATTGCTGACCTTAATGCAGCTGCTTGGAAATTGAGTACAAGTGCACAACAATATCAGCAAGTCAAGTTAGATCTTGAAGAGGAGGAAATAGGAGAGTGGTTAAGGGGCTTACCCATAGTCCAAGAGGCTGTTGTAGTTGACAGAGTAGTCCAGAGACCTTGAGAGTAGGTCTTTCTTTTTGTTCAGTTCAATTAAGTAAGTTGGCCGGTAACAGATTTACAAGAGGAGACCGGGCAAAGGGTCTTGTTGACACTGATTTCGAAGACCTAGCAAAGCTTGATTTTAAACCCCGAACTCCCCTAAGAGAAAGAGGGTACAAAACAGCTAGTAGGCCTTCTTCCCCAGCCAAATTTACTCATGTGTCTTCTTTCCAATCTTTAGTGCCACCGGGAACCCTAGCCCCTACATTCATAAATCTGCAACCTTTAAATTTCATCTTACTGACCATGGCTCAGAATCAACCTTGGGGTGCGGTTGTAGGACCCTTAATCCTAGGAGCAAACTTGGGAAATTTGCCTAAAGGTCGTGATATTTTACCTAAATTTAGTGGTGATGGAAAGAAGTCACCAGAAGACCACTTGAATGCCTTCAACACAACATGCGAAGTTTTCGCTATTGTTACTCCAGATGTGGCTGTTAGACTCTTTGTCCTGACATTGATAGATGCAGCAATAGAATGGTTTCATAATCTACCACAGGCCTCTATAACTAATTGGGATACCATGAAGACAACATTTGAAACTAGGTTTAAGTTAGCCGATGATGCTAATACTCTTGATCTAGTCGAGTCAAATGAAGAAGGAGATTCAAGTCCCTATGAGGGAATTTGTGGCAAGATTTAACAAGGGAATTCAAGTAATTCCAGCTGCTAGCAGACCTAATGATGAAAATCAAAAGGGGTTTTTCTTGAATGCTATGCCTCCTGATGTTGCATTTCCTTTAAAAAGAGCTAGGCCAACCACCTTAGCGGCTGCTCAGACTCTCACTATTGAATTAGAGGATGATGTCATAACAAGTGGCAAATGGAGGAAAGATGTACAAACTACTAGTTCCCAGCCTTCCACTTCCTCATCATCAAACCCTGTAATACAAAGACTGATGAATGACCTAATTACAATCAAGCAGCAATTGCCTAAAGCCACGAGTCCTTATCAAGATATCCCATGCAAATACCCTACTCAAGGAGCCTCAGGCTCAAACAAGCAATTCAATTTGCCTCCTACACAACAGAGACTACAAATTGAACCTCCACCAAATAAAGACAACATGTGTGTTTTCCATCTTACTGACGAGCATGAAGGAGGTTCATGCCCTGAAAATATAAGATATGAACAACTTGAGGCTGAAAAAGAAGCTACAACGAAGGTAACTGTTGAAGACATATCCTCTGAAATACCTGGCAACTCTGGAAATTTCTATATTGAATATGAATCTGACTCCGAAATGGGTGGTGACATATTGGTAACCTTAGGGGATACATCTTGCTCAGTTTTGACAAGAAACCAGCATGGAGGGAAAGCAAGTAATTGGTCAAATGCAACGACCAAGGATAGTGGAAGTCAGGCCAATGACAATTTGAAGACCCCAAAGACAGGCAGTCCAGAGATACAAGTCTTGAAAAGGTCTGAGTCTGAATCTTCTTTTAGTATAGTAGATTTATGTAAAACTTTAAAAGTGCAAATATCTACTGATGATTATTTGAAAATGAATCCTTGGGAGTTAGATAAATTAGTGAGTTATGTCAAAGGCTCCTCTGTTGAATCTAAGGCTCAACAGACTAATAATGTGTGTTTTAAAGGAGAAGCTGTAAAGAAAGAGAACAAAGTGGAACAAAAGCCTGTAGATAAACCTGTTCCCACTATTCCCACTAGTTTGAAACCAGAACCTTTTATGTATCCTTATTCATTCATGGTTTCAAGCTGAACAATTGTATCATTGATTCAGGGGCATCGAATAACATCATGCCTTCATCTGTAGCCAAAGCATTAGACCTTCCCATGACAGATACCTTTGGCCGCTGCTATTCCATGGATGCTAAGCAAGTCCCTCTCTTAGATCAAATTAAAGACACTCGGGTTGCTTTGGTAGCCTTCCCTGATAAAAGATTGAAGCTAACCATTCTAGTAGCTAATATTCCAGCTACCTATGGAATGCTATTGAGCATAACTTTTGTAGAGACCTAGGTGGTGAGATAAAGTTGGATTGGTCTTAGGCCATAGTTCCTATAGGTAATAAGAAGGTCACTCTGCTCCCAGAACCCAAATCCAAGTACACTATTTTTCCCTTGGAAGATCCTAAATCTCAGATTTTGTATTAAGAGTCCGAGTTTGCAAACTATGTTATATTATTAGAAGATGATGTCCCTGGTCCGGTTATTGTAGAGGAAGAAGTTCCTTGGATTCTTGAGTTTGATGGCAGTTGCTCTTCCATAGGCTCAGGGGTAGGGGTAGTCCCGATTTCTCCTTCTAGTCGCAAACTCCCTTTTTCATTTAAGCTTGAATTTGAGAACACGAATAATACAACAGAGTATGAAGCCTTGCTGTTGGGTTTAGAAGAAGCCAAGAGAAAAGGAATTAAGATTTTAAAGGCACGTGGTGATGCAAAGCTGATTGTCAAACAGGTTAAGAACTTATTCTCAGTGAAGAATGAGAGACTGAAGCATTACAAAAATAGGGTTTGGGATGAACTTGAATGGTTTGAAGCTTTTTCTATTGAAGCAATTCCCAGGGAATATAACTCAAGAGCTAATGCTCTTGCGGGATCAACATCCTTGCTGATACCGCATGCAGACTTCACAGAGGATTGGTATACCATTGAAGTCATTCATAGGCCTAGTGTACCTGATAATTCTTGTTCCTGGCAGGTTTTCAGAGACGGCGCCCACATTAATGATTTTTTGTAGGGATTGGACAAATTCTCAACCAATTACTTTGAAGGATCAGGATCTGAGTGTCATGAATTTTGTCTAGAAAAGGGAGCCAACTCCTCAGAGGATATTACTCAACTTAAAGGTAACTTCATACCCAAAGGACTAGTGGAGTTAGAGAAATTGTTTGATAGGAGGGATTGTTTTTTAAACCAACCTGGCATACCAGATGATGTCCCTTCTGGTGCATATGAAAAAATTAACATTGGAGATGAATTTAATCCCAAGATGGTCAACCTAGGAGTGTGTTGTGATGAAGGCAAAAAGTTTCATTTTTCCAAGCTATTAAAAGAGTATGGGGATGTTTTCGCTTAGACTTATGATGATTTAAAGAATTTCAGGCAGGGACAGTTTACGTACCATATTCCCCTGAAACCAGGAACGTCACCTTTCTGTCAGAAATTGAGGACCTATAACCCAAAGGTGGCGGATGCTATTTTTAAGGAGATTGACAAAATGCTTCAAGCCCATATTATCTTCCCTATTCATCATTCAACGTGGGTGGCCAATATTGTTCCTGTGCGAAAACAGAATGGAGAGATTAGAATCTGTGTGGATTTCAAGAACCTTAATCAGTCGAGCCTAAAAGATAACTTTGCATTGCCTATGATGGATCAAATCTTGCAGACTGTTGCTGGCTCAGAGATGTTGTCGCTACTCGATGGCTTTTCAGGCTACAACCAGATTAGCGTTGCGGAGGAAGATCAACATAAGACAACTTTCACCACGTCGTGGGGCACTTTTGCCTACAGAAGAATGCCTTTTGGCTTAATTAATGTTGGAGCCACATTCCAGAGGGCTATGAACTCTACTTTTGGCCACTTCTTAGATAAAACCATTACTATTTATTTAGATGACATGACGGTTTTCTCTAGGAGGCTCAAGAAACCTCTAAGGGACTTGAAAGAAGTTTTGCAAAGGTGCAGGGAACATGGTGTCTCCTTAAACCCTAAGAAGTCTATCTTCTATGTGACGGAAGGAAAGTTGTTGGGTCATCTAGTTTCGAAGGAGGGTATTAAAATTGATTTGGAAAGGGTAAAAGCAATCCAACAGTTATGTCTTCCAGTTAATCGAAAAGGAATAAAGTATTTCTTCGACCAAGTTAATTTCTTGAGGAAGTTTGTCCCTGATTTTGCTGAGACATCAAAGCCTATGGTAGACCTGTTAAGTGAAAAGCAGAGTTTCAAGTGGGATGAACCAGCGATCAAGTCTTTTGGGAAGATAAAGGAAGCTATAGCCAGTGCTCCAACATTAATACATCCAGATTTTAAAAAAGATTTTATCATCTATTGCTATGCATCAGAACACAAGATGTCTAGAGTGTTGTTACAGAAAAATGAGAATGATGAAGAGGTACCTATTTCCTTCATGAACATTCCGCTCAAAAAAAATGAATTGCGTTATTCCTTAATTGAAAAATAGGCCTTCGTAGTGGTAAAGGTAGTTAAGCAATTCAGATTACATACTTCATTCACATTTTGTAGTCTTCGTTCCAAATTCTGCTGTT
This sequence comes from Chamaecyparis obtusa, assembly GCA_027943335.1. Classification (NCBI taxonomy): domain Eukaryota; kingdom Viridiplantae; phylum Streptophyta; class Pinopsida; order Cupressales; family Cupressaceae; genus Chamaecyparis; species Chamaecyparis obtusa. The sequence continues at coordinate 1,482,140 of BSBK01000092.1, forward strand.
AAGAGCATACTTACTCAACAAGAAGTGGCAGTGAATAACAAAGCTAGTTGGGTAGCAAAGGTGCAGGAGTTTGATCTGGAAATTAAGCCTACGAAACTGGTAAGAGGACAAGGCCTATGTAAATTGATGGATGAGAATCAAGAAAGGCAAGATTTACCCATTTGTCTGTTCATAGCAACAAATGACTCTTGGTTTTCAAACGTAGCTTTCTTTCTCACTTATGGAGAAGCCTCGCATCACCTATCAGCCAAAGAGAGAAGAAATCTAAGGCTAAAGGCAGCGAAGTATGTTATACTGGATAATGTTTTGTATAAGAAAGGCCTCGATGGGATGTTCTTGCGGTGCGTTGACAAAGACCAGCAACAAAAGTTATTACAAACATTCCATAATGAAGCCTATGGGGGACACTATTCATCGTCCGTGACGACTTTCAAAATCCTAAGAAACTGCTATTATTGGCCCAAGATGTTTAAAGATGCATATAAGTGGGTGGCAAATTGTGAAAAGTGTAAACTCTTCTCGGGTAAGCCTCAGTTAGTTGCTTTACCTCTGAGGCCAGTGATCATAGAAGAACCTTTTCAGGAATGGGGGCTTGATTTCATTGGTCCGATCAACCCAACTTCAAGTGGCAAACACACGCATATCCTGAGGGTGACTGATTATTTTACCAAGTGGGTCGAGGCGATTCCAGTCAAAGTAACCACTTTTGAGATAGTCTGTAGATTCTTAAAAGATAATATTGTCACGAGGTTCGGAGTTCCTCTCAAGATAGTAGCTGATAATGCTCAGAATTTCTCATCTCAAGAGATTCAACTCTTCTGCTATGATCACGGTATAAATTTATCCCACTATTCAGATTATTTCCCACAGGGAAATGGTCAAGCAGAATCCACAAATAAGAACCTGATCAACATCATGAAGAGGCTGGTGGATGAGAAAGGAAAAGACTGGCATAAAAAGTTATATGAAGCATTGTGGGTGGATAGAACTTCCCCCAAAAGGGCTATTGGTATGTCGCCTTTTGAGTTAGTCTTCGGCGTTGAAACACAACTATCACTTCCATTGGAACTAGCTTCAGCCAAGTTACAAAGGTGTGTTGAGAATGAGGTCTTTCAGAATTCATTGGAGAAGAGGATTTTGTATTTGTCAAAGATAGAAGAGGAGAGGGAAGAATTAGTTGATCATATTACCATTCATCAGTTGAAAGTGAAAGAAATTTTTGATCGCCGTGCCAGACCAAGAAAATTTGTGGGAGACAAGGTTCTACTCTAGGATAAGCGTAGAGAGCCACGAGGGGCACATGGAAAGTTTGAGTCTCTCTGGAAGGGGCCGTTCGAGATCTCTCAAGCTCTTGGTCCAAATGCCTTTAAATTGAAGTATATTGATGGTGATGAATTACCCCTGTCCTATAACGGGTAGGATCTCAAGCTTTTGCAGCTGTAAGTTTTCTTTTCCTTGCTTGTATATAAGTTTTTGTTGTGATGAGTCGACTTGCTCTTATGGTTTTAAAGCTATCTTGTACAATTGAGCTTCTAGGTTCATTTCTCGGTCCTGAGTAGTCCCGGTCCCCAGTCAGAGCCAGTTGTTACCCTCAATTTTTATCAACCCTTGGCTTTAGTCTTGGTTAGCAAAATCCTAAGTCGAAGTTGAACTTGAACTTAGTCCAAGTCCAAGTTCATGTTCATGTTCAAGGTCACGTTCAAGTTCTTTTCCATTCGAGTCATGCAACGCCAAGTTTTGTTTTTCATTTCAAAGGTCTGTTGGTCTTCAAAGTTCAACCTGAACCTGAACCAAGTCCTGAACCTTAAATTTAGTTCAAGTTCAAGTTTAGGGTTGAAATGCAATAAATAACTCATGGAATATTTGGCGAGATTGTTCTTTCATGCCGTAAAAGGTTGTCAGTTTCAAGCACTTCGGGTGTTTAATCAGTTTTGGCAAGTTGTCATATAGGATAATTAAATTCGACAAGATAGCTCATGCATGTGAAGTAGTGGAAGTGACAGTTGATGACGTGACATAGTAAGGGTCATTATTGCATAGATATGGTAATCAGGGAATGCCTTGGGGAATTGAGATTTTCGTGCTGATTAAACTTGGGAATTAAGATGTCATGTCAATCATTCCTTCATTAAGACATTTATTGAAGCTGTGCTGTGGGGATTTACTAAATCTTATGAGCCATTGTTAATAAAGGAAGGATGGTTAAGACATTTCCGTTAATTATTTTGGCTTGAGGTAGAAGGAGCGACGGAATTGGTGGTGAGAAGGTTACAGTGATCTAGTGCACAAAAAATCGGTGAGTTCCTCTCTTCCCTATAGTTTTCAGTTTATTCAAAAGAGGTCATTCTATGTTGTAAGTCTTTTTGACTGCTTGCTAGTAAAATGCCTTTTTTCCACCCCAAACTTCCGAAAGAGGAAATTAGAACCCACCTGTTAATCTCCCTTCCAGACATTGGCAATACCTCTTTAGTGAATGTTAGCTTAGGGGAACTTTGTGATAGGGTTAGAAATGCCTCAGAAGGTTCCTTTTCAAAGAGGCTAGTAGGAAGTGGATTAGTAGAGGCCACAACTTTTCCCCCAGCTCTAGTTTGTCCTGAATTGGTGTTAGAATGCGCCAATAAGTATGACGCTAAGAGTAGATGTATTAAAGATGTTGCCGGAGAAATTTTGGTCAAGATTAGTAGGTAGACATTAATGGCAGCCCTGCAGATTCCAGATAATGAACCGTATGAACCTTGGACCTATGTTGAGGCAGATCATGTGTATGAGGCAGACAAGAAAAAGTATAGCTCATCGATAGCTCAGACATGGCTTGCAAAACCAGAGAAAGGAGGGTCCAAATTGCCTAAGCCTCTAACAATCGAGCATCTCCATAAGGATATAGCTGATATTGTATTCCTTCTAAACAGGGTGAAAGGGAACCCACACGCGTTCGATTGGGAAAATTGGATGTATTGTTTTATCTAGAAAATTGTAGAAGGGGATATATTTATTGATTGGGTTGATTAGATAGCAGAGAAACATCATAAAGAGCTCCTAAATGTGACTAACCTGACTACCTTTTACATGTCCTCCTACCTTATTTATATTTTAGCCTGTTACCGGACTTGGGAAGGGTTACCACATGAGTTGTGGACAAATGACATGAGAATATATGATTATTTCATATGCTTGTAGAGTGAAAAGTTCCCTGGTGTATTCAGGACGGTTAATGACAGATTCTAAACAAAGTTAGTTTTTGAATTGAGGGGGAAAGAAGATTGTAGACTCTCTGAAAAAGCCAAATAGGTGGAAAATGTGTATGGTTGTCATTGCATACAATTTCCTAGATTCACATACCTTAGGGTTGGAGCATTTGATGAAGAGCCATTACGGCTTCCTAGGTTTTGTTTAGATAATGTAGTCTTAATGGAACTCTGTAGACAACTTGTTATTGTTGAACAAAAATCTGGTAGCTCAAAGAAATCCTTAGGTGTTCTTTTTCCTATTGAGTTGGGTTACTAGAGATGCAAAAGTTTCCAGGATGCTTTAACCATGGAAGAAGAATTGTCTGCTTTCTGTTTACAGACTTACACTCCCAGAACCAATTTTGATTACAGAGGTTTCGCTAGGGTAAACCTTAATGCTCTTGACACTTTCATGCATATTCCTGAGTTGGAGGACTTTTGGGCCAATTGTTCTGATGAATTGGAAGTAAGGAAAAGGCTGTGGTCCAAATTAAGTTTGAAGCAAATTATTACTTTCAGACTGGATATGAATACAAATGGGGTAGATGAGGACGACGAAGTTGATGTTCTTGATCCCCAATTCTTGGAGAAAGTGGAGGCCCTCCCTATTCCTAAGTTAGATTGGACAAAATTAGAGGAAGATGACTTGCAAATGAGAATGAACAAAGTGATTGAAAGAGTGAAGGCATGGTTACTTGAGAAAAAGGCTTCTATAAATCCTCCACAGCCCACCAAGAAGCAAGTGAAAACAAAGAAAAGAAGTTCGTCAAAGAAAACTTTCGTTTTAACTAAATGTGAATATTGATCAATCTTTTGCAGGAAAAGTTGAACAAAAAGATGAACCTGAAATCGAACCTGAAGTTGAACTTGAAGTTGAACCAACTTCTCCACAAGTTCAAGTTCAAGTTCAACTCTGAGATGTACCTGTAGCTCGAGTCACTCGATCAAATTGCAGGGCGAAGAACAAGGCTAAGTGGCAGGAAGTGACCCCTAGTGTCATTATGAATTTGGATCCCCCAGAAGCTGATTCACGGGACAATCCAGTTGCAGGCTCCAGTATACCTGATATGGCCGAAAATTAGCAATCATAAGAAGAAATAGAGAATACTCTGAAGGACTCGCTAGTTGTTCTGAGTAGTTATGATACTCAAAAGAAGTCTCCTACAGCTCCACCATGGCTGGAAAATTATGTTGCCAAGAGAAAAAGCGTGGTTCCTATATCTGTCCCTATTGAAGATGTTGTGAGAAGGTGTTTGGGAAAAACTCCAAAGACAAAGAAGACAAGGTTGGAGTCCAAAATTGACTTCCATGAAAGCAGTGGCCACTGGATGGCAGAAATTGCAAAGCCAATAAGCGACAAAGATGAAGGGGAGGCTTCAACCCAAGATTTTCAGATATCCAGAGTTGACTTAGGAAGAGATAGCAGAGCTGCTGACATGAAGTTTTTTGAGGTCTTGAACAAGAAGATTGCCAATAGAGTCTGGAAAGATGCCAAGGACAAACAGGAGATTAAGGAGGTTATGAAGAGTATGGCCCAATACATAAATGCCATCCAAAATCCAGAACCCTTTCCTTTGAGTGAAATGCCAGCCTCCATTGATGTGAAATGCCCATATAATCAAAGGTTTCTTGACCAAGTGCAAAGAAACAAGGTAATTAGCAGAGCATATGAAGAATGGGTGGAACATGTAAAGTTGGAAGCTACCAAGTAGATAACTCACTTCGATCAAGCTTGCGTTGAAGGAAGTCAGTTAGTGAAGAAAGTTGAGGTAAGTATAGAGAAATGGGAGATAGAAAAGACAACCTGGACAAAAGAAATCCATTGGATGGAAGAGGCTGAAGAGTATGGCCTAGAAAAATTCCTGATAGAAAAGTCAGTACCAGGGCTAGATGACAAAATTCTTTATGTTATAAAGGAGTGTATAGATTGGAGAAACGAAGTTGTAGTGCACGAAGTCACTGAAATAAAAGATCTCCTAAAGGGGCTGGGAAGCATCGGGGATATTATCTCCAATGATATAAATTGGTTGGATAAACAATGTGAAGGAGAATCAGATAGAACAGTTGAGTAGGTAATTAAGAATGTTAGTACGTGGTTTGATGAGCTCAAGGGAATGAAGGCACCAGCAATCCAAGAATTCACAAAGGTTGCGCGGATAGAATCAATGTTTATAATTCAACGGGATCACTTAGACATGCACAAAGAAAATATAGCTGGAATGAAGAGGGAAAAGGAAGTATGGAAGCAGCGAATCAACTTCATTGGGTTGCCGCACCAACAGGTAATATCCGCATTCACAGTCACATTTCAAGATTGGAAGGCAGCGCGGCTTGCGGCGATTTCAACACCATAGTCATATGGGACACTTGGCTCTGTTTTGAAGGTGTTGTGCACCTTATCCCGTTTATTTTGCTTTATGCTTAGGATAGTTATTAAGTTTAGAAGCATTTACTTTTAGTTAAAAAGACAGTTTCATTCAGTTATTTGCATAAGCCTTGCGTGGCTATATATTCAAAGACTTTTAATCTATTACGGGTTCGGCTCTCTGAGTTTTGAAGGAACTATTTTTTTAAAACTTAACTTCAAGCTTTTCTGAAGACTGATATTACAGAATATATGAAATATCATATGGTATTGTGTATGTGTTTAAGCTTTTGAATTGATAAATACTACTATTTATCTTATGCGATTTATTTTCTTGTGGAGATAAGTTGTGTTGAATAAAGCTTAACTATGATATGGATGGATTTTATGCTTAGAAGTAACAGAGAAAATTGTTACTGAAGTTTTAGATTCAAGAAATTCAAAGTTTGAGATATAGATAGTATATTTGTTTCTCTAAAAATCTACACATTCTTTTCATGTTGATGGACTGAATGTTTACCTTAAGTGTTTTTTGGTGAAAAACACACATGATGTTACTTTTCTGTGTTCAATAAGATCATATTGAAAATCTTTCTAGAAGGTAGTTGCACCTTGTAATTTTTAGAGTTTGCTTTCAAAGAAACTCATTTGTTAGTGTTGAGATTTTCTCTTCTTTTCATGTTTAAAGAAGTCTGAGATTAATTTAAAGAAAAGGGAAAAACTGTATGCTAACACCTTAAACGGGAAAGCTCTTAACAGGGTGTACTCCAGGAGAGTACAAAATTTGTGAGGTCTCATCGCACCATGATTTTTACCCTAACTGGGTTTCCACATGATAAATTTGGTGTCATTTTGTGATTGTTTATTTACTGTTATTATTTGCTTAAATCTGTTTGCCTTTTGTGTTGTAAGTTTACTTCACTGGATTCAGCGAAAAAGTAAGAAGAGTTTTTACAAGTGTTGATTCACCCCTCCCCTCTCAACACCGGTTGGGACTGTCAATTGGTATCAGAGCCCGGTCTTGTTTTCTTTGCTACTTAACCACACAAGGAAAAAGTCAAGATGATGAGGAAGGAAGGACCAAAGTTTTCAAAAGAATACTTCACCTTATGGTGCAGCAGAATGAAGCTATATATGAAGACTATCAGTGACCACAACTGGATTCACGTTACCATTGAGTACAGTGAACCCAATGGCACCATAACACCTGATCAGGAAAAGATCAAGACTGAGCATACGATTGCTATGGATATGATAGCCAACACGCTACCTGATTATGTCTATGCAAAGATTGAACACCTTGATTCTGCCTTCAAGATGTGGGGCAAACTACAAACAGTCTATGGAGGGGATCCAAATGTTCAAAGAGCCAAGGTCGAAAGCCTCAGAGGAATGTATGACAATATGAGGATGAATGAAGGAGAAGACATAGAGAAATACATCAATCGGATCAAAGAAGTGATCAACTCCATCAGATGTGCCAGAGGAAAGCTAAGTGAAGAGGAAGTAATCAGCAAAATACTGAGAACTCTCAGACCTCAATATGCTATCAAGATCTATACCATTCTGTGAAGAACCCTGGCTAGCTCTTCTGAATCCACTTAATTTGAATTTAAAATATTTGCAAACACTTGCTCAAACTTACTTTAATTTGCAATTTTTAAATAACTTCCTCCAATTCATATATTAAACTAGAACAATACAAAACTCTGCATAAACTCTATTACACATCCAGTTTACACATTTATTACAATAGCTGCAAATTGTATAATTTCAGAATTAATTAACATGGAATTTAAAGCACCTGGTATTTATGTTTGACTGCAATCTACAATTAACTCCAAGCAAATTTAACGCAGCACCTCAGAAATTAAGTTAGCCGCCATTATGATGGGCCAAAACTGCTATGCTTGGCACGTGCTCTGCTGAATATCAACCGCCTACCCTTGAAACATGTGAAACGGCTCCAGAAATCAGTCACATGCCTGATTTTACAAATAATTCAGTCACTAATATTCTCAACCGGAACAGCAGCAAATTAAACACAACAGACTTCCCAATCACAGATCAAACCCCAGCAATGAGACAATTTCGAAATCCTTGGGAGCAAATCGATTTGCCTATAGATGAAAAACTTAACACAAATCCAGTATACATCAGCATTGGATTAAAATTCAGAATCAGAACTACAGCTGCAAAATTCACCATCAACCTGTAATGGCTCAAATTGTCAGAAGAGGAATCAGTCCTCAAAACCCTAGCCGGGTAGTCTCTCTCACAACTTCAATAAAATCATAATTCAACAATGGATGATTTGCCTTTCACAAATCATTGCTTTTATAATTAAAAAGTGTCTTCTCTCACACACTTTTCACTTAAAACACTTTTTATACTTAGGCACATATTGAATAATATATTTTATTAATTCATTTAGCTCCAAAAAAAGACCTTTTCACCAATATCATGAAATTATGACATGCAAGGTCCCTGTTTCTTGTGCCCAAGATTTAAAACTTTTCATCTTGGTTCCAACGAGCTATCACACTAAGGTATCCAACATATAATACCAACAAAAATGGCAACTTTAGCAAATTTAATTAAATAATAATAATAAACCACATGTCTTGCGAAAACAACTGAAGAAGCGTCCAAATCGAAATCTGTCTGCACATGATTGATCCTGACGATGAAAGATGATGAATGAACCTGACGGGGTGACTTACTAAAAATAGACACTCTCCAAGATTCTTGGAGCCCAAACTGGAAGCCAGAAATGAAAACCAAGAGCATCATTCAACTCCTCTAACTCATCTGAGCTCATCGGAACTATCCATTGACTTACTATAAATAGTAGGTTCACACCAATGACCCTCTAAACACCTCGCCAGACCACGAGGATCGTAATAATGACCTGACACCATCAGATCAATGACCTGCAAAAAATGGGGACATTACAGTCCTCCCTCCCCAAGATAACTTGTCCCCAAGCAATCACCGTAACAAGAAACATTATAATCCCCCTGGATCCCACAGAAAAGATTATATCGTGCCACTGACATCAACTGTAGGCTCCCCCACTCAACTAGGTGATCTCGGTCGGCTACCAACTATAAATAATTCTATCTCAAAATCCTAATAGCCTCACGCAAAGAGTGAATCTCTGTCAATGAAAGGTAACCACTACTGGACTCATCTGTCATAGGAGTACCCCAACCATAAATAGCCAACAACTAACGAGCGGCATCAAAATGCTCGAGAGTAGAAGAAATATCCCTCTCATCAACTCGCAACTGGTTGGTCACATGATGACTCTGCACAACAGGCCTCCTATGTACAACCTCAAATGCACTGTCCACACTATGAGAGGAAGCTATATCCAACAAACTCCCCTCAAGATCCCCCTCTCTTTGTGTACTTACATCTGAGTACACCTCTACAAACTGAGTACAGGCATCAGACACATCCTCCTCTAACCTCGAGGAAGCTATTGTTGAATCCGACTCAACATAATCTCCAGCCACCTCATCCTCTGCAAGCACTTGACAATCCAGATCCTGGGATCCATCCTCACTCAGCAACCACTCAGAGTCCTCCCCCAAGGTCTGGTAAATCAAACATGTCCCGCTGCAAGACGAATCATCCTCCTGAATTACCGAAAAAGTAACCCCCTCTCTAAAAATGGAAGTTCTGACTGTAACAAACTCCTGCCACTCATAAGCTTCCATGTCCTCATCTGTGAGTCCCTGTAACACATAATCCTGGAACCCACTACCACCATATGACAATGCTGAATCTACACCCAAAGTTAGATATAAAAAGCCGGAGATACTACAACACTCATCATCCTCGCTCTCAGCATCAGAGATATCTACAATGCCAGTGTACACATCATCTATCTGCATCTCCTCAACCAACTCTAGCTGCATACATGACTCAATGTCGTCATGCGAATCAACTAAACTGTGGCATGAAACTATGTCGCCCAAATGAATCGCAACACTCCCATCCTAAGTGTCATCACCAGAAAGCTCCATGCACACATCCTCAACACAGGAATAAACCATTGTCCCCTGTACTGATCCCACACTGCGACTACTATCATAAATCTCTAAACTGTCAGAGCTCATATGCTCCTCGTAGTCATCACCCAATAGCTCACAGGGGGTGTCATCTCCAATGCAACTCACAACATCCTCAAAGGTGTCATCAAATGTTTCTATACTATCAGCTCCCACATCTACTGCTGAAATATCAATTGCCGAAACCTGACTCTACACACATGACTCAATGTCAAGCTGTGCACCAATAATGCTGGAGCATGTGTTGTCCTCAATTGACTCCGCTGTGGTACCCAAATCACCAATCTCACCACTGGGAGACTCTGTACATGCCTCGGTCCCATCTGAGGAAGCAACTGCCTCCTGAACTGGAGCAACACTACTACAGCTGACATAAACATCTGCAATAATAACTCCCTCCATGAAAGAGTCTGAATACTCAGTGATAACTGCAACATCAGCTGACTCCGTACAATTTGTAGTGACTGCTCTGGGAGCCTCAACCTGGTGATACTCAGCACTGCTGTCAACCAATGGCATTGAAACATCCACTGGCTCCTATGCAATAAATCCATCTCCACCATTGCGGATGGGAATAACAAGTGCTAAACTGGATGTAGGAACATCAGCATCATGGACTACTGTCAGAGAAAACTTCAGCCTTCTCCCCTGCAAACTAGATGTCAGCCTTCTAAAAGCAGACACCATACATCTCGCTGCCCTATCTATTGTAGCTAGGTCCGACAACCTCTCTACCAATCTCTGCTAATGCAGTCTAAGTCTCTCCATGCTTTCTACTAAAGCATTTAATTCCGCTCTATTTCCCTTATTGCTATGATGACTTCTACAACTGGATCTCTTGTATTTATCCATAGCTAGGGAAAATAGAAGTGTTGGTCACTTTTAAAATAGTTCAAAAAATAAATGAATCCAAACCCCACAGGATGGCAGGAAAAAGCTCTGATACCACTGTGAAGAACCCTGGCTGGCTCTTCTGAATCCACTTAATTTGAATTTAAAATATTTGCAAACACTTGTTCAAACTTACTTTAATTTGCAATTTTTAAATAACTTCCTCCAATTCATATATTAAACTAGAACAATACAAAACTCTGCATAAACTCTATTACACATCCAGTTTACACATTTATTACACTGGCTGCAAATTGTATAATTTTAGAATTAATTAACATAGAATTTAAAGCACCTGGTATTTATGTTTGACTGCAATATGCAATTAACTCCAAGCAAATTTAATGGAGCACCTCAGAAATTAAGTTAGCCGCCATTATGATGGGCCAAAACTGCTATGCTTGGCACGTGCTCTGCTGAATATCAACCGCATGCCTTTGAAACATGTGAAACGGCTCCAAAAATCAGTCACATGCCTGATTTTACAAATAATTCAGTCACCAATATTCTCAACCGAAACAACAGCAAATTAAACACAAAACTTCCCAATCACAGATCAAACCCTAGCAATGAGACAATTTCGAAATCCTTGGGAGCAAATTAATTTGCTTGTAGATGAAAAACTTCACACAAATCCAGTATACATCGGCACTGGATTAAAATTCAGAATCAGAACTACAGCTGCAAAATTCACCATCAACCTGTAATGGCTCAAATTGCCAGAAGAGAAATCAGTCCTCAAAACCCTAATCGAGTAGTCTCTCTCACAACTTCAATAAAATTATAATTCAACAATGGATGATTTGCCTTTCACAAATCATTGCTTTTATAATTAAAAAGTGTCTTCTCTCTCACACTTTTCACTTAAAACACTTTTTATACTTAGGCACATACTGAATAATATAATTTATTAATTCATTTAGCTCCAAAAAAAGACCTTTTCACCAATATCATGAAATTATGACACACAAGGTCCCTATTTCTTGTGCCCAAGATTTAAAACTTTTCATCGTAGTTCCAACGAGCTATCACACTAAGGTATCCAGCATATAATACCAACAAAAATGGCAACTTTAGCAAATTTAATTAAATAATAATAATAAACCACCCGTCTTGCGAAAACAACTGAAGAAGCGTCCGAATCGAAATCTGTCTACACGGGATTGATCCTAACGATGAAAGATGATGAATGAACCTAACGGGGTGACTTACTAAAAATAGATGCCCTCTCCAAGATTCTTGGAGCCCAAACTGGAAGCCAGAAATGAAAACCAAGAGCATCATTCAACTCCTCTAACTCATCTGAGCTCATCGGAATATCCATTGACTTATTATAAATAGTAAGTTCACACCAATGACCATCTAAACACCTTGCCAGACCATGAGGATCGCAATAATGACCTGACACCATCAGATCAATGAGATGCAAAAAATGGGGACATTACACATTCAAGAGCTCATATCAGTGACCAAAGATCAAGTCACTCTAGACTCCCTTATCGGTAAGTTGGCTGCCTTTGAATTAAGTAACTTTGATAACAGCTTATCTATTCAAGAAGCAGCTTTCAAGTCCTCTGCCAATATCTCTTCCACTAAAAAGGGAAGAGAAATCGGTAACTCCTCAACTGGAAAGATTGGCAACTTTGCTAAGAATGTACTCTCAGAAGAGATGGAGCAAGAAGAGTTTGAAGCACTCATTGCAAGAAGATTCCCCAAAGGGAAAAGAAAGTACAAGGGAAAGCTCCCCATGAAATGCTTCTCTTGTAATAAAATAGGTGATATTGCTACAAGATGTCCTGATAACGAACATAAAGATAAAAGAGACTGGTTAAAAAATAAACCAAAAAAGGAATGCTATCTTGCAGAAGGAGTCACAAATAATGAATCTGAAAACTCAGAGGATCCTGAAATTGCATTTGTTGCAATAAAGGAGGAAAGCCTAGTAATAGAAGAAGTTGGACTCATATCAAGATCTCATCAGTATGATGTCTAGATCATCGACAGTGGATGCACTACATGACTGGTGATAAGAGCAAGTTTATCAACCTCGAGCGTAGTGACAACAGATCTGTTACCTTTGGAAACAACGCTCCTTGTGGCATCAAAGGTAAAGGTTCTATCGCTCTTTACAACAAAGCCATCTGTAAAGATGTGAACTGGGTTGAAGTACTCAAGTACAACTTGATGAGCGTTGCACAACTGAACAACAAAGGATTCCTGCTGGAATTCGGACAAGGTTCTTGTATAGTAAACAATCAATCTGAAACTCATGTCGCAACTGGTAGACAGAGAAAAGGCAACCTTTTCTATCTTGACTCAATGAAAGGAGCTTGTCTCATAGCTTTGGTCAAAGGAGACTCTAGCAAAATCTGTCTTATGATCAAAGAGGACAACAACTGGTTATGGCATAGGAGGCTCTGCCACATAAACTTTGACACTATTGTCAAAGCAAGCAAAAGGAAAATGGTAAGAGGACTTCTTGAAATTACAAAGCCCATCAAGGGCGTTTGTAAATATTGTCAGTTGGGAAAGCTGACCATAACATCCTTCAACAGTAAGTCCTCTGTTGAAAAAGTTTTCAATCTAGTACACACTGATCTGTGTGGACCAATGAGAATAAAGAGCTACCATGGAGACCGATACTTTATGCTTTTTGTGGACGACTTCTCAAGAATGATGGGGATACTCTTTCTTAAGGAGAAATCAAAAGCTTTCCACATGTTCAAAATCTACAAAGCTAGAGTGGAAAAAGAAACCGATAAAAGCTTGAAATGTCTAAGATCAAACAAAGGAGGTGAATTTACCTCTCAAGAGTTCACTCACCACTGTGAGGAACATGGAATAAAAAGACAGCTATCTGCACCAAGGACTCCTTAGCAAAATGGAGTAGCAGAAAGAAGAAACAAAACGTTGATTGATTGTGCTAGAACATTGCTGATTCAAAAAGATCTGCCTCATCACTTCTAGAGGGAAGCTATCAATACCACAGTCTACACACTCAACCGAGTTCAAGTAAAAAAGGGAACCGGTAAGACTCCTTATGAACTATGGTTCAAACATACTCCTAGTGTAGGATACTTCAAAATCTTCGGAAGTAAGTGTTATGTCAAGAGAGATATGTACTATGGAAAGTTTGATCCCAAGAGTGATGAGGGAACATTCTTGGGTTACTCTACCAAAAGTAAGGCCTATCGGTGTCCGAACAAAAGAATAGAGAAGATAGTTGAAAGCATCAATGTAAAAGTTGACGAATCTTCAAAACCAAGAATGAAGACCGATCATGATGACCTCAACAGTCTTCAAGGCCTAAATGAAGGGAATGTCTTTGAATTCAACCAAGATATGAATGAAGATGACGGAAAAATACATATGAACAGACATCTGGAGAAAGAAAATGTACCTGAACCCAACAGGTTGATACAGGAAGCCGAACAAGTTGATGTCCCAAACCATGATGAAGATAATGCTCAACCAGAAGAACCAGATAGGGAACAAAGACCTGTCCTTCCAAGGTATGTCACATATCATTCTACTAACAATATAATTGGTGACAAGCATGGGAACGTCTTGACCAGGAAGAAAGCCAAAGAGAACATCTGTCTACTTTCATGTATTGAGCCCAAATCCACCAGAGAAGCCCTAGAAGATGAGTATTGGGTCAAGGCCATGGATGAAGAAATCGAACAAATAGAGAAGAATGACACATGGGAACTTGTGCCTAGACCTCAGGACAAAAATGTCATTGGGGCAAAATGGGTCTACAGGAACAAACTGAATGAGGACAGCAAAGTCATCAGGAATAAGGCAAAATTGGTTTGCAAAGGATATGCTCAAAAAGTTGGACTAGACTATGGAGAAACTTTTGCACCAGTGGCTAGATTGGAAGGGGTAAGAATTCTTCTTGCCTATGCAGCTCACAAAAGGTTTAAAGTCTATCAGATGGATGTGAAGTCTGCATTCCTTAATGGAATATTGGAAGAGGAAGTCTACATTGAGCAGCCGGAAGGATTTATATCTGCTCAAAAGACTGATATGGTCTGCAAACTAAAAAAAGCTCTCTATGGGCTTAAGCAAGCTCCAAGGGCTTGGTATGAAAGGTTGCATTCATACCTTCTGACCATTGGATTCACAAGAACCAGTGACAATAGAAATATGTATCTCAAAACTGGAAAAGATGAAAATCTAATTGCTGAAATCTTTGTTGATGATATCATTTTTGGAGGGGATGATAGGATGAGTAAAGCCTTTGCTGAAGAAATGAAGAAAGAATTTGAGATGTCTATGATTGGGCCCATAAAATTCTTTATTGGACTACAGGTCCATCAGCTGGAAGAAGGTATCTTCATCTCTCAATCCAAGTACATAAAAGAAATTCTTAAGACTTTTGGACTAGAAGAATCCAAACCGGTTGGAACACCAATGATAACTAACCTCAAATTATCAAAAGAGGACGATGCCAAAGACGTAAATAAAACAATGTATCAGTCCATGAAAGGAAAATTGCAATATGTTGTTCACAGCAGACCCAACATTGCTCATGCAGTTGGCATAGTGGCAAGATTCTCAGCTAATCCCAAAGAAACACATCTGGTGGCAGTAAAGAGAATCTTCAGATATCTAAAAGGAACCGAGGAATATGGCTTGTGGTTTCCTCATCGTGGAGGATTCCAAATAAAAGTCTACACTGATGCAGACTGAGCTGGCAACATTCATGACAGAAAGAGCACAAGCGATGGTGCCTTCTTTCTAGGTGGGAGGATTGTATCGTGGACAAGTAAGAAGCAGAACTACATATCACAGTCCACTGCTAAAGTTGAATATGTTGCTATTGCAATCAATTGCACACAAGTGATTTGGACCAAACAACTGTTGGAAGGTATTCAGGAACAGGTACCTGAACCGATCACAATTCACTGTGACAGTACCGGTGCCATCAACATATCCAAAAATCCTGTTATGCACTCCAAAACCAAGCACATTGCCATCAAGTATCACTACTTGAGGGAACTAGTACAAGATAAAGAAGTAAGATTGGAGTATGTTCCCACCAATGAACAGATTGCTGATATATTTACAAAGCCATTACCAAAGAGTACTTTTGAGTATCTCATAGGTAGACTAGGGTTGTACCCCTCTCGGATCATCAGTAATCCTCAAACGAGAATCATCAGTTCATTATGATTCAACAGAAGGTTACACCTGTAACCTCATCTCTCATGAACTGATGAAAAGGACTACTGCTCGCAAGGGGAGCAGAGTAGAGAACGAAAAATCTTCATGTTTAGCCTTTTGGCATTATTGTCAAAAAGGGGGAGAGATTGTGGCATTTGGCTATCGGCAATCAAACTTATTGATAAGTCAGGGAAGTAATGCAAAGACTCCAAATACCCTTCACAATTTTTCCATCAATGCCAAAGGGGGAGATTGTTAGCATCAAATGATGGTAACCGGTAAAACTCTCTACCGATCCAGGTCTTGTCATTGATTGGCAAAAGAGATAGAGATTTGTCATCTCTATACAGGCTGAAGCTCTAAGAAAATCTACATCAAGAGAGGCTGGTTTGGCAAGAAAAGAACAACTGTAATCCGTTGTAACCGGTCACTACACTAAGCATCATCAACCAGGCAATGCACTCAGTTAGGACAAAGAGTATTCTAGTATCAATCAAGGACGGAACTGCAACCGGTATAGTAGTCTATTACACAACCGGGATAGTGCAACCGGTAATATGCGCAAAAGGAAGCACACCGAGGACGTGCAACCAGTAAGCCAAGAAAGAGACAACAACAGTTGTAACATAAAGAACTCAACCGATATTTTATAAGACTTTGGTATGAATCGAAGAAGTCATAGTTGACTTTCTGTTCCAACCAACTCCATCTACCGAGATTTATTGCAGTAAATTCGGGTGATCTTGAGTCATTTTGGTGATCGGTTTGAGACGTAGGTAAAGGATTTGAAGCCAGAACCAATGGTTTCTTGAGGCGCCACTGAAGGATTTAAAGCCGAATTCAGTGATTTTAAATCAAAGTGTTATCTCCTATGAAGGAAGGTTGCCTGACACGCAACTGTTGTCTTCTTTATGAAGCGGATAAGGATAGAGCATGCATCAGATGTTTGCTCAGTGAACCCTACTCAACTAAGTGATGTATTTGTAAGAACTCAGGATTAGGTCATGCATTTGAGGAGCAGTTAGGGAAACAAATCAGTATATAATCTTATGCCTGTTGTGAAGAAAAGTTGCCTTCATTCTGCCAGGAAAAAGAGTGAACCTATATGCTACAGAAGCAGGGGTAAAAGAAAGTAAAGAAAGAGAGATAATAAATTGTGCAAAACAACACAACAATAGATGAGAATACACCTACGGTGACTGGTGTTGATTCTCAATTGAGCGCAAAAAGAGATCTTATTAGGCTAAGCAAAGCCATCTATAAAGATCACACTTCTATTGTTTTCTAATAAACTTCAATGGGAAAATCTCAATATTTGGATGGACTCTAACAAGTCCCTTGTATCGAAATCCTTTAACTGGGTGACATCTCTCAAGGTGTTTAGAAGTCTTTTAACTAGAAAGGTCCTAGCAGACCTTATTGTAACAAATCCCTTGACTGGGTCACATCTAGCAAGTGCATTTTTATCTCTTAAACGGGAAAGCTCTTAATAGGGTGTACTCCAGGAGAGTACAAAATTTGTGAGGTCTCCTCACACTGTGATTTTTACCCTAACCGGATTTCCACGTGATAAATTTGGTGTCATTTTGTGATTGTTTACTTACTATATTATTATTTGCTTAAATGTATTTGCCTTTTGTGCTGTAAGTTTACTTCACTAGATTCGGCAAAAAAGTAAGAAGAGTTTTTACAAGTGCTAATTCACCCCTCCCCTCTCAGCATTGGTTGGGATTGTCAATGTAGACAACCAATTATCTTGCAGCGAATAAGATACCCTCACATTTTTCTCAAAAAGACAAGAAAAAGCTTGCAGAGAAGAGCTTTCAGTTTTCATGGATAGATAACAATCTATTTTACACTGGTCCAGATCAGATTATAATAAGATGTGTGAGAGAAGATGAAGTATATGATACTCCATACTTGTCACGATGAGCCTTGTGGAGGTCACTTTGCACCAAAGCGAACAGCACTGAAAATCTTAACAACAGGATATTATTGGCCTCAATTACACAAAGATGTAGTCAGTTATACAAAAAAATGAGATAAATGTCAGAGGATGGGTCGACCAACGAAATCAGATGAGATGCCACTTAATCCACAAGTAGTAATAACACCTTTTGATAAGTGGGGTATGGACTTCATTGGACCCATTGATCCACCATCAAATGAAAAATCCTACATTTTGATTTGTACAGATTACCTGACAAAATGGGTCGAAGTGAAAGCTACGCAGAATGCCAGGGATGAAAAAGTAGCAAAATTCTTGTATGAAGAAATTTTTACCAGGTATGAAGTCCCCAGAGAGCTAGTAATGGATCAAGGCACACAGTTCACATCAAACCTGATCACAAAGCTGATGGAGTATAGCATAAGGCATCTGAAGTCTAGTCCTTATCATCCACAAGCAAACAGACAGGTAGAGGTGACCAACAGAGAAATAGAAGCCATATTAACCAAGACAGTACAATTGCATCGCAAGGATTGGAGCAGTCGATTGACAGAGGCAGTCTGGGCTTATCGTACCACATGGAAAATAACAACAGGGTTCACACCATTTGAATTGGTGTATGAAAAAGCAGCAATGTTGCCCATAGAATTTGAACACAAAACATTGCGCACAACACTTGAGCTAAACATCAATCTTCCTGCAGCACAAATAGAATGTCTCCTCCATCTCAACTCATTGGATGAAATGCATAAGTCAGCATTGGAAAGAACATAACTAATCCAGAATCAAAGGAAAAGATGGCATGATTCACATATCAAGAACAAGCAATTTCAAGTAGGAGATTGGGCTTTACTATATGATTCCAGATTCAAGGAGAACCTAGGAAAGCTGCAAACCAGATGGCTCAGACCCTATGAAATTCAATATGTCTTTGATAATGGAGCGGTTCAACTTACAACACTTGATCCAATACAATTTAAGCTCCTAGTCAATGGACACTGCTTGCACCTGTATCACAAGCCTCAAACCAAAGAAGAATTCTTGAAATAGTTCAACATGCACAGTTTAACAGCCCCTTAGGAAATAGTTCCTACAGTTGAAGGTGAAAGCCTTCCTCCTGTAGCATCACCATGACAGATGTTCGATAGCAATCATAATTAAACTTCATTTAATGAAGTATACTTCTTCATTCACTTTTCTCTTTTCTTCTCATCAAATCATCTCATCCCTATTTCTACCACCCACTCAAATTCCATGTCACCCACAATTTCTATTTTCAAATGCTTTCAATAAAATGCCACGTCAACCATCTAATGCAGCCATCGGAATCAACACTCTCATCAGCTCACATTCGTGTACAGTAACTAATCGCCAAGTACAACTTTCTAACTCCTTACTTTTAGTGCACAAGTTTAATTAATTATATCTAGTACTGCATTAAATGTATAATATAAGGCTTAAGCCAGTTTCCCAACCTCGTGCTAAATTTAACAAGTCAGGACACTTGTTCAACTTTTGTAGGGGGTAGGGGAAGTGTACAAACTTCCAAGTGTCATTCCTAAACTACCCTTGTCATACCCCTGTCACATCAGTGTTGTACTTAGGCTATGTTCCATTAATTTTTAAATCCTTCACACATTTCCCGTACTTTCAAATTCCAATTTCCTGAACTTGACATGACTTCAAAAGGATCATAATTAATGTGTGAGGTAACTCGCACTTAAGGTATTGATGACCTCTGAAATCAATGCCATTATTATAGTTCATGTCAAGTAAAACAAAGGTAATGCAAGCAAAAATATTGGTATTTTCAAGAATCGCAATTGCATTTCAAAAGAGGGAATTTGCAGAGAAACTGAAAGCTTAGCAGTGGGTTGGAGAGCTGAAAAATTAGAGAGTGGGCATTATTAAGATGGGCGGATAGTTACAGAGACATGAACCAGTCATTCATGGTATTTTGCAGGTGGATGTTGAGGCAGTCTGCAGGTTCAATGCATGCGACTGGCTTGGCTACTTTTTTCAGCTAATAGAGTTTAATGAGGTTGCTGCAGAATTCATGGGTACATTTGAAGAAGGACAAGCAACCATATGGGGATTGACAGTTGTTGCTACTAAAGAGAGAATTGCGGAAGTTACAGGGTTACCAGTTGTGGGAGAACATTATCCAAACGAGCATGACGTCAGGTCATCTCGGGCTCAGTTCTCCAAGCCAGGTGATCCTCCGCTTGAAATTACTAAGCAGGGGTGCAGCAAATTGTCCCTTCCACAGCCATTTCCAGAATTGGCTACACATCATCAGGTATTTAACTTGTGAGAGAAGGTTTTCAAATGTGCATGCTCATCATTTTAAGTTGCTTAGCTGTATCAGACATAATCTTCAGGTTAATATTCCCAATTTTCTTTACAATATGCTAAGTATCAGTGCCGAGGAAACTCAAAAAGGCAATACAAAACTCCATTAGTCACCATGCCCTGATCAAGCTTTTGGTTGAGAAATCTCTTAGAGATGTTTCCCCCATGTCATGGGCAGAATTTGTCCAAACCAAAACTTTGCAACCTCAAGTAAATCCTGTGGCCCAACCTCTAGAAGATGTAGTAGAATCTTCTGACCCTACTAAAGAAGCAGCTGTGAAAGAAAAAGAACCGGAATTACTACCAAAAAATGAACCTCCTAAACCTACTCCAGAGAGTAATGTACCCACTTCTTCCTCAAGAAAAGGAAAGCAAAAAGTTAGAAAAGAAATCCCTAACTTAGAAGGAGAAATTTCAAACCCTGCAATTCAAGTTAATAAAAGAAAATGGTCGAGTCCTGTAGTAACTACTCCTACAACATCTAAACCAAAAAGGTCTCACCAACCTAAAATTGCAGTGGTTGAAGAGGCAACTGTGCGTAGAAGCCCTCGCATGAGAGGACAGGTGTCTCCACCTTCTCCTCAACACCCAGAAGTTCCAGCACCAAAACCTGATAAAGAGCCCTCTGTTGAATATATTCATGATGAGTCCCCTACATAGGTAGAATCCCATCATATGGAGGAACCTCCTAATGAGCAAGAACCTAGTAGTAGCATGCCACAGAATAATCAAGGAATACCTGAACTGAGCCCTGATGCAATGCAAGAGAGCATTCCTGTGAATGTTCAATCTACTCCTCCTTAGCATCCTGTATATTCTAATGTATCCATTATACCTTACCAATCAATGTGGTTCACTGACTTCTTCTAGCAGACTATTAAGGAGAAGAAAAAGAACGCTCAAATGCAAGAGTTCCCTTCAACAACAATTCAGTCTATCCTCTTTCATCTATACAACCATTTTATCTTTCAGAAATCATGGTGGAAGCATGAAAGAAATCAAATGCAAAGGGAGATGTTTGAGAAGGATGAGGAGATTGAATCTCTCAAAGAGCAGCTAAGGAAACAGAAAGAGAAAATGAACAAGGCCTTAAAACTAGCTGACCAGGTGATAGCTTGTAGACCACCACCTAGGGTATATGCTATTTGCTTAAAGGAGCAATTTCTTTTGTTCCAACTTATGATGACAATGAAAGACATTGATTGTGAATTCAAGTTGGCCCAAGAATTCTATGGTTTGTATCAGACTCTTCCATCATGGCAACAAAATCTGTTATGTGAGCTTTATTTGCACAATTTTATTATCCCACATGAAACAGAGTGAATCCTCTACTCTATATAGGGGACATTCACTTAAGGGCCTTGATGTCATGGATGCATAATGAGACAAACTATGACAGACAACTGAACACCTACAGGGATCTGGAGAAATTTGAACCTTTGCCATTAAGGGTTCAGTCACATAAGCTTGATGTTCTTTTGAGGGATTGACTCAATTTGACTTATGGGAGACCAAAGCCAAAAATCAGGGAAAAAGTATTTGCATTGAGGGATAAAGTTTACAGAGATTATCAGACATTGCCCAATTTTACAGCCCAAAGAGCTCTTTTAGGAGTCAGAAGTAGGTGGAACAGATTGCCAAAAGCTTTCAGAAAAGCAGAACCACATAGCCCAATTAATTATGAAGACACTATCCACAGAGTGGCTAATTACATGAAGTTGGGACGACAACCCAGAAGGGAATTATGGATGCCTTTATCCTTCCAGCCACCTACACTCTTTTGGCCCCTATATGACATCAATGCTACTAGATTGGATCAGTTGGTTGAGGAGCATCAAGAAGATTACTTGGAACGCACAAGGGGGGTCTACTACACTTTCAGAAGTGGAAAGAAGGGAAAGACGATCGTTGGTGATTTCAGGACCATAGCAAGGAAATGCAATGCTTGAGGACAAGCATTCTAATAGTAGGGGGCAGATGATGAGTCTAATTATTGCCTCAATTTTGTTATGATCTTTATATTTTGTTGATAATTTGTCAAACATTTTCAAGACATTTTAATACTTATACTTATGTGAACCTATGCCAAGTACAACTAAAGCCACAAAATCTATGGGTAGCTTGAGTGATATGTTTGCTGACTATTATAAATATAATGCAATACTTCATATAATTATTTCAAGTTGTGTTCTAACATTTAAGTAGGAGTTGAAAATGTTGACTTGCTATATTTCCTCAGAACTGTTATTTTGTTGTCAGCAGTAATTGTATTATGTCATGGTTGTTTTATCGCCTCCATATTTGGTGAGGTTTAATGAGACTTTTTTGTTATGTTTTCAATAAGCGTCAATCCTTGATATAAAAGGATTTTGACTGATTTACTAGGTAATTAAGAAAGATAGAATTATGTATTCAGTATAGTGGAAGTTGCTATGTTTTGTTCTTCATGAGTTATTTAGTTGTTATGTAACCGATCAAGAAGAATTTAATGGAAGAGTGATTTTGGATTATCTCTTCTGTTGAGTAGTTAGCAGAAGCCAACCAAGGGGGGCCACTTGGAAGGTGGATTAGATTAAGTTAGAATAGATTTGCTTCCTATACTTTTCTTGTTTTCAAATAGAGTTACTAGTTTACTCATGCAGCATTGCCACTGTGTTTATTCCTACAGCATTTGCAGAAATGGGTATAGTGATGTTTTGAGTTGTTAGGCAGGCTTAAATTCATTTCATAAGTTTTTCGCAATAATTCTATTCAATAGTCAAGTGTGTTTACTTTCCTGCAGCAATAGCATAGATTCATTTCATGCATTTTATCTTCCTGTAGTATAGGTGTTATGACTCCTAAAGGAACTTAGTGCACAAACTGTGTTGTCCCATTTCAAGTCTACGTCCCTAGGTTGACAATCTAAATGCATTTCATCATGGGGATAGGTAATCCGTAGCATAGAGATATTACCCTTAAGAGAGACAATGGCATGATTATCCCTACCTATTGTGAGACTATTCAATTCCCTCTGTCATTGTCATCGTCGAGGTTCTCTCTGTCATCGTCACTACCGAAGTGCTCTTTATCACCGTCGTTGTCGAGGTTCTCTATCACCATCATCGTCGAGGTTCTCTCTGTTGTTGTCGTCAAGGTTCTCTGTCATCGTCGCTGTTGAGGTTCTCTCTGTCGCCATCATCGCCGAGGTTCTCTCCGTCGTCGTCGCTGCCGAGGTTCTCTTTGTCGCTGTCACCACCGAGGTTCTCTCCATCGCCATCACTGCTGAGGTTCTCGCTGCCACCATCACTATCGAGGTTCTCTCTGCCGCCATCACTGTCAAGGTACTCTCTTTCGCCGTCACCGTAGGTTCTCTCTGCTGCCGTCACCGGCGAGGTTTTCTCTGTCATTGTCATCGACGAGGTTCTCTTGTCATCTTCGTCGCCGAGGTTCTCTCTGTCGTCATTGCCGTCGAGGTTCTCTCTGTCGTCATTGTCGTCAAGGTTCTCTCCGCCGCCATCACCGCCGAGGTTCTCTCTGTTGCCATCACCGTTGGGGTTCTCTCTGCCGCCGTCACCATTGAGGTTCTCTCTGCCGCCGAAGTTCTCTCTGTCGCCATCGCCGCCAAGGCTGTGTCCATCGCTGAGGCTTTGTCCGCCGTCGAGGCCCTATCTGTCGCCGAGGCTTTATCTGCTGCCGAGGCTCTGTCCACCAAAATTTTGTCTACAGCAGAGGTTTTGTTCGACGTCGTCGCTGTCGAAGCTCTATCTATCTCCGAGGCTGTGTTCGTTAGCGCGGTGTCCATGTCTGTGTCCCTCACCATCGTTGTGGTCGTGTTTGTGACTAAGTTTGTGTCAATGTCAACATTTGTGTTTGTAGCTATACTAGAAGTGACTATTGAACATGATGGCATGAAAGATTTCATCGATTGGCATTGTTGGGATCTTGGTGAAGGGCATGGAAATGTTTATATCAGAGTGGCACAGGGAAAGCTTGATGATGGTTTACTCGTCCCAACTAAATCCAACTAAATGCATGTGGTCCAGAAGTAACATAGATTTTTCAACGGATATTACTACCAACGTCTGAGCTTGGCTTGGGATCTGAGCATTGATGTGTTTGATGTTTGGTTTCAGTGGGATCGTGGTGACTCTAGGCATGGCAACAATTAGATCATATTGGAGCAATGAAAGCTTGATGGAGAGTTATTTGTCTCACTTACTCCCAGGCGCATACGCGTGGTCATGTTGTGGCTTGAAGGTTTCAGTGGATACAGTTAGTAGTGTCCATGCCTAGTTTGAAATCCTGGAGCATTGATGATGGATTGCTTGAGGGCAAGCAATCTTTGGGCGGTGAGGATTTGTAATGTCCACATTTTTTAATAAATTATTTTAATTAATTAATGGTCCCATAATTTAAATAATATTATAAATGGACCTTTAATTAATTAATAAAAGTGGGCCCATTTTTATTATTGTTGTCTTTAGGAGTTTGTCGTGTTGCTGCTTTTTTGTAAACCCTCGGGAGTTTCTCCAAAGGGGTATTTATGATCGACATGTAGGAAGTTGTTAGTATGCGATTTGGAATATTCTATTTGTATTGCAAATTCTAGTTGGAGTTTTGTTGTTCACCATTTCGGAGGTCAAAGATCCTCCCTATTTGATTTGTTGCAGTTTCGGTGGTTCACAACCACCCTAGTCTGTCGTTGGAAATATCACTCCGATATTTCATTATACGCCAAATTTGTTGTGTTTTGTTTGTTTTGAATTTGGCAAATTTGAAACACCATCTTTGTATACATTTGCAAAATCTATTTGCATCTTTGGCATTAATACAGCTTGTGGTATTGTGGATACTTGGCATTCATTGTTCTAGTGTCTGCAACACTATTATTATTGAACCTGAATTACTTCTAGCGTCGCTGGTCTTTTGGCGACCATCTACATGCCATAATCTTACTTGTGTGAATCTTCTGGCATTAATCATCTCTGGCAATAATACCCACGAAGGCATCAATTCCAAAACTATGCCAAAGACAAAAACATTCCCTGTAAGATCAAATAACAACAATGCGCATTAACAAATCTGAAGTCTACCAAAGGGCATACTTCCGTATGGAGATCTGGAGGTTAAGACTGTATGGCCATACCGTACGAATGAGAAATTGGGATCACCGTACGGTATTGCTATCCATACGCTTGAGACTTCAACCACGCAACCATGTCGTACGGTCGGGTCATATTGGTAACCGTACGGCTAGGTCACACCCACCGTACAAGAGACATTCCTCCACCACATAGATGAGGCCCCTACACCGTACGGCCACGGGCTCTCCAACGTACGGCCTTCACCGTACACTCCTTCCATGAACGGGTTAGAAACTAAAAGGAGATTGCGAGTGTATGAGGGGAAGTGGTAATTAGGAACATTGCAGAATCTAGAACATTACAATGGTACTTGCATGCACAATGGAGCAGTAGGACTGGTCTAAATTGTCGTCGGCCACCTTCGATACATTACAGTGGTAGAGTAGTTCGAAAGGGAGCCACACACGGGACATTACAAATTTAAATTTTAGGACCATTAATTAATTAAAATAATTTATTAAAAAATGGGGACATAACATAATGTTTCATATCAGAAATGAAGATAAACAACAAACATAAATAATGAACAATAAGACAATATATTCAACAATGGACACAACAAATTATCTTGGGAAAACCCTTCAACTTGAGGGAGAAAAACCCAGTCACAAATATATTATTTATATATATATATATATATATATAATGAAAGAGCATAAGACTACTTTACAATTTGCCCAAACACTAGGCTAAACTGAAGTGATGATCATAGCATCTATGAATATGCAAATCATAATAAATTCCTTAGTATCAATCTCTCAGAAAATAAAAGATATCAATCTATCTACATACGAATTCCTCCTGGAAGAATATATAAAATTGTCTTGACCCTTAATTGTCTTGCTATTACAAAGTGAAGACCCTTTGTTGTCTTGACCCTTCATTGCCTTGACGTTACAAAGAAGATGATGTTATGTGTTGAGTTGGCTTCAATAATATATTTATTTATTTCGAATACAGGAGAGAAAGATAACTCCCGTAGCTATAACATCAACAGGTTTTAATATTCAATTAAGGTCTTCATGATCTTTATGTTTTATCCAGTATTTCGTGCACGCTCTTTGTTTGTAATTAAAATAGCTTCAAAAGCTATTTATGTCCAACAATAGATACGTGATTAGTCACCCATCTTATAGGATGGGTTCCACTTGTAAACTGTGGGAATCCATTACGTCTAGTCTCCAAAAATTGTGTTTGATAATACATTTGTTTGGAACTTGATTTCCTTGACCATCCTATTGTGATTGTTGAAGTTTCCTCCAACATATAAAATATAAAATAAGTTTCTTTAACAAAAATATAAACCATGAAAATACAAGCTAACATAAAATGAACAAACCTTGAGAGATAAAAGATTGTAAACTCAACATAGTCTCAAGTTATTGGAGCCATGAGAGGGTACTTTATGAAGGTTAAAGAAGGATTGCGAGTTTTAGCCTAAATATTCCAAGTTATACTCAATTTTAACTAAGGCATTTAGCCAGCGATTAAAAACTGTCAACTCAAAAAACGTTGACAAGGCTTTTAATTTTGAATTTGATACCTTGGAAAATAGAACGAAGTTATCAAGAAAGATCATTTACATAGGTTTAAAGGCCACAATTGTGAAAGGTGCCTCCTATGTGATCCATCAACTGGTGAATCCCTTAGGTTTTGACATACAGTACCAGCAGTTGCAAACATTAGAGCTAATGGTCTTGCCTGAACAGCAGTTAGATTGTAAGGGTACAATGTAGTACACATGGACATTAGTAGGACCTTTTTATAGTAAATAGACAAAACAATGGTCGGAAGTGGCGTGTGTGATGGTTAAGCTGTGATGTTGTTGTTTTCATCTAGGTTCAAAATCCATTGGTATGGTATTGTTGAATGTTTAAATAGGGATAAGGTCCCTTGTTTGTAACCTCATCAGATCATAGTTTTAGACCAAAAGCATTTACTCCTAACAAAAATAGGCAAAAAAATAGAACTAATACAAATAATTGGTAAATTTAAGACAGTACCTTCTTCTATTGAATCCTACCGACTGTTAGTCATCCCAAGGCAACCTTTTGTTTTAAAAAGGGGGGAAACTAAACCCATTTTACAACCTTCTGTTCGAGTGTGACCTTTCATTAATTTACATAAATTTCACTAACTACTAGACGTACTTTAATTTTTTCATCAACAATAATTTCTGATTGTGTATTGGCCAAAAATTAAAAGAAAAATGTGTAGCAACCTTCATTATTAAATTGTACAAAATCAATGATCAGGCAGACTTTTCACCTTTTTAGAAGCTTTCAATCTAAAACATACAACTTATAAGATTAAGAGGAAACAAAAGACGTTTATCCTAAATGAATCGAGCATATCAATAAATGACATCTCAATCTGAAATTGTGCTAAAAAGATGCAATCGATAGTGTAGGATAATTACATAAATCTTGTATTTATCCTTCAACGATTTTTACAGGTGACCTGAAAATGGATATAAAAGTGAAATTAATAGTAAAGATTATTGATATTATTTAGATTTCATTACTTTATAAAAAAGAAGAGGAACTATTGATGTCTTACCCAAAAGGACTTTGTTTAATGCTAAGTAACTCCAAGTCAAACTGCAATAAGAACATATTATTAGCCTCCCATGTTTTTATAATAAATATTTTTTCATTAAAATAGCTGTAGGATATGGATATGTACTCTCATTTATTTCATATATACATTTACCATATAAAATTTGTTATAATAGAAAATAAAAAATAATTGCCAAGAACTAAATTTTATTCTACTTTAAAAGTTCACTTATATTTGAAGTGTCATCTAAGATATATATAACTTTGTAATTTTAAAACAATATATAATAATCCCTTTGTTTCTAAAGTACAATAACAAATTAAAGATAGATATATCTTCGGGGAAATGAGCTCTCTAATTTAAGAGAAACAATCTACCAGAAAAGAATGAAAATTATATTAAAATATGGTAAACCTAAGATCTCATTATTGTTATAGAAGAGTATCCGGAATCTTTTGTAAACAAATTGTGAAGAAACGCTTCTAAGCTACATGCAGAAAAAAATTCAGTTTACAACACCAAAACATCAAAGAAATATGTCACAGACAAACAATTTAACCCCATAAGTTCTGGCATGCAAAACTAATGATATAAAACAAATATTACCTCAAGTGTTGCATTTGGAGGAATCTCTTGAATTCCTTTATTTCCGTATGCAAGCTCAGGTGGTACTATTAGCAAGCGCTGCAGATGATGAATTTTTTTCAGATAATGGAAAATCTCAATTTCAGAAGTTTGAGCTTCAAACTTGAAACTTTGACAAGGTATTTTATTATATCTTCTAGCAATATTTTTCCTTTTCACTTCAAAGTCTAGCCATTTTAAAGTTGCCATAATAGTGCTCATGCAAAAGATCCCTGTACCCACACTTCTAGATTGCCATTGCACACAATGATATTGTCCAATGCCTAATACGTTTTAACCCTTAACTATTTTCTAAAAACTTCCTTTGTTTAACAAAACCAAGTATAATAACCCTCTTGAATAATTCCTCATTAATTAAAAGAAGGCAATCTACCAGAAAAGAATGCTACTTTTCACCTGGCCTCCAACTTTCATGCCTTGAACTCCCAAGTCCAACCCCTTTAATACAGTTCCTCTTTCAGATGCCCCAACATCAAATCCATAGGGCTGCAATGAAATGGCCACAAGTAAATTTTGATGAAACACACTCACAAGCATAATAAATGTTCTAGTTTCCAAACTCATCTGGCAAAAATGGCATTATATAACAACCATAAAGCTTGAACACATCTTAAATCCTTCAAAATCTTGAAGTGCCTGACGCAGCTCCAAAACATACAGAAATTTATACTAGCTGAGAGTGTTCCCTTATGGATTAACGCAAAGTAATGACATTTTGTTTTGTTGCTCAAAAAATTCTAAAGAACAACCGTATCTATTTTGTTCTAACTTCTTTGAAGTATTCAAAGTATCATCAAAGAAAAAATATATGCTTTTTAAGAAACCCTTGGTTGGGATGCATAAATAATTAACTGAAATGTTTCATATCAAGTGTCGTATTAACTAAATGTTCTAGGCTGACAAGGAGTTTATAGCCTATGATCAGTTTTACTTACAGTGCCACCAGTAACGCCCATGCCTTGTCTACTAGTCATAAAAGTAACACCTCTCCATTTTGCTACATAGTGTACCTGGCCACATATACTAAAATTAACAAATAGACTCATGAACATCTGCATACAGTAAAATGGCATACACTAATGTTCTAGATATAAACCAATATAAGCAGTGGAACCACAAAGCCACGTCATCCTTGTAGATTATACCATGATATATTGAAAGACATTTATAGAGTTTAAGAGAAATTTATGAGCCCCTCAAAAATTTAGAATCTAATAAATCTACATCTAAAATCTGAATAGATTTTATATACTGAGCTTATGTGAAATAATATTTATTCTAATATGATGGGATAGTTTAAGCTAAGGTGTAGAATTGTTCATCACTGTACTCTAAAAACATTGTTATTATTAAGTTAAATTTATTGACTTGCCAGCAACTGAGTTACTGTACATGTATGTATACATAATGACAGCTTGCTAGTAAGTAATTGATAGGCTTGCAAATAATGCTTGTAAGATCTAGATAGGTTTTCAAGCTCCTTATAAATCATTGCAGGCCATTGTATTGACAACATCTATATGCAGAAAAGAACTAGTATATCCTTGATAGACGCTATCTTTGTGATGTGTGAACTGCCAGTGGTTGAGAAAAACTGAAAAAAATATCAGCATAAGAGTTCATGAGATTCCCTAAAATCTTGTATGTATTGGAGTAAATGAAGGGAAAGGACCAAACAACACTTGTCAAGAGAATGGGAGAAGGTAGACAAGGAGCCTCCAGAGTCTTTATATAAACAATAGCACCTTCCCTAGATTTCATAGCAAGCAGGGCATGTAAAATAAGGCGTTCATCATTCTCCACCTCACAAAAACTACAGAGGTGACAGAGCCTATTCCTATGATGAATATTGTGGTTCAAGTCAGCTCATGACTGGTAGGAATATTACCCTAACTAACCAAGAGGAATCCTCAAGCCATGCAATCAATTGTGTCGATAATGGTTTGGTCAAACAATGATGCCAGCACTAACCTGCAAGAAATGCTAGCAAAGATACAAACTGCCTCAATTTTAACAATAAAATTATATAAAAAATGATAAGAACCATGCAAAAAAGAATTGGTCTAAGAATTAAAAGGCACACAACTATGATGTCAAAGCTAATTATTTGATGGTTCTATACCTAACTTCAGAGATAAGAAAGACAAGGATAAACACCAAATATTTCCTTATCAGAAATGTATTGTGACACAAACCACACGCAGGTCAATTGAACAACTAGCAAAAAGTTTGCATCAAGCAGTATCAAACTAGGGCCAAAGTCCTATGAGTGAGAGTTGTGTGAGCTTTCTCCCAAGTACACTCGTGTGTGTGTCGAATTACAGGTGGAGCAAAGGAACTATTGCCAAGAGGGGAAGAGAGCAATAGGAAACAACTGATGTGGCAGTGAATTTTGTGTTGCAGATCTTGCTGACATGTTGAGAGACCTTCAGTGAGGCTTGACATCACAGAGACCACACAAAGAAGAGAAGTGGTTGAGATGAAGGACAAAAGCAGGATGAGAGAGAAGCTGTTGAAGCCATAAAGAAAGTTGGAAACAAACTGGGGTTTGATCTCCAAGTCTATTTAGGAAGCTTGAATATAGAGGAGTTGATAAACTATATCACAGAACTTTGGAAGTATTTTGAATTTAAGTTGATTGAGGACCTCCATAGTGTCAAATATATTAACACAAAATTGAAGGGACACATCACATTGTGATATGACTTTGGGCAAAATGAATGCATTAAGAAGGATAAGAGGAAGACAGCAGATTGGGACCAACTAGGCAAGAAGATCAAGGGAAAGTTCATGCCATAAAATTACACGATGGATCTACCCGAGCTCAAAAATCCACGCCAATTAGCGAGTTCCCTTAAAGAGCATATGGAGGAGTCTATAGACTCAGCATTTGGGCTAGTCATACATAAATGACTCTAAGAAAGTCTAGAGATATTTTAATGTATGAACCTATTTGTTCAAGATGAAATATGTTTGTCTAATACACATTCCATAGAAGAGACGTACCGCATAGTGCTTAGAGTAGAGAAGTTGTCCTGCAAAAAAAAAAGCAAGAGGAAAGGGTAGATGGGATAAGGGGGAAATGACATTGGAAGACAAGCCTATGCATAAAAGAAGCAATGTAATCAAGTTTATCACAGAGTTCAAAAGCTAAGCAAACTGCAAAGGACGTGGCTTTAGAGTAATGTGCTATAAATGTGGATAGGCAGATCATCAGGCGTAGATTGTTTGGAGAAGAAAGTGCATGCCATAAATGTTAAAGGAGAGGAGAACAAGGTCAAAAGTATAACTCTAGAGAATGGAGAAAACTTGATGATGGACAAGATATTGATTAAACCAGCCAAAGAGGATAATGAAACATGGTTGAGGAAGAGCATCTTTCACACCAAGTACAAGTTAGACAATGGGTCTCGCAAGTTGACAATTGATAAAAGTAGCACAGATAACTTGATGTTTGTGTAAATGGTTCAAATTTTGTGGTTAAAAATTATCACACCTCACATTATATACTCTCTTGATTGCAAAATGTTATTCCTAACCGGTTACTGAGAGGGGGGTGGGGTGAATCAATAAATACTATTTCTATTACAATTCAACACTTGTTTCATTATTCTTCCAAGATAAGCAGAATATAAACAATCATTCATAATCACAAATAGAAATACACAGATCAACACATGATGTATACGTGGAAACCCTCGGTTAGAAGGAAAAAACCACGGTGACACAGAGCTCACAACTTCACTTCTGCAGAAATAAAGACGCCCTGTTAGGAGCTTACAAAGCACTTGTGAAGGTGCTACCCAGTTAAGGGATTTGATAGACGACCGGTTAAGATCTTAACTCTGTTAGGAGTTGCCTGGTTAGAGGACTTTCAACATCAACAAAGATGTTACCCTGTTAAAGGATTTTTACAAAGAACCAATTAGGGTTCACCCTGATAAAGAGATTCCAATATGCTTTCAAACCTTATAAAAGCAATGATCTTATATGACACTGATTGTCTGATTAGATCATACCTGTTGATCTCTTCCCCGGTTTGCCTAGCTGTTGAATCTTTTATGCCTCTTTGCCTTTCACCTTTGGTGACTGTAATCTCTCTCTTCTCTGCTCTCTCTATTCAACAACTCCCAACCACTCTCTATATTTTTTCTTGCATCCTATGACCTATATTTATACAAGAGTTCATCTCAATGAGACCCTTAACTCATAGAACCGCCAGGCTGTAAAGTCAACATTAAATCATGCAACTAGAAGTAAAGCTTTGCGTTCTGATCTGGACTTTACCTTGAAAACATCCGTGTAGAAATAAAGCTAACTCCTGTTAAAAAACTAACATTAGTTCTGATTAGTGGATGCTCCGCATATTCCAGTTTTAACTCAAACTGCTCCGCAGAATCCGGTGCAGATCTTTATGCAGTTTTGACCGGTATACTCTTATACCCGGTCCATCCTTGTATGTAATACAAGACCGGTACAATGTACTTTGTTTGGTCTACCTGTGTATTACCTCTGTTTAATCTACTGGTGCATATACTTTGTTTCTAGTCTACTGGTGCATATACCATAAGATAAGTGATCTACTGGTGAGTCGTTAACGGTGGGAATGGTGTTTGCAACTATCTTCACTAATGACAACTTATATTGCTAACTGCTAACAATCTTCCCCTTTGTCATTGCTGGAAAAACCATTATTAACTTATCACAGTCAATTCCTTGATCTGTAGACTGCTACCCTATGTATTGTACACTTCAGCTCTTCTCTCTTCTATTTGCAGACTTCCCCTTGACTACTGCTTGCCCTGTTCATCTGATCTCTTCCCGCTTCCCATTTCTTTTTGTTCTTCTTCCCCTTTTTGCCTCCATAAGATAAAGGGTTGTGCTTCACTTAATGTTTTACATTTGTAGCTGTGCAAAGATCTCTTTATAAATATTCCTTGCTGAATGAAGAAACGTTGCCCATTGACCGATTACATGTTCAATGTTCTTCTGTGTAGCTTTTAGAGAAACAATAATGTTCTCCATGTCCTCCACAGTTTTGTAGTCCGGTTCTTTGATCAGAGACTCTGCCGATGATGCCGTTTGTTGCATTGCATCAAATGTGGGGGCCAAAAGCAATTGAAATCCAATGATGTCTTGGATTCTCTTACTTTTCTCTTCAGCAGTCTTTCTTAGAATAAGAGCAAGACTTGTCATTTCTCTACTGAAGTTTGTTGCAGACTTATCCTTGATGTCAAACTGAGAAGACAAGGCTCTTATATCTTCTGAAGTCTTTGCTGACTTCTCTGTTAGATCTTGCAAGAATATTTCAAAATTTGAAGTTCTTGTCATCAAACTTCCTGCCACTTGGATCTGTTGTTGAAGAACTCTTAAGTTGGCTGACACATTTACCTTTATATCTTCAACTTGTTTGTGGAGAATCTCTATTCTCTTCTTTTCATAGTGATCTATTACTATAGCTTCTGGATTTGTCAGGTCATCACCAATTGCTTGTGCCAATACTTCCAGCTAATCTATAATCGGTTCATCTTCATCTATGTCAGCATCAGGTATGAAGTTGCACAAAATATTCTTGACAGTGGTCAGGACCATGTCCTGTTTCCTCTTGGTCAGCTCCTTTAGATGCCTTGTTGATATTTTGCTAATGTCAACCACAATATCAGTGGCATTGCTCCTTTTGGCTTCTATGTCCTCAGCAAATGATAACTTTCTTTTAGATGAGGAGGAGCTAGGTATGTCTACCTGTACATTTTGGATTGGTTTCTGGACCAATTGCTCTGCAGCAAGTATCTCATGTCCTTCCGATTGAACTCTTTGTTCTGGTAATACTTCTTCTTCTGGTAGGTTTTCTTCTGCTGGAACTTCTTCCTCATTCTGTACTTCCAACTCTAGTTGTACTTCACCTTCTGGTTGAGCATCTTTGTCTTGTGGAATTTGCTCTTCCGGTGGGGCTTCTTCCTGGTGCTGTTCTTCGGCTGTATGCAAGTCACCCATGGGTATATCATTTCCCAGATCTTGTTCAACATTTACTTGTTCACCAGATGTGAACTCCTCTGTTTGAACATTTACCTTACCGGTTACAGGTTCTTCATGAGTAGTGAATTGAACCGGTGGTGCTTGCACAGGTTCAACTTAATCCTATGTGATAGTCCCAACCGGTGCTAAGAGGGGAAGGGTGAATCAGCACCTCTAAAACTTTTCTCTGAACTTTGGTAAAGTGTACTTATAACTGTGAATCAGACAGATTCAAACATGCAATAACAGTAAGCAAACAATCACACACTGACACCAGATTTATCACGTGGCAACCCGATTAGGGTAAAAACCATGGTGTGAGGAGACTTCACAAATTTTGTACTCTTCTGGAGTACGCCCTGTTAGGAGCCTTCTCGATTAAAGGTTCAAAATGCATTATTAGATGCGACCCGGTTAAAGGATTTATTACAATAAGGCTGGTTAGTGCCTACCTGGTTAGAGGACTCTGAACACCTTGAAAGATATCACCCGGCAAGAGGATTTGATACAAGGGACTTGTTAGAGTCCACCCAAATACTGGGATTTTAACTATTGTAATTGCTAGAAAACAATAGAGGGATTGACCTTTTACAGATGGCTATGCATAGCCTGATAAGATCTCTGTTTGTGCTCAACTAAGAAGCGTCACCGGTCACTGCAAGTGTGTTCATCTCTACTATTGTGCTTCTTTGCACAATCTTCTTTCTCTCATCTTGAAACTTCTTCTTACCCTGGCTTCTACAGCACAGGTTCACTTTTTTCTCAGCAAAATGAAGGCAACTTCTATTCGCCTCAAGCAGAAGAATATATAGAGCCCTAGCCCTAATTGTGCTCATCATGTGTGACCTAATTACAGATCCTTCTCGGATTTATCACTAAGTGGAGTACCAGTTCACTTAGGAAATATCCGATGCATGCCCTTGATTTATCTTTTGTAAAAAGAAAACAATAGATGCGTGTCAAGCATCTTTCCTTTACAAGAGATAATGCCTTGTTTTAAAGCCATAGATTCTGGCTTTAAAACCTCCAAACGCACCCCAAACCGATCATCAGTTTAACTCAAGGACCTCCGGATTTGTCGCAGAAAATCCCGGTCAAGGAGTTGGTTGGAACAGATAGTTGACTATGACTTCCTCGGTTCATACCAGAGTCATTACTAGATCGGTAGAGATTCTCATGATGTGAACAAGGGTCTTTGACCTATTGTTGTCTCTTCCTTGGCTTACCGGTTGCACCTTCCTCGGTTGTGTTGTTGACACTGGTTAGCTGTTGCTCTTCTCTATACTTGACTACACCGGTTGTAGCCAAATCCTCGGTTGAAGGTGGAATCCTCTGTTACTTGACTGTTTACTTTACCCGGTTGTTGATGCTTTGTATAGTGACAGGTGTTTATATGTTGACATCATCTACCAAACCATCCATCCTTCATATAGATCTCCTTGGATCTTAAGACTTAATAGAGATGACAAAATTCTATCTTCTTTTGCCAATCAATGACAATACTTATACTTGTACCGATAGAAGGCTTACCGGTTACCATCACATAATGCTAACAATCTCCCCCTTTGGCATTGATGGCAAAACCTTGATGGGCAATCAGAATATTGTGTCATTGCTTCTGCTATAGTCTATTCACCGGGTTCACCGTTTATTGCCAAACTCTCCCCCTTTTTGAGAATAATGCCAAAGGCTAGTCAAAAAGACTATCTTTTTCTAATTTGCTCCCCCTATGAGCAGCAGTCATTTTCATCAGTCCAGAAAAAATGAGGTTTAACCCTCTATTGAAGCATAATGAACTGATGATCACCTTGTCAGGTTTACTGAATATCTTGAAGGGGTATTACCCCTAGTTTACCTCTAAGATACTCAAAAGTACTCTTTGGTAATGGCTTTGTAAAGATATCAGCAATTTGTTCCTTGGTGGGAACATACTCCAATCTCACCTCTTTGTCTTGTACCAACTCTCTCAAGTAGTGATACTTGATGGCAATGTGTTTTGTCTTGGAGTGCATAATAGGGCTCTTGGATATGTTAATTGCACTGGTGCTATCACAATAGATAGCTATCGGTTCAGGTATCTGTTCTTTGATTCCTTCCAACAGTTGTTTGATCCAGATTACCTGTGTGCAATTGATTCCTGCAGCAACATATTCTACCTCTGTAGTAGATTGTGAAATGCAATTCTGTTTCTTGCTTGTCCAAGAAACAATTCTTCCACCAAGAAAGAATGCACCACCACTTGTACTCTTTTTGTCATCAATGTTGCCTGCCCAGTCTGCATCAGTGTATACTTTTACCTCAAATCCTCCCTTATGTGGAAACCATAAACCAAATTCCTCGGTTCCTTTTAAATACCTGAAGATTCTTTTTAATGCTATCAGATGTATCTCTTTGGAATTAGCATAGAATCTTGCCACTATGCCAACTGTTAGTGCTTACCGGTTACTGAGGGGGGGGGGGGGGGTGAATCAATAAATACTCGTTGTTATACTTTTAATTCTGAACTTCTTAACCTTAACTAATAAACAAAATATAACAGTCATACATAAGCATAAACAGAAGCACACAGATCAATACAAGTATTTATACGTGGAAACCCTCGATTAGAAGGAAAAAACCATGGTGAGACAGAGCTCACAACTTCACTACAGAATGAAGGTGCCCTATTAAGAGCTTACAAAGCATTGGTTAAGGTGCTACCCGGTTAAGGGATTTTACACAAAATCTGTTAAGATCTAAACCCTGTTAGGAGCTGCCTGGTTACAGGACTTTGAACATCAACAAGATGTTACCCTGTTAGGGGATTTTTACAACGAACCGATTAGGTCCACCCTAATATAGGGGTTTGAATTTGCTTTCACTACTGATAGAATTAAATGATCTGTTATGACACTGAATGTCTGAATAGATCATACCTCTTTCTCTGTTTGCCTAGCTGTTGATCTCTGCTACCTCTGTGTCTGCAACTCTTCTCTCAGAAGATGTCTCTTCTCTTCTCCATGCAATCACCCATAATCAACAACAACATTCTTGCGTCCTTATGACTTGTATATATACAAGAGTTCACCATAATGAAACCCTTAACTTACAGAACCGCCAGCCCGCAAACTTCGCAACGAATCATGCAATCAGTGAAAGAACGCGAGTAATGATCTGGAGTTCACCATGTAAGACATTTGCCAACGATAAAATTAACTCTTGTTAGAAAGTTAACTCTCATATAGTTCGACTTCTAACTGAAACTGATCCTCTTAATTCGGTGCGGATCTTTAGCTTGTCTTAGACCAAAACCGGTGCAATCCGGTTCACCTTATACATGTACTCAAAAACCGGTGAGTATTGTTTAGATTAGTCGACCGGTGAGTGCACTTCTTTTCATCTACCAGTGCATATTTGGTATGTTGCATGGCGACCGGTGTTGTGAGTGACCGGTGACTCCTTACCAATACGTGTATATAGATGAACACTAATGACAACTTAAATTCCTAACAATCTTCCCCTTTGTCATTGGTGGCAAAACTTGTACACAAACTTCACAATACATACCTTGTATCGGTGGAACAACACTTCCCCTGTTCGGAACTTCCCCTAACTGAATGCTTCAATTTACTGTGTTGATCATTGACACCATTGACACCCTTCTTTTATTCTTCTTCCCCTTTTTGCCTCTCTAAGACAAAGGGTAACATTTTTCTTCACATTTGAAGCTTAGTGAAGATATCCTTATATATTGTTTTGGCTGAATGAAGGAATGAGGTCCATTGACTAGTTATATATTCTGAATTCTTTTGGGCTGCAGTCAGAGAGATAATGATATTCTCCATGTCTTCCACAGTTTTGTATGCTCGTTCACTGATTATAGCTTCTGTAGAGGATGTAGTTGAATTCATGATGTCAAATGTTGGTGCCAAGAACATTTGAAATCCAATAATATCTTGAATCTTTTTATTTTTCTCTTCAGCAATTTTCCTCTGTGCGAGAGTTAGACTAGACATTTCTTTGTTGTAGGTTGTTGCAGTTTTGTTCTTTATATCAAATTGAGAGGATAATGCTTTGATCTCTTTTGTTATCTCAGCAGACTTTTCTGACAAATCTTGCAAAAATACCTTGAAGTTTGATGTTCTACGCATCAAGCTTCCTGCCTCTTGAAGTTGCTCTTGGAGGATTCTTAGGTTGGTTGTCACATTGACTTTGATATCATCAACCTGTTTGTGGAGTATTTCTACTCTTTTCTTTTCGTAATGGTCGGCCACCATTATTTCTGGATCAGTTAGATCCTCACCGATTGCTTGTGCCAAGACTTCCAGCTGATCTATGACCGGTTCATCTTCATCTATGTCAACATCAGGGACAAAGTTGTACAGGATGTTCTTTACATTGGTCAGGACAATATCCTGTTTTCTTTTGGTCAATTTTTTTACTTGCCTCGTTGACATCTTACTGATGTCTACCACTGTATCTGTAATCCTGCTTCTTTTTGCTTCCTTTCCCTCGGCAAATGATAGTTTTCTTTTTGAAGAGGAGGTTGGAATGTTTCTATGTTCTTGTTGGCCTTGTTCTTCCTCTGGTCTTAGTTGCTCTGTGTGGACAGGGATCTTTTCTTCTTGCCCCTTATTGTATTCCATAGCTTGATGAGCTCTGCTTTCCAGTTGGACTTCTTCCGGTGGCTTACTACCTTCAACATTTTGTTGTTGTTCTCCCAGTGGGTTTTCTTTTTGCTGCTGCTCCTCAGCTGTATGGAGTTCCCCTATGGGTATATCAATTTCTGCTTCTTGTTCATTAGTTAAGAGTTCCTCTATTTGAACTTTTTCCTTTTTGGCAGAAGATCCTTCACCATTTGTATGTTCCTCCTTTGGTGTTTGCACTAGTCTGTTTTGATCCTGAGGACTGTGTTTCTCCAATGTCGTGAAGTCATAATTGTTCCAATAGTCTAGAGTGTCTTTGTAGACTTTATTCTCACATCCATTCAATATCTCTACGACTCTATCTAATGTTTTTAGGTTCATGGATGCTTCTTCTAGTAGAAGCTTTATTCTTTCTTCACTAAATCCAGGCCGGACCTTAAGTAGTGTCCCTAATGATTCTGGTGTTCATGCCTAGGCCGGTTTTCCATTTTTCTTGTAGCCTGTTGTTTAGTTCTGGTGGGAACTTGGACCTGTAATCCCTTGGAGTCCTATGATAATCCATGAAGGTCTCTACAATCCCGACAATCAGCTTTTGTTTTTCCTCTTCATTTAGTACACTATACCATTTGGCTGCATTGTCCACTTCTCCAAAGTCCATAACCTCGGTTATTAAATCATCAACATGCATAGGTTGAAAGTTACCTTTGCTCGGTGAGATGAGAACCATTGGATTCAATGCCTGTCCCTTGGTTAAATCCACTAGTACCGGTGCTTCTTCTCCAAGTACTCCTTTCCCTTTACTGATGTCAGGTGCCGGTTTAGCTGTTGTTCCTTGTGCTGCTTCTTGTTCTGCTTGTCGCTGGGTTTGAAGAAGTTTGGTCCATAGTGCGACTTCTTCATTGTGTACCTTCTCAATTTCTCCAATAAGCACGAGGCCTATCCTTCTTATAGTTGCAAAAGTTTTCTGATGAAGTTCAGCTTGTTTTGCTGCCTCATCCAGAGTAAGGTGATTTTGAACCTCCAAAAGAGCTCGTATCCTCTCCTCCTTTTCTCTTTCTTCTGAGGCTTTCCACCGGGCCTCAATATTCTGAAGAAGTTGTTCCGGTAGAGTAGTGTGCAGTCCACCGGGATTAAGATTGAACTTGTGGAAGCAGAATGCCACTGCTTCCTCAATTTTGTCTTTGTCTTCATCACTGCTCAATTCATATCTTCTTCTTAGAGAGCCTAAATTTTCAGCCTTCTTCAGTCCTTCCACAATTTCGTCAATTGTGGGCTTGGCTCGTCTAGGTGGGTCCTCCTTTGATATTTTTCCGGTCTTCTTCTTCCTAATCAGAGGAACTGTGTCTTCGGGGTCTATTTCTTCTTGTTCTTACTCTTGAATACTAGGTACCAGTTCTTCTTTCTTCCTTCGGCCCTTGGGCTGTTTTGTCACTAGTTTCTTCCTTGGTGGGGGCATCCTTTTGTAGACAATTTTGATCGGTGCCCTTTTTGACAGATTCTGAAGAATTTCAATGTACGTGCCGAACCAAATGGCACCAAGATCCAAATTTGCATCATTTAATGCCTTAGCAACTTTGGCTGAGATCTCATAACCCAGTTCAGGAGCATATGCATCTCTTGGTTCGACTGCTTGAATAATGCAGTTGTCAGTGGTGACCAGTAAACATACCTCATCCTTGTAATGTTCAACAATTGCCGACGGAATTCTTTCCATCTCGTGCATCTCTAGTTGAAAGGCTTCGAAATGTTTGGTCATAGCATTGTTTAACTGGTCTCCCTATCTATTTGTCATTTCAGTGATTTGATGCATGCTCGGTTTGTCGGTTCTCCAATTCACTTTTCCGAAACTTGAGAAGAAATCCAAGTAGAAAAAGTATAGGCACATGAGAAGGGTTCCATACTTCATAGATTTCTTCTTTACAACTCCAAGCTTCTTCAGATTTTCAAAGATTTGGTTCTGAAGCATTGCACAAATGTCGTATTGGACATTTTCGTCCATAATGCGATGCGCAGCATGAATTGCACCACCTGATATGCTATTTAAGTTGCTTGACTGACAGACTTTATATCCGATAACAACGGATGCCAAATGTACTCCTTCATCTTCAATGTCGTTTATAGTCATGAGTCGACCACCGAACTTCAACTTGGTCAGCTTGTTGACGATAGTATTGGAGATGGTGCGTAGGGTTATCGCTTCCCCTTTGACACTATACCCGGTCACTCTGTGGAGATCCTCTTTGGTGATCTCGTGACATGCGCCTTTGTTGAGCCAAAGTCCTGGTTCATGAAGACGGCTCAGCGCCAGTCTAACTTGGTCCTCCCAAAAGATTGCAGGGTAGCACACACCATTTATTAGACCGGAGGATACCAAATTGGCATATTTGTCGAGAAGTTTCCCTTCTTCACATAACGACACAATCTCCTTGAATAAAGGTTTCTCCGAGTTCTTCCTGTCTGGCATGAATGAACGCTGTAACATCCTCGGTCAAGAGGACTCCTTTTGGTATGGAAGAGAGAGCATCAACCATGTTGTTTTCTCTATTCTGAACAGGCAAGATGTTGTATGCTGGTCTGTTCACTAGATCTCCTTTGATCAACTTCACGATAGCGGAAGATGAAGCCATTCTTGCTAACCGGTAATTTGCAGATAGTGATTTCTCAGTGATCAAAGCGTGAAAATAATAAATCGCAAAGTAAGCAAAGTGAAAACTTGCGAGTAATTTCCCTTTCTTTTATAAGGTTAGGTTATAACGGTAATTACCAAACGGTAACTATTTGTTAAACGGCTATAGTAATAAATGCTTTACCTACTTTTTCCTTCTATTTTTCCAACCAGTTGATTGTAAACTTGCCTTACCGGTTCATCTTGTAGACCGAATGAGTCTGACTCTCACCAGTCATACCGGGAATGGTAGTGGATCTACCGGTTCCCTCTAAACCCTCATGGTTTAGTTTGCTGAAGAAATATCATCATCAACAGATGGTGATCTTTCCTCTGTCTTCTCTTCAGCGGAGATCTTTGATTCTTTTACGAACCAAATCCGTTTGACCGTTTTCTTGGTCTTTTCTTCCTTGTTGATCTTCTCTTCAGATTTAACCGGTTCCTTCTTCTTGCCAGATGACCGGTTTCTGCATTCTTTGGCTTTGTGTCCCACTTTGTTGCAGTGATAGCAGATTACTCCAGTTGCTTTCCATGGGTTCATTTTTTTCATGTCAGTTGACTTGTTGTGAGAGCCATTGTAGTTGTGTAATCCACAGTTCACACAGTTCACTGTACTCAGGTCCTTGTTTCTTTTGGTGAGTATTGGTTTTGGGGATCTAAATGCCATTGTCTTGGATCTGCATTCTTGGGCTTTGTGTCCAAATTTATTGCATGCATAGCAGTACCCTCTGAAGCTTCCCTTGCTGCTGCTGGACACAGATGTGGGACTGGACCAGCACTCACTAGTCTTGTGGCCCTTTTTACAGTAGTTCTTGTAGTAGCTATTGTTGGTCTTTACCGGTGCATTCCTGCAATTATTAGTCTTATGACCCGATTTCCCACAGTGATTGCAAGATGTGTTAGGGAAATTCTTACCTTTTTGCATCAACGATTTCATCTTATCCTTCTTGAATGCTTTTGCCCTAGAGGGCTCACCATTCCTTTTTGCATTTTCACCGGTGAAACCAAGACCGGTCTGATCTTTGTGTCTTCTTTGACCTTTGAGTTGCTCATCATGCTTAGTTGAACTTTCATTGTATCTTCTCTGTATTTCATTTGTCTCTTCAAGTTTGTTCATCTCCTCCCTTAGTTGATGCAATTCTTGAGAAAATCTATTGCATGCTTCATTTCTGTCATGCCAGCCTTTTTGCATGTGGGCATTTTCTTGGGTGACACTCTGCATGTCTTCTTGAAGTTGTAGGATGATAAGTTCATTTGCCCCTACGGCCTCCACTGCCCCATCCCTTGCTTTCTCAGAGGCTGATAGAGACTTGACTGTCGAATTTCTTTCGTCTTCACCTTTTCTCTTTTTCTCGATTAGTTCAGTCATCCTCAGGGCATTGTCTTCTTGTTCTTTTTTGAGATTAGAGATCTCATTGGTCAGGATCTGATTCTTTTCCACGAGTTCAGATACTGCCTCCTCAACTTTGTCAAATCCACTCTGCCCAAAGAGTTCATCGATGGTTTCATTGCTCTCATTCAGCTGTAGCGCTAGTTCCTTTCTTTTTGCAAGTGATCTCCTCAATCTGTTTTCCAGATGTTTTCCAGAGAGGTGATGATGTCATTGGCTTCCTCTAGCTACTTTTGATACCGGTAAACCTCCATGATCTTTGTCTCCAGCTGTTAGGCTTTGAAGCAGAGAGAAGTAGGCTCTGATAGCAATTGTTAGTGCTTACCGGTTACTGAGAGGGGGGGGGGGGTGAATCAGTAAATACTCACTGTTATACTTTTAATTTTGAACTTCTTAACCTTAACTGATAAACAGAATATAACAGTCATAGATAAGCATAAACAGAAGTACACAAATCAATACAACTATTTATAGGTGGAAACCCTCGATTAGAAGGAAAAAACCACGGTGAGACAGAGCTCACAACTTCACTACTTCAGAATGAAGGTGCCCTGTTAAGAGCTTACAAAGCA
The DNA here is from genome assembly GCA_027943335.1 of Chamaecyparis obtusa. Lineage (NCBI taxonomy): Eukaryota > Viridiplantae > Streptophyta > Pinopsida > Cupressales > Cupressaceae > Chamaecyparis > Chamaecyparis obtusa. The sequence goes on from BSBK01000092.1 coordinate 1,525,771, forward strand.
CTGGTTAAGGTGCTACCCGGTTAAGGGATTTTACACAAGATCTATTAAGATCTAAACCTTGTTAGGAGCTGCCTAGTTATAGGACTTTGAACATCAACAAGATGTTACCCTGTTAGGGGATTTTTACAACGAACCGATTAGGTCCACCCTAATATAGGGGTTTGCATTGTCTTTCACTACTGATAGAATTAAATGATCTGTTATAACACTGAATGTCTGAATAGATCATACCTCTTTCTCTGGTTGCCTGACTGTTGATCTCTGCTACCTCTGTGTCTGCAGCTCTTCTCTCAGAAGATGTCTCTTCTCTTCTCCATGCAATCACCCATAATCAACAACAACATTCTTGCGTCCTTATGACCTGTATATATACAAGAGTTCACCGTAATGAAACCCTTAACCTACAGAACTGCCAGCCCGCAAACTTCGCAACGAATCATGCAATCAGTGACAAAACGCGAGTAATGATCTGGAGTTCACCATGTAAGACATCCACCAACGATAAAGCTAACTATTGTTAGAAAGTTAACTCTCATATAGTTTGGCTTCTAACTGAAACTGATCCTCTTAATCCGGTGCGGATCTTTAGCTTGTCTTAGACCGAAACCGGTGCATTCCGGTTCACCTTATACATGTACTCAGAAACTGGTGAGTATTGTTTAGATTACTCGACGGGTGAGTGCACTTCTTTTCATCTACCGGTGCATATTTGGTATGTTGCATGGCGACCGGTGTTGTGAGTGACCGATGACTCCTTACCGATACAACGTGTATATAGATGAACACTAATGACAACTTAAATTCCTAACACCAACCGCATGTGCAATGTCCGGTCTACTGTGAAGAGCATACTGCAGTTTTCCTATCATGGACCGATACATTGTTTCATTCACTTCATTTGCATCATCCTCCTTTGATAACTTGAGGTTAGTTATCATTGGGGTTCCAACCGGTTTAGAATCTTCAAGTCCAAAAGTCTTAAGAATTTCTTTTATATACTTGGACTGAGAGATAAAAATACCTTATTTTAGCTGATAGACTTGTAGTCCAATGAAGAATTTTATGGCGCCTATCATAGACATCTCAAATTCTTTCATCTCTTCAACGAAGGCTTTTCTCATCCTGTCATCTCCTCCAAAAATGATGTCATCCACAAAGATCTCAGCAATCAGATTTCCATCTTTTCCGGTCTTGAGATACATATTGTTGTCCATGGTTCTTGTGAATCCTATGGTCAGAAGGTATGAATGCAACCTCTCATACCAAGCTCTTGGAGCTTGCTTAAGCCCATAAAGAGCCTTTTTCAGTTTACAAACCATACCACTATCTTGTGCAAATGTGAAGCCTTCCAGTTGTTCAATGTAGACCTCTTCTTCCAGTATTCCGTTCAGGAATGCAGACTTGACATACATCTGACATACTTTGAATCTTTTGTGAGCAGCATAGGCGAGAAGAATTCTTACTCCTTCCAATCTGGCCACCGGTTCAAAAGTTTCTCCATAGTCCAGTCCAGCTTCTTGGGCATAACCTTTGCATACCAGTCTTGCCTTATTTCTTATTACTTTCCCATCCTCATTCAATTTGTTCCTGTAGACCCATTTGGTCCCTATGACATTCTTGTCCTTTGGTCTTGGCACAAGCTTCTATGTATCATTTTTTTCAATTTGCTCAATTTCTTTCTCCAATGACTTCACCCAATTGTCATCTTCTAGAGCTTCCCTGGTGGATTTAGGCTCTATACAAGAAAGTAAACAGATATTCTCTCTGGCCTTTTTCCTGGTTAAGATATTTGCATGTTTGTCACCAATTATATTGTCATTGGAATGATATGTGACATACCTTGGAAGAACCGGTCTCTGTTCCCGATCTGGTTCTTCTGGTTGAGCATTTTCTTCATCATGGTTCAGAGCATCATCTTGTTCACCATCCTGCGTTAACCTGTTGGCTTCAGGTACAATCTCCTGCTCTAAATGTCTATCCATGTGTATTTCTCCTTCATCTTCAGTTGTTGCTTCATTGAACTCAAAGACATTTCCTTCATTTAGACCTTTAAGACTATCATGATCATCATGACCGGTCTTCTTATTCGGTTCTGAAGATTCATCAACTTTTACATTGATGCTTTCAATTATCTTGCCTGTTCTCTTGTTAAGACACCGATAGGCCTTACTTTTGGTAGAGTAACCCAAAAATGTTTCTCCATCACTCTTGGGATCAAACTTCCCAGAGTAAATATCTCTTTTGATGTAACATTTACTACCAAAGATTTTGAAGTAACCTACACTAGGAGTATGCTTAAACCATAGTTCATAAGGAGTCTTACCGGTTCCCTTTTTGACTTGAACTCAGTTCAGTGTGTAGACAATAGTACTGACGGCTTCTCTCCAGAAGTGATGAGGGAGATCCTTCTGAATCAACAGGGTTCTTGCACAGTCAATCAACATCCAGTTTCTTCTTTCTACTACTCCATTTTGCTGAGGAGTCCTTGGTGTAGAAAACTGTCTCTTTATTCCATGTTCCTCACAGTAATGAGTGAACTCCTGAGAGGTGTACTCACCTCCTCTGTCTGACCTTAGGCACTTCAGGATTTTACAGGTTTCCTTTTCCACTCTTGCCTTGTAGATTTTGAACATGTGGAAGGCCTCAAATTTCTCTCGAAGAAAGAGTGTCCACATCATTCTTGAGAAGTCATCTACAAATACCATGAAGTACCAGTCTCCATAATAGCTCTTTGTCTTCATTGGTCCACACAGATCTGTGTGCACAAGGTCTAGAACATTTTCAGCAGTAAAACTCGTTCCTGTCAGTTTTCCTAACTGACAGTCTTCTCAGGGATTCCTCAGAAATTGGTTAGAGGACTCCCTGAGATTACTTTCAGGGAGTCCTCTAACCAATTTCTTTTTGCTCACTTTAACGATACTGTCAAAGTTTATGTGGCAGAGTCTCTTGTGCCATAGCCAGCTATTGTCTTCTTTGGAGACGAGACAGATTTTACTTGATTCTCCTCTAACTGAAGCTATCAAACAAGCTCCTTCCATCGAGTCTAGGTAGAACAGATTGCCTTTGCTCTGTTTACTGGTTGCAACATTGGTTCCGCATTGATTTTTGATTATACAGGAACCTTGTCTGAATTCTAACTGGAATCCTTTGTTGTTCAGCTGTGCAACACTCATTAAATTCTACTTGAGTCCTTCAACCCAGTACACATCTTCACAGACAACATTGTTGTACAGAGCAATAGAACCTTCACCTTTGATGGCACAGGGGGCATTGTTTCCAAAGGTAACTGATCCGCTTTCATTGAGCTCTAAGTTGATAAACTTGTTCCTGTCACCGGTCATGTGGTGATTGCAGCCACTATCAATGATCCAATCATCAAGCTGATGAGATCTAGATATGAGTGCTACTTCATTTACAACTGGGCTCTCCTCCTTTATTGCAACAAATGCAATTTCAGCATCCTCAGAGTCTTCAGACTCATTGTCTGTAACTCCTTCCTCTGCAAGATAGCATTCCTTCTTTGCTTTGCTCTTGAACCGGTCTCTTTTATTTGTGTTCATTATCAGGACACCTTGCAGCAATATGTCCTATCTTGTTGCAAGAGAAGCATTTCAAGGGAAGTTTTCCTTTGTATTTCCCTTTCCCTCTGGGGAATCTTCTAGCAATGAGTGCTTTAAACTCATCTTGCTCCATCTCTTCTGAGAGCAGATTTTCAACAAGGTTACCAATCTTACCGGTAGAGCAATTATTGATTTCTCTTCCCTTTTTGGTGGAAGAGATGTTGACAGAAGACTTAAACACTGCTTCCTGAATGGGTAAGCTATTATCAAAATCACTTAATTCAAAAGCAGCCAGCTTACCGATTAGGGAGTCTAGGGTGACTTGATCTTTGGTCACCGATCTGAGCTCTTGAATAGTGGAGATCTTAATGGCATATTGAGGTCTGAGAGTTCTCAATATTTTGCTAACCACCACCTCTTCTCTGAGCTTTCCTCCAGCGCTTCTGATGGAGTTGATCACCTCTTTGATCCGGTTGCTATATTGTTCGATGTCTTCTCCTTCATTCATCCTCATGTCATCATACTTTCCTCTGAGGCTTTCGACCTTGGCTCTTTGAACATTTGGATCTCCTCCATAAACCGTTTGCAACTTGCCCCACATATTGAAGGCAGAATCAAGATGTTCGATCTCAGCATAGACATGATCAGGTAGTGTGCTAGCTATCATATCCCTAGCAGCCGTGTGCTCGGTTTTGATCTTCAATTGATCGAGTGTCAGGGTGCCAGCAGGTTCACTGTAATCAGTGGTAACAGGATTCTAGTACGGATCACCGGTGGTCTTCATGTACAGCTTCATTCTGCTACACCACAGAGTAAAGTTTTCTTTTGAAAACTTTGATCCTTCCTTTCTCATTATCTTCTCTTTTTCTTTATGCGGTTAAGCGGTAAAGAAAACAAAACTTAGCTCTGATACCAATTGACAGTCCCAACCGATGCTGAGAGGGGAGGGGTAAATCGACACCTCTAAAACTTTTCTCTTAACTCTGGTAAAGTGTACTTATAACTTTGAATCAGACAGATTCAAACATGCAATAACAGTAAGAAAACAGTCACACAGTGACACCAAATTTAGCACGTGGAAACCCGATTAGGGTAAAAGCCACGGTGTGACCTCACAAATTTTGTACTCTTCTGGAGTACGCCCTGTTAGGAGCCTTCCCAGTTAAAGTATCAAAACACACTATTAGATGCGACCCGGTTAAGGGATTTGTTACAATTAAGCTGGTTAGTGCTTGCCTAGTTAGAGGACTTTGAACACCTAGAAAGATGTCACCCGGTTAGGGGATTTGATACAAGGGACTTGTTAGAGTCCACCCAAATACTGGGATTTTAACTATTGTAATTACTAGAAAACAATAGAGGGATTGAAATTTTACAGATGGCTAAGCATAGCCTAATAAGATCTTTGTTTGTGCTCAATTGAGAAGCATTACCGGTCACCGCAGGTATGTTCTCTACTATTGTGCTTCTCTGCACAATCTTCTTTCTCTCTTCTTCAAACTTCTTCTTACCTTGGCTTCTATAGCTTACAGGTTCACTCTTTTTCTCGGCGGAATGAAGGCAACTTCTATTCGCCTCAGGCAAAAGAATATATAGAGCCCTAGCCATAATTATGCTCATCGTGTGTGACCTAATTACAGATCCTTCTCGGATTCATCACTAGGTGGAGTATCAGTTCACTTAGGAAACATCCGATGCATGCCCTTGATTTATTTGTTGTAAAAAGAAAACAATAGATGCGTGTCAAGCATCTTTCCTCTACAACAAATAACGCCTTGTTTTAAAGCCACAGATTCTAGGTTTAAAACCTCCAAACGTGCCCCAAACTGATCACCAGTTTAACTCAAGGACCTCCGGATTTGTCGCAGAAAATCCCGTTCAAGGAGTTGGTTGGAACAGATAGTTGACTGTGACTTCATCGGTTCATACCGGAGTCATTACTAGATCAGTAGAGATTCTCATGCTGTGAATAGGTAAGGGTCTTTGATTTGTTGTTGTTTCTTCCTTGGCTTACCGGTTGCACCTTCCTTGGTTGTGTTGTTGACACCGGTTAGCTATTGCTCTTCTCTGTACTTGAATACACCGATTGTAGCCAGATCCTCGGTTGAAGGTGGAATCCTTCGTTACTTGACTGTTTACTTTACCTAGTTGCTAATGCTTTGTATAGTGACCAGTGTTTATATGTTGACATCATCTGCCAAACCATCCTTCCTTCATATAGATCTCCTTGGATCTTAAGACTTAATAGAGATGACAAAACTCTATCTTCTTTTGCCAATCAATGACAATACTTATACTTGTACCGGTAGAAGGCTTACCGGTTACCATCACATAATGCCAACATTGTGGACTTGTTCTTTCTAGTGCATTGAAATTGTACTGCTGCCAAAAGTCAAAAGTCTCTTTATAGACTTCGTTTTCAAATCCATTTAGAATCTTGGCAACTCTACACTTAGTATCTAAGTTCATTGATGCTTCTTCTAGTAGAAGCTTGATTCTCTCTTCACTGAGACCAAGTCTAACCTTAGATAATGTCTCCTTATTGATTCTATTGTTGGTGCCTAGACCAGTTCTCCATTTAGTCTGTAGCCTAGAATTTAATTCTGGGGGAAACTTGGCCCTATAGTGCCTTGGAGTTCTGTTGTAGTTCATAAATGTTGTCACTATGGCTATTATAGCTGACTGTTTATCCTCTTCTCCTAGCACGCTATACCATTTAGCAGCACTTTCTATTATTCCAAAACCACCACCTCATCAGCTATTTCATCTACAGTCATAGTTCCAGGCTTACCTTTCTCTGGAGAAGTCAGAACAATTGGACGAGCTTGATCACTGCCTTTGTCATCAGTGATGCCTACAACTACCCGTTCTGTAGGATTCCTTGCTTTGACCGGTGCATCAGCTCCAAGAACTGATTTTCCTTTACCGGTGTCAAGAACCGGTGGAACTGTGGTCCTTTGACATGCTTCCTCTACTTGCTGCTGGGTCTGAAGAAGTTTGGTCCATATAGCTACTCCTTCCTCATGAACCTTGTCGGCTTCTCCTATAAGCATCTGGCTGATCCTCTTCTTTGTCAAGAAATCTTGTTGATGCAGTTCAGCATGTTCAGTGGCTTCTTCAAGAGTGAGGTGGTTCTGAACCTCTAGCAGAGCTCATATCCTTAGCTCATTTTCTCTGTCCATTGAAGCTTTCCATCTAGCTTCAAGAATTTGTAGGACATCATCAGGTACAACCCTGTGAAGTTCGGTAGGTTGCAGATTATACTTATGAATGCAGTATACTACCACTTCTTCAATCTTTCTCCTGTCTTCTTCATTTACAAACTGACATCTTGTGCTAATTGAACTCATTCCACCGGTTTCTTTCAACGATGCCACAAATTCATCAATTGTGGGCTTTCTCTTTCTCGGTGCATCTTCCTTTATCTATTTACCAGATTTTCTCTTTCTGACCAGAGGAACTATTTCCTCAGTCTCTGTCTCCTCTTGTTCTTCCTCTTGGGTACTAGGTACCGGTTGAGCTTTCTTCCTTTGAGCCTTAGGTTGTTCTATCACTGGTTTCTTCTTTGGTGTAGGGTTCCTTTTTGTGTAGACATTTTTGATTGGTGCCCTCTTCAGATTATCTTGAATCTCTTCGAATGTACCAAACCGGTGGGCAGAGAGATCTAGATTTGCTTCAGTTAGGGCATCAACATATGCCTTTGCATTCTTGGTGGTGATCTCATAACCCAATTCAGGAGCGTACACAGTTCTCGGTTCCACGGCTTGAATTATGCAATTATCAGTGGTAACCAGAAAGCATACCTCGTCTTTGTATGTTTCAACAATGGTTGACGGTAGCCTCTCCCTTGCATGCATTCGCAGTTGGAATGCTTTAAAGTGCTCAGTCATTACTCTACCTAACTGGTTTCCTAGTTGGTTGGCCATCTCACTTATTTGATGCATGACCGGTCTATCAGTTCCCCAAGTTACGTTTCCGATTCCTGGGAAGCAATTTAAATAGTAGAAGTACTAACATACCAGCAGGGTTCCATACTTCATGGATTTCTTCTTGACAACTCGGAGCTTCTTCATGTTTTCAAAGATTTGCCCTCGAAGCATCGAACAAATGTTGTATTGACCATTATCATGCATTATCTGGTGTGCGGCGAGAATTGCTCCACCCGGTATGCTGTTTAGATTGCTTGACTGGTAAACCTTGTAGCCAATCACAGCATATGCAAAGCGGACTCCATCATCCTCAATGTCGTTCACGGTCATAAGTCGACCATGTTAGCAATTTAAGTTGTCATTAGTGTACATTCACAAACACCGAGCACCGATAAGGTTCACCGGTCACTCACGTTACTTAGAAGACACCGATAGAGAAGGAATAAAGTGTATGCACCGGCAGATAAAGATAAGTTAACACACCGGTAGATAAAGATAAGTTAACACTGTACCGGTCGCAGCGTGCATACAAAGTTGAACCGGATATAAGGTTACACTGGTCTAAAACTGCCTATAGATCCGCATCGGATTATGTGGAGCAGTTTTAGTTAAAACCGGATTATACGGTAAATTCACCACATAGAAGTGGAGTTAGCTTTTTAACAGGAGTTAGCTTTAATTCTACAGATGATCTCAAGGTAAACTCCAGATAACAACGCATAGCCGTTATGTGTTGCATGATTTATGGTTAAGTTTACTCCCTAGCGGTTCTGTGTGTACAAGGGATTCACTCTTGTATAAATATAGGTGATAGGACGCAAGATATGTTGTTGTTGCTGTTGTTGACAATTGGTGATTGCATAGAGCAGAGGAGAGATCTTCTGAGGAGTGCTACAGGCACAGAGGTGAAGAAAGCAAGGATACATCAACAGCCAGGCTAACCGGGGAAGAGATCAATAGGTATAATCTAATCAGGCAATCAGTGTCACAGTAGATCACTGCTTTTATAAGGTGTGAAAGCATATTGAAATCCCTTAATCAGGGTGGACCTAATCGGTTCGTTGTAAAATCCCCTAATAGGGTAACATCTTTGTTTATGTTCAAAGTCCAACAAGGTAGCTCTTGACAGGGTTCAGATCTTAACAGATCTTTTGTAAAATCCCTTAACCAGGTAGCACCTTAACCAGTGCTTTGTAAGCTCCTAACAGGGCACCTTCATTTTGTACTAGTGAAGTTGTGAGCTCTGTCTCACCGTGGTTTTTTCCTTCTAACCGAGGGTTTCCACGTATAAATACTTGTGTTGATCTGTGTGATTATGTTTATGCTTGAATGTCTATTATATTCTGATTATCAGTTAAGGATAATTTAAAGAAGTCGAGAATTAAAGAAGAACAGAGAGTATTTACTGATTCAGCCCCCCTCTCAGTAACTGGTAAGTATTAACAGACCATCATATCTTGACTTTGTCAGTTTAGTGACAACGGCATTGGAGATAGTCCTTAGGGTTAGTGCTTCCCCTCGGTCACTGTATCCAGTCACTCTAAGCAGATCTTCTTTAGTGAACGGATTGCATACACCTTTAGTGAGCCAGAAACCCGGTTCATGAAGACGACTTAGAACTAGTCGAATGCAGTCTTCCCGGAAGATGGTCGGGTAACAAACTTAATTGATAAGTCCAGATGACACCAGCTTCGCATACTTATCAGGAAGTCTCCCTTCTTCACATAGCTCTAGGTGCTCGCTTTGAATATAAATTTCACCCAATTCTTCCTGTTTAGCATGAATGAACACCGTGACATCTTCGGTCATGAGGACTCTATTTGGTACAGACAAAAGCGCATCAGCCATGTCGATTTCTCTTTTTTGAACCGCCATAATATCATATGCAGGTCGGTCCGCTTGATTTCCCTTGATCAGCTTGGCAGTAGAGGATGATGATGTCATTGCTAACAATTGGTTAATAGAAAGAAGCTTGATTGGTCTAACAGACAATAGCTCACGATGATCAAAGCGCGAGAATATTACTCAGCATAAAAATCCGTTAATCACAAAGATCGCAAAGTAAAACTAAATGAGTAATTATCCTTTCTTTTATAGAGTTCGGGCATAACGGTAATTACCAAACGGTAACTATTGTTAAACGGCTACAACATTAATTGCCTTACATAACCTTTCTTTCCGTTTTCGCCGACCAGTATTCCGTCTTTTTCGGTTGTGCTTATCCCAGTTGATCAATGCTTACCTGATCAATTAACCTTGTAGACTGAGTGAGTCTGATTCTCACCAGTCCTACCAGGAACGGTAGATGAGCTACCGGTTCCCCCTAGGTCCTGTAAGCTCAGTTTGCTGAAGAGATATCACCATCAACCAATGATGATCTTTCCTCTGTCCTCTCCTCAACGAAGCTCTTTGATTCCTTTTTGAACCAAATTTGCCTGATTGTTTTCTCAGTCGTCTCTTCCTTATTGATCTTCTCATTTGAGGATGAGGTCTTCTCCACTAGTTTGACTGATTCTTTCCCTTTGTTCATTGACCAGTTCCTGCAGTCTTTCGCTAGGTGTCCTACTTTATTGCAGGAGTAACAGACTATCCCGATTGCCTTCCATGGATTCACCCTTCTATTGTTGGGTGATTTGCACTAGGATTCATTGTGACTGTGCGTCCCACAGTTTGCATAGTTGGTTGTGCTCTGATTCTTGTTTCTCTTGGTGAATACCGGTCTTGGGGATCTGAATGTCATTGTCTTTGATCTGCATTCATCAGCTTTGTGTCCGAACTTGTTGCATGCGTAGCAATAACCCTTGAAGCTTCCCCCGCTTCCACTAAACACAGTTGTGGGGCTCGACCAACATTCATTGGTCTTGTGGCCATACTTGCAACAATTTTTGCAGTAACTGTTGTTGGGCTTCACCGGTGCATTCCTGCAGTTATTTGTTCTATGACCCTGTTTCCCACAATGATTGCAAGAGGTGTTAAAAGTCTTCTTACTTTTTTGTGCAAGCGGCTTCTTCTTATCCTTCTTGTTTGTCTTTGTTTCAGAAGACTCACCAGTCTCTTTGGTGTCTTTTTCGGTGAATCCAAGGCCGGTGGGATCTTTGTGCTTTCTTTGAGCTTTGAGTTGCTCATCAAGCTTGACCGAGCTCTCGTTGTATCTTCTTAGGGTTTCGTTTCTTTCTTCAAGTTCTTTCATCTGTTCCTTCAGTTGATACAACTCTAATGCCAGCCTTTTGCATGCTTCATCTCTATCATGCCAACCCTTTTGCATGTTGGTGTTTGCTTGAGTGACAATTTGCATGTCTTCTTGAAGTTGCAGAATGACAAGATCATTTTCCCCTACAACTTCTTCTACCAGGTTCCTTGCTCTCTCAGAGGCTGTTAATGACTTGACTGTTGTGTTTCTTTCATCTTCAGCTTTCCTCTTTTTCTCAATCAGTTCAGTCATCCTTAGGGCATTATCTTCTTGCTCTCTCTTAAGGTTGGAGATATGATTGGTTAGGATCTGGTTCCTCTCCATGAGCTCAGAGACTGCCTCCTCAGCTTCATCAGATCCACTTTGCCTAGAGAGTTCATCAATTGTTTCATTTCTCTCACTCAACTGCAGAGCCAACTCCTTCCTTTTAGCAAGTGATCTTCTCAGCCTATTCTCCAGAGAGGCAATGATGTCGTTGGCTTCCTCAAGCTACTTCTGATACCTGTAACCCTCCATGATCTTTTTCTCAAGCGGTTAAGCTTTATATATTAGAGAACTAAGCTCTGATACCAATTGTTATTCTTAACTGGTTACTGAGAGGGGGTGAATCAGTAAATACTATTTCTATTACAATTCAACACCTGTTTAATTATTCTTCCAAGATAAGCAGAATATAAACAATCATTCATAATCACAAATAGAAATACACAGATCAACACATGATGTATACGTGGAAACCCTCGGTTAGAAGGAAAAAACCACGGTGACACAGAGCTCACAACTTTATTTCTGCAGAAATAAAGACGCCCTGTTAGGAGCTTACAAAACACTTGTGAAGGTGCTACCCGGTTAAGGGATTTGATAGAAGACCGGTTAAGATCTTAACTCTGTTAGGAGTTGCCTGGTTAGAGGACTTTCAACATCAACAAAGATGTTACCCTGTTAAAGGATTTTTACAAAGAACCGATTAGGGTTCACCTTGATAAAGGGATTTCAATATGCTTTCACACCTTATAAAAGCAATGATCTTATATGACACTGATTGTCTGATTAGATCATACCTATTGATCTCTTCCCCGGTTTGTCTGGCTGTTGAATCTTTTCTACATCTTTGCCTTTCACCTCCGGTGACTATAATCTCTCTCTTCTCTACTCTCTCTATTCAACAACTCTCAACCACTCTATATTTTTTCTTGCGTCCTATGACCTGTATTTATACAAGAGTTCATCTCAATGAGACCCTTAACTCATAGAACCGCCAGGCTGTAAACTCAACATTAAATCATGCAACTAGCAATAAAGCTTTGCATTTTGATCTAGAGTTTACCTTGAAAACATCTATGTAGAAATAAAGCTAACTCCTGTTAAAAAGCTAACATCAGTTCTGATCAATAGATGCTTTGCATATTCCGGTTTTAACTCAAACTGCTCCGCAGAATCCGGTGCCGATCTTTATGCAGTTTTGACCGGTATACTCTTATACCCGGTCCATCCCTATATGTAATACAAGACCAGTACAGTGTACTTTGTTTGGTCTACTGGTGTATTACCTCTGTTTAATCTACCGGTGCATATACATTGTTTCTAGTCTACTAGTGCATATACTCTAAGATAAGTGATCTACCGGTGGGAATGGTGTTTGCAACTATCTTCACTAATGGCAACTTATAATGCTAACACAAAATGGATAACAAATCACTATGACAAAATAATGCAAGGTTGCATTCAACATCAAAGCAAACATAGGTGAGGTATAGCACAATGTGATCCCTATGGATACATGCCATGTGTTGTTGGGCAAGTTGTGGCAATATGACAAAAAATGTAATCCATTATGGGTAGAAAACCTTTACTATCACAAAGAATGGTAAGAAATTTGAATTTTTACCCATGAAGGCAGACGAAGATAGTCCAAGAGACCAGTAGATGTTTGAAGCCACACCATTTGTCAAGGAGATGAAAAATATGGAGAGATACGAGTCAATGCTCAATCCCATGCCAAAAGAGAAGTTGCTTAATAAATCAAAGGAGCTAGGAGTTGTAGAGTCACTCGAGGAGTAATGGAAATCATCAACAATTATCTCCTATTGTATTGATTTAATACCAAGAGCTAGTTTTCCTAATAAAGTATGTTGGAAAGAGATTTAATCAAAGAAGGAATGAGCTGATGTGTAGTGCTTGCAAAACTTCTACCAAAGAAGGGAGGCAAAAAGAAAATGTAAATAGATGCAAAAGTGTTGTATGCTAATGTTCAAGCTGGTCACAAAAGAGAAGTTACTACACAATGTAGAGAAGCTAGGAGTTGCTCTAGGAGAACACATAATTCATCAACAATGAGATATTAGAGTGACTGGCACTAGTGCAAAGAATCTCATATTGTATTGATTAAATCTAAAGATCTAATTTGCCAAATAAAGATTGTTAGAAAGAGTTTTAATCAATGAAAGAATGAGCTCATGTGGAGTGATTGCACTACTTGTGCCAAATAAGGGAGGCAAAAAAAAAATGTGCACAAACCCTAGGGAAATAAACAAAACTATCATCAAGTATAATTTTTGTTATAGTGGATGAATGATCTCCTAGATTGTTTGAGAAAAGCCGAAAACTTTTTGAAGGTCGACATCAAGAGTGGTTATCATCAAATTAGGAGCAAGAGAGATGAGTGGAAGATGAATTCATAACAAATGATCTACGTTACGCCGAGTTTCCAGGACAAGGGGACAAGGAAATAGGTTTCCAAGGTGGATTTTCTTTTTGCCATTTTAGGAGAGGGAGGGGATGGCAGAGGGTACGACTATATAAAAAATAAGAATTTTTTTAAATATATAGGGAAATTTTAAATATTTATATGAAAACATGGATAAAACATACTTATATACATTATAGAACTTTAACATAATTTTTGTGCTAAATAATTTAAATTGAGAGTTCACATAAGAATCAAAGTTAAACATATCAAAACTCAAACAATAATACTATGGGACAGCCAAGGGACGTGTTTCCATGTGTCCCCGAGTTTTTGGGATGTCCCCATTTCTGGGACATGTCAAAAAAGCCTTGAGGATGTGTCTCGGGTAACACTGCAAATGATGGCTTGTATGAGTAAATGATGATGTCATTTGGGCTGCCAAATGCCCAAAGAACATTCATGAGGATGATCAACGAAGTCTTAATACCATTTATGGTAAGTTGACGATCATGTATGTAGATGATATTTTGGTGTTTGGTAAGACAAGAGACGAAAGTTTTGCACACTTGTAGCAATTTTTTGTTGGAAGCTTGTTGAGCATGTCAGAGTTTTGGATTTGGGTGTGCTGACATTAATGTTTTGTAATTGATGTCAACATACTTGTTGCTGTCTCAGATAGTGTGTTCAGGACGTTCGATAAAGAGGATTTCAATTGTTCAGACGCTATACTAAAGATCTTCAGATGCAATGGTGAGGTATTGTTCTATGATGTCTATAGATCATCTACAGAGGTTTGCAGAAGTTGGTTCGACAGGTTGAGTAAGATATGATTGAGTTTCCAGTTACTGGTGTCATAGTGCTCCTATGAACAGTGGATGAGTATTTGGTTTGATATGACTTGGATTTGATGTTTTAGAGGTTGCGAAGCTGGTGATTGCATGTTTTCTTATCATAACGTTCAGAAATGGGGTTGTTCATGATTCAGAGTACAACAAGCTATCTTTTGTTATGTCCAAGTTCGATATTTCAGTGTTCCTATTGATTAGAGATAAAGATGAGTTTGGATTTTGTATTGGAGATGATATGAAGATTTTGGATGGCATTCATGTTGCTTGTTGGTGTTCTTGGATCATGTGATGATTGTGTTGTTGGTTTGCATTGGTTGATATGATCGGATTTGTTTCTTTGGTAGCATGTTGGCGTTTCTTCATTTAGGTCCTAGCCGACTTGATCGAGTAACGTGTTGTGATTCTTGATGTTTCTTCGGTAGCACTTGTGCATGTTCAAGGTTGAAGATTTGGGTCCTATCTAAGTCTTAGCCGACTTGATTTGGATTGCATTGGAGATTGAGCATAATGTTTATATCTTTTATTGTATTAGGTATTAAACGACCTAGTGGTTGATTATTCATTGTAATCGGAATAAATGAGAGTTAATTTTGTAATTGAGACTATGTATGCAAAAGAGAGGATTGTGTATATGTATCTTCTGCACTAAAGACAAAGTTTGTACTTCATTGGAACTGTATTGGCATAGAAGATGCTATTTGTCAGTTCAGTTGTAAAGGACTGTATGTCCACCCCATTATAATTGAAGATAGATCGGTGAACCCAATTGAGGGCCAAATCTGAGATTGTATTGTGAGCAGTGAGCTTTGGGCAGTGAACCTACAGGCATGCCTGTGGTTGCAAGTGCATCCTCTGTTCTCTATTTTTCTCTTAACCGGGCAGTGCTTTTAACAGAGTACACTCATCTAGTGGGTTTGACTCCCACCAAGGTTTTCCCTTAATCGGGTTTCCTCGAGAACAAATCTTTGTGTTCTATGTTTTGTGTTGTGGATCTTGCATTATTGTTTATCTTTCAGATTTAACTAGCTAAAGTGAAATTAAAGTAATTAGGTATACACAACTGATTCACTCCCGCTCTCAGTTGTGCATGCTTCCTTTTGGGCCTAACAATTGGTATCAAAGCTAAGTCCTTTTGAAGAAGCTTGACTACTTGAAGGACATCCATCATGGCAAGTAGTAGAAGAGAGTCTGAAGTTTGAAGGAAACAATTACCTGATTTGGAAGGATTGGATGACTACCTACCTGATATGCATGGGAATAGGAGATGAATACTAACAAGTCACTAAGAAGCCTTATGCTATTCCGAATGACCTAACAAATGCTACTACAAATGAAAAGAAGAAATTCAAGGAGAACATGTTAGCAAGAGAGACACTAATCAGTGCCTTATCAGATTCAAAATATTCACACATTTATGGATTGAGGACTGCACATGAAGTATGGACAAAATTAGAAACTATTTATCAAGGGGATACTTATGTTAAGCAGGCTAAGTTGCAGGGACTTAAAGCTAGCTATGAATACGTGAAAATGAGTGAAGGAGACACTGCCTGTAAAGAACCGAAATTGGCTCTTCTTGTATGTTTATTAATAAATTTGAAAACAACTACAACTTTTCTCAATAATATTTAAACCGGGCAAATTCCAATGATAATTCCTCCAAAATTTAATAATTCAATTCAATCAAATAATGTTCTGAATAACATTCACTATTTAAAATCACTTTTCAAACAAATCTGAAAATAATCATATAGCAAATAAATACCAAGCACCTGTACTTCTACGAATTCCTTCATGCTGTTACAGCCACTTGGCAATGGCCGCCCTCTGCAAAATACAGTACGTAATTGCATTGAACAATTCGTACAAGGTCTGCAAATGAAGGCCGCATCTAAAGAATGGCCTAACGGCCCTACTGGAATAGACGCGACTTCCAGAATTTACTGCCGCCAATCCCCAATATACGTCCTAGTTGCTGCCGCCAATTCGTACAGGCACGTGTTAAGAATTTATGATGTTGACGCAGCTTGGGAAGTTGCAATCAAGCTACCCTAGGACATTCTCCATTAAATTTCGATCACAGCACAAAGATGGTATAACAATCTTCAAATTCGATAATCTCTCACTTGCCAATTATTTTCGAAAATCATAAGAATTAATACTTCAGCCTTCAAATGATAAATTCCAGAATTACTTTGTGTTGTATTAATCAACACAATATCATCAGCAAACTACAAACTTAAGATCTGCCCTTCACAAATCCAATATACAACAACACCGAATTGTGATCTCAAAAATATTCAGCTATAAAATTCACCATCAACAGATAATGGCTCAAATTACGAGATGAGGAATCAGTCCTCGAAACCCTAGCTAGGTTTGTCTTCTTCACGAATTTCAATAAAAATAATTTCAATAATGGATGAGAAAAGTGCTTTTTCGAGTAGAATATATAGGCTTTTTGGAAAAAGCATTTTTTAATATTTTCACTTAATTGGCTTTAAAAATAATCTCACTTTATAACTTTAAGTTATAAAGTCGTAAGTTATTAAATTAAATCAAAATAATTTAATTTAATAACACATTTAAAATATAAGCCACTGAACTATCTGACTGCAATCAACGAACTTCTGACAAAGCACCAAGTCCAACTGCTCAGCTAGGAATAGGCACTGCCCTGACAGAAATAGCCACTGCTAAAAATAGACTTACTATAAATAGTAAGTCTCTCAAACTGGAGATTCTCTGAAACTCGATCCTGAGATATTTGACGCTCCGTGCAGACACCCTGCTAATCCTGGCCATACCCAAAATACCACTTACTAAAAATAGTAAGTTGACCAAAATGATCCAAACGAAGAGAAGACCTGATAATCTGAACCTTCAGAATGGAATCCCAACGCTGGCTCCACCATTTGACCCCCTCTAATCGCCTGATTAGCCTGTGAGGGTCACCAAACCAAGCTAATCCCATAAGTCTAAAAATGGGGACATTACAGTCCTCCCTTCCCAAGATTGTTTGTCCTCAAGCGATCAGGAAAAGCAGGCAACATCATAAACCACCCGGATCCCAAGGATGATCACAAGTAATGTCCCGATCCTCACCAAACTCTTGTGAAGAAAGAACCAACATCAATAGAACAAGCACCACTGAAAACATCTATAGACCAACTGTAGATGTTGATGTTGAAAACAACCCAACGGAACTCAACCCATCAGAAATAACAACTCTGTCAAAACCTAAGTCCCTGTCTATCCAGCACTCACACCCAACTGCACTGGGAAAACAACAGTGACCAAATGTGCCTGAATCACTATTATCAACTCTGCCCTCTGATAAACAGTCTTGAGTGTGTGGATACTGTGAGTAATCTAACTTGCAACAGCCAAATCCATCTGCAAACGATGGTGCTAATCCATCCCATAATGGATGGTAGGATACTGGAACCGGTTTACCCCTACGTGAGATCAAATCTTCCACCTAAGGGTCAAAAGAAAAATGATGGGCATACCCCACCATGAAATGCCGGTCAGAAACCCCAATCTCTGTCAATAGCCCCTCATGCCCAAATTGAAAATCAAGAGATGGCTCCAATCTAACTGCAGGCTAGGTAGGAAATTGAACAATCCTCTCAACAAACCCAACCTCGAAATCTCTATGGGGAAGCATAGTAGAAAGAGTCTCCACAATCTTCCCCGCCAACCTCCGAATAGCACAGGAGCCTCGGATGAGAGTACCCTCAGACACTCTATAAGAATCATGTCGCACATCTGCACTCTCAAGTAAATACTCCATAAAAGACTCGGTGCAGTAGAAATTATACGTGGAAGCGTCAACATACTCCCCCGCAATCCACCGCTGATCCCTCTGAAAATGTCGCACAGCCAACTGTCCCATGCTATCAGCTATGTGAGATGATGAAATGGATTCACTTCCAGCTAAGGGAAGCAAATCAACCTGAAAGCTCGACTCCACTGGTACTCCTACTTCAACCGTACCAAGTGCACCCATATTCCAAACAGATGTGTCTGCCACAACATCATGTTCCTCAATACCAACTGTAGGAGCAAACTCACCACCAACCACCTCAATATGCAATCAAACTGGGTCTGGGCCTGGTGTGGACTGTAAATACTCCAACTCCATGGTCACCTCCTCCAACTGAATCTGTGACTCTTGAAGAGCCTGCTGAGTGTCCTCTAAAACCTTAGTAGTTGCTATGAGCTCTTGGGTAAGCTCACTCACCTCCTCCTCTCTATCCATCAGTGCCTCATAAGCTGTACTACCCCACTCAACTAGGTGATCTCTGTCGGCTACCATTTGTAAATAATTCTGTCTCAAAATCCTGACAGCCTGACACAAAGAATGAATCTCCGTCAAAGAAAGGTAACCACCCGTGTGCTCATCCGTCATAGGATCACCCCAATCATAAACAGCCAGCAATTGACGAACAGCATCAAAATGCTCGAGAGTAGAAGAAATATCTCTCTCATCAACTCGCAACTGGCTAGTCACATGATGACTCTGCACAACAGGTCTCCTATGAACAACCTCAGACGCACTGTCTACACTATGAGAGGAAGTTGTATCCAACAAACTCCCCTCAAGATCACTCTCTCTCTGTGTACTTACATCTGAGTACACCTCTACACTCTGAGTACAGGCATCGGACACGTCCTCAACTAGCCCCGAGGAAGCTGTTGTTGAATCTGACTCAACACAATCTCCAGCTACCTCATCCTCTGCAACCATCTGACAGTCCAGATCCTGAGACACATCCTCATGAGTTACCGAAGAAGTAACCCCGTCCCTAAAACTGGAAGCCCTGGCTGTAACAAACTCCTGCCACTCATAAGCTTCCCTATCCTCATCTGTGAATCCCTATAACAAATAATCTTGGAACCCACTACCACCATATGACAACATTGAATCTACACCCAAAGTCAGATATAGAAAGTCGAAATACTACAGCACTCATAATCCTCGCTCTCAACATTGGAGATATTTGAAATGCTAGTGTACATATCATCTATCAGCATCTCCTCTACTAACTATGGTTGTAAATATGACTCAATGTCATCATGTGAATCAACTAAACTGTGGCATGAAACTATGTCGCCCAAATCAACTACAACACTCCCATCCTAAGTGTCATCACTAGAAAGCTCCGTGCTCACATCCTCAACACAGGAATAAACCACTGTCTCCTGTACTAATCCCACACTGCAACTGATATCATAAATCTCTGAGCTGTCAGAGCTCATACACTCCTCGCAGTCATCACCTAACATCTCACAGGGGGTGTCATCTCCAATGCAACTCACAACATCCTCAAAAGTGTCATCAGATGTGCCTATACGATCAGCTCCCACATCTCCTGTTGAAATTTCATCTGCGGACACGTGTCTCTGCACACGACTCAACGTCAAGTTGTGCACCAATAATGCTAGAGCACAAACTACCATCAACTAACCCCGCTGTAATGCCCAGATCTCCAACCTCACCACTCGGAGATTCTGTACATGCCTCGATCCTATCTAAGGAAGCAACTGCCTCCTGAACTGGAGCAACACTACTACAGCTGACATAAACCTCTCCAATAATACCCCCCTCCATGAAAGAGTCTGAACTCTCATTGATAATTGCAACATCAGCTGCCTCTATACAATCTGTAGTGACTTCTCTGGGAGCCTCAACCTGGTGATGCTCATCACTGCTATCTACCAATGGCACTGAAACATCCACTGGCTCCTGTGCAATAAATCCATCACCAGCACTGTAGATGGGAATACCAGGTGCTGTACTGGATGTAGGAACATCAGCATCATGGACCACTGTCGGAGAAAACTCCAGCCTTCTCCCCTGCAAACTAGATGTCGGCCTTCTAAAAGCAGAGACCATATATCTCACTGCCCTATCTACTGTAGCTGGATCTGACAACCTCTCTGCCAATATCTGCTGATGCAGTCTAAGTCTCTCCATGCTTTCTACTAAAGCATTTAATTCCGCTCTATTTCCCTTACTGCTATGACGACTTCCGGAACTGGATCTCCTCTATTTATCCATAGCTAGGGACAAAGGAAGTGTTGGTCACTTTTAAAATAACTTCATAAAATTAATGTATCCAGACCCCACAAGATGGCAGGAAGAAAGCTCTGATACCACCGTAAAGAACCGAAATTGGCTCTTCTTGTATGTTTATTAATAAATTTGAAAACAACTACAACTTTTCTCAATAATATTTAAACCGGGCAAATTCCAATGATAATTCCTCCAAAATTTAATAATTCAATTCAATCAAATAATGTTTTGAATAACATTCACTATTTAAAAGCACTTTTCAAACAAATCTGAAAATAATCATATAGCAAATAAATACCAAGCACTTGTACTTCTGTGAATTCCTTCATGTTGTTACAGCCACTTGGCAATGGCCGCCCTCTGCAAAATACAGTACGTAATTGCACTGAACAATTCGTACAAGGTCTGCAAATGAAGGCCGCATCTAAAGAATGGCCTAACTGCCCTGCTGGAATAGACGCGACTTCCAGAATTTACTGCCGCCAATCCCCAATATACGTCCTGGTTGCTGCCGCCAATTCCTACAGGCACGTGTTAGGAATTTATGATGTTGATGCAGCTTGGGAGGTTGCAATCAAGCTACCCTAGGACATTCTCCATTAAATTTCGATCACAGCACAAAGATGGTATAACAATCTTCAAATTCGATAATACCTCACTTGCCAATTATTTTTGAAAATCATAAGAATTAATACTTCAACCTTCAAATGATAAATTCCAGAATTACTTTGTGTTGTATTAATCAACACAATGTTATCAGCAAACTATGAACTTAACATTTGCCCTTCACAAATCCGATATACAATAGCATCGAATTGTGATCTCAGAAATATTCAGCTGTAAAATTCACCATCAACAGATAATGACTCAAATTACAAGATGAGGAATCAGTCCTCGAAACCCTAGCCAAATTTGTCTTCTTCACGAATTTCAATAAAAATGATTTCAATAATGGATGAGAACAGTGCTTTTTCAAGTAGAATACATAGGGTTTTTGGAAAAAGCACTTTTTAATATTTTCATTTAATTGGCTTTAAAAATAATCTCACTTTATAACATTAAGTTATAAAGTCGTAAGTTATTAAATTAAATCAAAATAATTTAATTTAATAACACATTTAAAATATAAGACACTGAACTGTCTGACTGCAATCAACGAACTTCTGACAAAGCACCAAGTCCAACTACCTAGCTAGGAATAGGCATTGCCCTGTCAGAAATAGCCACTGCTAAAAATAGACTTACTATAAATAGTAAGTCTCTCAAACTGGAGATTCTCTGAAACTTGATCCTGAGATATCTGACGCTCCGTGCAGACACCCTGCTAATCCTGGCCATACCCAAAATACCACTTACTAAAAATAGTAAGTTGACCAAAATGATCCGAACGAAGAGCAGACCTGATAATCTGAACCTCCAAAATGGAATCCCAATGCTAGCTCCACCATCTGACCCCCTCTAATCGCCCGATTAGCCTGTGAGGGTCACCAAACCAAGCTAATCCCATAAGTCTAAAAATGAGGACATTACACTGCCTCAATTTATTTTCAAACAGTGAACTTTCTAGTCTGTGAAATCAGATGTGCTAGAGGAACCTTGACAAATAATGAAATTGTTGACAAGATTCTGAGATCTTTGCCTGCATGTTACAATGACAAGGTTGTGGCTATTGAAAAATTGAGAACCATAAGACCTATTTAAAGAGAAGCTTTGGCTGGAAGACTTTGTGCCTATGAGATGACCACACTTAGTAAGGAACTTCCAAAGATTGAATCTGCATTCAAAGCTAGTGTGACCAATTATGACCAGGGAGAAAACTCTACAAAGATGAAATTCAAACACTATGCTAAGGATTGGGAAGAGATCATGGAAAAAGAAAGGAAGATTGATGAACTTGAAGCCTTGATGCAAGACCATCTCGAGTCCTTGGCAATCCTGCATCACCAAAAACATGTTTGTTTTTTCCTGTGTTGCTCGGTTCCTTCTTTGACCGAGTTGGCTCAGTAGTCGCTCGGTTTCCTTTGTTTACCGGGTTGGTCAGTTATCTCTCTGGTGCTCGGTGATGCTTGTCTATTACTCCGTTATCCTTGCTTACCAAGTTGTTTGTTTTAGTTTCTTGTTTAGGCCGACTCTTGCCATTAATTATGGTTGCCGATTTAATGCTGGTATCTATCATTGTGAAGTGTGTGGACCTAGATCTAGTTGTTCCTTCCGTTGATGGTGGATCTGAAGGCCGACTTGTTCGGTAGCCTCTTGTATCTAATGTAATCTTGTTTGTAGTTTTAACTTTTAAGACATCAATTAGGACATGAGAGATAGAAGCTAGGAGATAGAAGATTGTTTTCAGATCCTCGCATGTTCGAGGACTTATGTACTTGAATTGTAATATCTGGCCTAAACCAGGAAGGCCTTACAGCCCGACATGTATGAATCAATATAAAATAAATATATGAAAGTTATCTGCATTATCTCTCACTTGTGTGTTTGTTGCTTCTGCGTGTGATCTTTGCAAGGGGGATCTGGTTAGGGTGTGCCTTTGGCCCCTCACCCCATCCTCTCTTGCGTCAGGTGGTATTAGAGCAAGGTGAGATCAGGATCTAGGTTTGCGAATCTAGGTTTGAGGGTTCCTTCTTGTTAAACCCTAGTTGATTTGTTGTGGGGTAGCAAATTGCGATCTGGCTTGCAATTGCAGAGGGTTTCAAGATGGTTCATGGGAGGCGAGATGCGGATCCAGGATTGACAGACATGTTGAGACAACTTGCTACTAGATTAGAAGCTGTTGAGACAACCCAAAGAAGAGGAAGACATCTTGAAGATGTTAGTGATGATGAAATTGAAGAAGAACAAGTTGATGTAGAACCTACACCGGTGATGGATCAAAGTGAGGAAAGATTGTTGAAGGCTTTGACAAATCTGAATTCTACACCACACTTTAATCCTCCTGAGTATAGTGGAAAATTGGATTATGATGAATTGGTGGACTGGATCACCGAGATGGAAAAGTACTTTGAGTATGAGAATGTACTTGAGGAAAAGAAGGTGAAAATTGCAGGCACAAAGTTGAAAAATCATGCATCCTTGTGGTGGGAACATCTGCAGTTAGACAGAAAGAGAAAAGGCAAAGACAAAATTAAAGTATGGAATAAAATGGTGAATAAATTGAAAGGAAAGTTCTTACCTTGTGATTATCAGATTAACCTAGTTTGGCGAATGCAAAGTTTGAGACAGAAAGATAGCTCGATAAAAGAGTATACTGAGGAATTTTATAGATTAGATATCAGATCTGGACATGATGAAGATGATGTGGAAAGAATTGCTAGATACCTGAATGGTTTGAGAGTTTCCATCCAAGAAGAAATCAGTTTGGTCAAATTGGAGAACATTGAGGAGGCTTATCAATTTGCATTGCAAGCCGAGGAGAAATTGAACAAAAGACATGAGCAAAGACAAAGAGGTAGAGGTGGTAGATTCCATAGAGGAAGAGGTAGATCTGATCAAAAATTGTCATTGATGTCAAAAGATTGATGTCTATTATTGATGAATATGAATGTTATGATACAAACAGCATAAAGAATATGAACATCTGAAGTATATATTACATACGATATACATGACAAATCTATAGCATAAGAATATATATATATAAAGATGACAGCATATAGAAGATTACATATAGATATCATTATATGCAAAACAAAAAAGAGAACAGACAGTCACCGTTCCAGTCAATACCAATAAAAGTTGCAGAGGAATTTGAACAGAGAATACTCAGATATACGTATGGATAAAAAAACAGAAACAGCATAATGATAATAAATCAGAGATATATACAGCATTTCCTAAATCAGAGATATATAATCAGAGATGTATTCAACATCCTATATAAGAGAACATCGATCAGTAAAAACTCATTGTAATAACAAGCATCGATTTAGACAGAGAAGTCTACTATATTATTATTCCTACCAACTGGTCAATCATAGATATGCGGCAAGATAGAAAGTAATTACAGGTCATGGAAGGCGACAGTTGGGGAACAGTGTTGTCCCTCTTAATGTATACAATATTATTGCAGCGGCTGATGAATGTTACAGCAGCGTCTCTTGATACAGCAGCGTCTTTAAATATGAAGTATTGATGGATTTATGGTAAATATAATAGCGACAGACTTATATATACAGCGATCAACACATACGTACACAGACAATGATTATCGAAGGGTGAATGTCATAGTTTCGATGGCAGATGTTATAAACTTAGAGGTGTATGTTCAGCAATCATCAAAACGTGTCGAAGGATATCATCGAAGGTAGCATACTTCGCAGACGATATATGTATATATATTATTAAAAGGGAAGACATTCTACAACAGTTGAATATTTTATAGCGGCAGAGACAAGTGCAGTGTCAAAATGAATTATTGAGGGTATTTAGATTTAATAAACATTATCAAAAGTTTGAAATATTTGGAACTTGTCGACATTGAGAAGATTAAAGTCTTGTTTTAAAGAAGGAAATATTAACTTATCTTTTAAAGTTAATAATATTTTATAAAAGACACCTTTTCATTTTGAAAAGACATATCTCTTAAAAAGACATTTAAATATATATATATATTCAGTCCTATTTTAAAAATAAAACAAGTCAGCATGTGGATATAAGAAGGAGAGCAGCAGTAATAAAGAAGAGATAAAATTTTAAGATTATATATTCAGATTTTGAATATAATATTGTGAGAATATACACATATATATATTTGAAAATTAGAAGAGATCATTGGCTGACTTAGAGAGCAGATTGTGTCAATCATCAGTTGAATAAAGCAACAGCATACAGGTGGAAGTAATTTTGAAAGCAGTGAGTTGGTGCTCAGAATCTGGATAGGAGTTGGTGCTCAGAATCCGGACAGGGGGAGTTGGTGCTTCCAGTAGGTCGGTGCCTGCGAAGTGTGGGAGTTGGAGCTTCCAGTGAGTCAGTGCTCATAAATTTAGAGGTTGGAGCCTCTAATAGGTTGGAGCCTACAAAATTTGTAAAGAACAATATTATAAAAAAAAAAGCAAATTATTTTGTGGTTTTCTCCCATATTGGGTTTCCACGTAAAATTTGTGTTCATTGTTTATTTGAGTAATTGATGTCATATTTGAATAAAAGCATTTAAATTTAAAATTGTTATTATACTGATTCACCCCCCCTCTCAGTATAATCGTGTGCTCTTCAAGATCTTGTGGTGAAAACTGTAGACCTGAACCTGAAAAGACAAATCTGGATAAAGGCAAGACTGAGTGGAAAGGTGAAAGTTCATTTAGAGGAAGAGGCAATAACTACTGAGGTGGTTATAACAGAGGTGATCTTCGAGGAATTTGTTACAATTGTGGAGGACATAGATCATTTCAGTGTACACATGCAAGTAAGAAGGTCGGTAGCAGTAGAAATGCCTTGGTGCAAGAAGAGTTACCGAATGAACCTGAGAAAGAAAAGAACTTGATGGTAAAGAGAGCACTTTGGAGTGAAAGTCATAAGGAAAATCTGGTAAGGAAAAGTTTGTTCAAGACCAAATGTAGAGTTTTTGATAAAGTTTGGAAGGTAATCTTTGACAGTGGTAGCTCGGAGAACTTGGCATCTAAGGAAATGGTTACAAAGTTGCAGGGTTGAGACACCAAAAGCCCTATCAGATTTCATGGATCAAAGATGACCATACACTCTTGGTAAGTGAACAATGTTATGTGAATTTGAAAATTGGAAAGTACTATGATAAGGTGTTATGTGATATCATGCCTATGGATTGTTGTCATATTTTGTTGAGTAAACCTTGGCAATATGATAGACATGCTATATATGATGGGAGATTGCATAGATATACTATTTGGGCTGATGGAAGAAGACAAATCTTGTTACCTTTGATTGAAGAACTTATTAATAATGTTTGCACATCTATGAAAGTTTGTTTGATGGAAGGAAGAAAGTTTGTTAAGGATTTGAAGAAGAATGATGTATGTTCTGTTGTGATTCCTAACAAACCGAGTAAGAAAACAAAGGATAGTATCGCTGAGGAAATTGATAAGTTACTCACCGAGTACAGTGAAATCATTTCTGATAATGTACCTGATGGTTTTCCACCAAAGAGAAGCATTGATCATTGCGTGTATCTAATCCCTGGAGCTAGTTTACTGAATAAGGCACCACATCGGTTGATACCTATCAAGAATCAGGAATTGAACCGACAAATTCAAGAATTGTTGCAGAAAGGTTTGATCCGAGAAAGTTTGAGTCCTTGTGCAGTGTCTGCTGTATTGACACCTATGAAGAATGGAGAATGGTGAATGTGTACTGATTCCAGAGCAATCAACAAGATAATAGTGAAATAAAGGTTTCCTACGCCGAGAATGGATGATATAATGGATAGTTTGACTGGAGCAAAGTATTTTACCAAAATTGATTTGAAAAATGGATATCATCAGATCAAAATCAGAGAAGGTGATGAGTGGAAGACTTATTCTAAGACAAAAGAAGCTTTGTATGAGTGGTTGGTTATGCCTTTTGGTTTAACTAATGCACCGAGTACTTTTATGAGGTTGATGAATGAAGTTTTGAAGAAATTCTTAGGTAAATTTGTGATTGTATACCTAGATGATATTTTGATATTCAGTAAGACCAGAGAAGAACATTTGTTGCATGTTAAACAAGTATTGCAGAGGTTGAAAGAAGAAAAGTTGTTGATAAATCTGAAAAAGTGTTCTTTCATGAAAGAGGAGATTGTGTATTTGAGATTTGTGATTTCAGCTGGTGGTTTGAAGATGGATCCTGAAAAGCTTGAAGCTATTTTGAATTGGCCTACACCTGAGAATGCTAGTGAGGTAAGATCATTTCATAGTTTGGCAAGTTTTTACCGAAAGTTCATTAGGAATTTCAGTTCAATTTGTAATGGTATGACTGAGACTATGGGAGGAGATAAAAGGGAATTCAAGTGGACACATGGAGCTGATAAAAGTTTTCAGACTCTAAAGCAGAAGGTTGCTAAATTGCCTATGTTAGCATTATCTGATTTCAATAAGGTATTTCAAGTAGAATGTCATGCAAGTGGAAGTGCAATAGGAGCTGTGTTGAGTCAAGAAGGTAAACTTGTTGCTTTCTTTAGTGAAAAGTTGAATGATGCAAAAAAGAAATATTCTGTGTATGATCAAGAATTCTATGTTATTGTTCAAGCCCTAAAGAAATGGACACATTATTTGATACCGAGTGAATTTCTGTTGTATACCAATCATAAAGCTTTACAGTATTTGGGTAGTCAGAATAAGTTGAATCAGAGACATGAAATGGGTTGGGTATTTGCAGAGTTATACATTTGTGATAAAGCATAAAAGTGGAGTCACTAACCGAGTTGCAAATGCATTGAGTAGAAAAAGATCTTTGTTGACCGAGATGAAAATTGAAGTTCTTGGTTTTGATGACATGAGAGATTCTTATGAATTTGATCCTGATTTTTCTGAGCCGTGGAGAAAGTGCAGAGCAACTATTGAAGATCAACCGAGTAATAAATGGGAAGAATATTTCATTCAAGGAGGTATGTTGTTTAAAGGTATTCAGTTGTGTATACCGAGAGGATCAATGAGAACTAATTTGATAAAGGAAAAACATTGTAGTGGTTTGGCTGGACACTTTGGTGTTGATAAAACATTGAATTTTCTTAAGGAGAAATACTTTTGGCCACAGTTGTATAAGGATGTTCAGGAATTTGTGAGAAGTTGTGGAATTTGTCAAGTTGCAAAAAGAGCAAGACAAAATACTGGATTGTATACACCGATTTCTGTTCTTGAGAAACATTGGATTGATATCAGTATGGATTTTGTTCTTGGCTTACTGAAGACAATGAGAGGTAATGATTCTATATTTGTTGTTGTGGATAGATTTTCTAAAATGGCACATTTTATACCCTGTAGAAAGACATCAAATGCAGTACATATAGCAGATCTTTTCTTTAAGGAAATTGTCAGATTGCATGGATTACCGAGTATCATCTTTGACCGAGACAGTAAATTTGTTGGATACTTTTGGAAGACCCTTTGAAGAAAGTTTGGCACCAAATGTAAATATAGTTCTACATTTCACCCATAGACCGATGGACAGACGAAAGTTGTGAATAGAAGCTTGGGTAATCTTCTGAGATATTTAGTTGGAGACACACCGAGTAATTGGGATTCTGTGTTGGCACAAGCAGAGTTTGCATACAATAATTCGGTGAATAAGAGTACTGAAAAAACACCTTTTGAGATTGTAAATGGCATACAACCGAGAGGTATATCAGATTTGAGGGATATTGCTGATGAAGGAAAGAGAAGTGCTGAAGGAGTAATGTTTGCTGAGTACATGAAGACATTTCATGAAAATGTGAAACATAAGTTGGAGAAAAGTAATCAGAAATACAAAGAAAAAGCTGATAGATCTAGAAGACATGAGACTTTTGCAGTCGGTGATGAAGTGATGGTTCATTTGAAGAAAGGTAGATACCCTGTTGGAACATATGGGAAGCTGAAAATGAAGAAGTTTGGTCCTTGCACAATTTTGAAGAGATTTGACAGTGGAAATGCTTATGAGATTGAGTTACTTGATGACATTGATATATCACCTATTTTCAACATTGTTGATTTGTATGAGTACCATGAGTCAGATGAAGAAATGACAGTACCAATGATTATCCTAAGAAACAAATAGAAGAAGTTGAGAAGATTTTGGAACAAAGAATTGGCAGAAGTACAAGAGGAAAATAGTATATGGAATATTTGGTAAAGTGGAAGAATAGACCAATTAAAGACAATTCATGGATTTCACAATCTGAGTTGGATTCAGCTCAGATTGTACCTGCTTCATGATTCGGAGAATCATTTCAAATAACCCTAGGTGTCTAATGCAGGAGCATCTCGGGTCCTTGGCAATCCTATGTCACCAAAAACATGTTTGTGTTTTCCTATGTTGCTCGGTTCCTTCTTTGACCGAGTTGGCTCGGTAATTGCTCAGTTTCCTTTGTTTACCGGGTTGGTCGGTTATCTCTCTGGCACTCGGTTATCCTTGCTTACCGCGGGTTTTGTTATAGTTTCCTGTTGAGGCCAGCTCTTACAATTAATTATGGTCGCGGATTTAATGCTGGTATGTATCATTGGGAAGCGTGTGGACCTAGATCTGGTCATTCCTTCCATTGATGGTGGATCTGAAGGCCGAGTTGTTCGGTAGCCTCTTGTATATAATGTAATCTTGTTTGTAGTTTTAGGACATCAGAGATAGAAGCTAGGAGATAGAAGATTGTTTTCAAATCCTCGCATGTTGGAGGACTTCTGTACTTGAATTGTAATATCTGGCCCAAACCGGGAAGGCCTTACAGCCCGACATTTATGAATCAATTTGAAATAAATATATGAAAGTTATCTGCATTCTCTCTCTCACTTGTGTGTTTGTTGCTTCCACGTGTGATCTTTGCAAGGGGGATCTGGTTAGGGTGTGCCTTTGGCCCCTCACCCCGTCCTCTCTTGCGTCAAGCCTTGATTGCAACAAGACTACCTAAGGGCTTCAGTAAGTATGAAGGAAGATTACCTTTAAAATAATTCAATTGTAATAAGATTGGCCATATTGCATCTAGATGTTCGAACAAGAATTACAAGGATGTTGGAGACGAATCTAAAAAATATCATTCTAAGGGTCATAAGAGTTTTCATGCTGCTAAAGAAGGTGTGACTAATGACGAGTCTATTGCTAGTGAGGAGGAAATTTCATTTATTGCTATTAAAGAAGATAATCCTAATGCAAAAAAAGAATTGGTTTCAAGAGTTGTTAAAAGAGATGAATGAGTCATTGATAGTGGATGCTCACATCATATGACTGGTGACAAAGATAAGTTTGTGAAGCTTGAGGACTATGATGGAGGTGTTGTTAGATTCAGTAACAATGCTCCTTGTTTGATTAAAGGAAAATGATCTATTAATCTTGATGGTAAAAACAGTACTGATGATGTCTTGTATGTTGAAGGTTTAAGTCATAACTTGTTGAGTGTTGGACAGCTATTGGATAAAGGTTACAAATTGGAATTCATGAATGGAATCTGCAAAATCGTCAGAGGTATAGGAAAACTTATTGCATCAAGTACACAAACTATTGGTAATCTATTTCATTTGAGAACTGTTGAGAATAAATGTTTGATTACTAAGATTGAGGATAGTTGGTTATGGCATAAAAGAATTTGTCATGTGAACTTTGATAATATGGTGAAGATTAGCAACACTCATGCTATGTAATGATCCCTTTTTCTCTATTCTAAAATAGTGAGAATATTATTCCACTATCCTTCACTTACTATGTCAATTAGATGTTTATTAAGAAAGTAATGGATGATAACCATGAAATCTTATCCATCTTGTAATGTTTTTCTTCTCAATATCTCCCACTTACTATATCCGATAGAATATAAGTATGTGATTTGATTTATTTATAAAAATTTGTATTATACACAATGTCTAATTATGATGCTTACTGTAATGTAGTAAGAATGAACACCGTCTTTTGCTATTTCTGATATAACAATATTATTACGCAAATTATGATGGCTATGCGTATAGGTAATCCTTGTGGTCTCTCAAATTAATAATAATGTATAATCTCTGCGATCTCTTAGTAAGAGACTCAATTACATACAATGCTGAAGATGTTGCGGCTGATATATTCTTCAATAATAACCGATGATGCTATGATGACTGTTGTCTCTTTATTTTGCGTGACCAAGTCTTTCTTCTATAACTGAATATTTTGTGTGACGTTAACCGTTGCTTGGGATATAAATTATATTTATTTCAAAATCTTTTATTATCGATGCCTCTCTTTCTCTCTTGAGATGCCAATTTGTACTTTTGATATTATACAGAACGTATTCTATATTGTCTCCCTACTGAGCGTACTCTGTCTGTTCGTATGATCTAAAAATCCATTCTATCTTCCTCTCCCTCCTCTTGCAATGATAAAATATCCATAAATATACATGATCTACTAAGTGAAGAGGTGTGAGGGAATGATCGCTCCTCATAGAAAAATAATAATAATGAAGAGTCACACTGTATCATCGTGGCAATTGGACTGGTTATTACGGTAATCATGATTTAGTTATATAATAAAATACTTGCAATAATATAGTTCATTCCCTGTCATAGCATATTCGGCAATGCTTGGAATGATATAGTCATTATCATCGTCGATAGAACAATATTGAATATGCGTGTATTATCGATAATGGGTCTTCTATATTGAACGAAGCCATCTCATCGATTTGGTGTCTTAGTGTCATTATATGCCGTTGTATGTGTGGCCATTAAGAACCTGTCGGTCACTGCTCCTTGTTAGCATTTTCATTTCGATACTTTCAGGTTTGTGTATAGATAACAACTATTATAACAAACACATATTAATAGACGTTTTCCTATTATTAGTATTTTGTTATTTATAATATCTATGTTATAATAATATATTTCAAATGTGTTATAATATATATAATATATTTATTGTGATATAAGATTAAATATTATTCTAATATATAATAATATATTAAATATATATAGTATTTATATTATAATTAAATATTATATTATATTATATTATTTATTTATTTCATATTGATCAAAAATATATATTGATTAAGAATATTATATTGACATATTATTTACATACTTTTAATATTAATATAATAATACTGATTAACATCAATGATTAATATCGTATGTATTAATTAGTTACTATATTAATTAGTATGTATTTAACAATATATTTGTATTCTATATATTGATTAGGGCTCGTGACATGCTATGAGAGATTTGTCTAAACTATTAAAGCCTAACAATATGTGCAAAGAATGTCTATTGGGAAAGCTAACTAAATCTACTTTCAAGAATAAGACATATTCTTAAAATGGATTGTTGGATTTAGTGCATACAAATCTATGTGGTCCTACTAAGACAAGAGGTTACTTCGGTAATAGATAATTTATGCTATTTGTTGATGACCATTCAAGGATGATATGGGTTACATTTTTTAAGGAGAAATCAGAAGCCTTTCGAAAATTTCAGATGTTCAAGATAATGTAGACAAAATCCAGAAGAAGATTGAAATGTCTGAGATCAAACAGAGGTGGAGAGTTTACATTTGATAAGTTTTATGCATTTTGTGAAGAACATGGGATAAAGAGACAGACTTCTACACCTTGAATCCCACAACAGAACGGTGTTGTTGAGAGAAGGAACATGACTATTCTAGACACAGTTAGGACTACGATGATTGAAGGAAAAGTACCACAGATCTATTGGAGAGAAGTGTGCACCGCAGTATATACTTTGAAACGGGTACAGATTAAGCAAGGAACCGATAAGACTCCTTACAAACTTTGGTATGGTCATCCTCCTACATTGAAATATTTTAGAAGTTTTGGAAGTAAATGCTACATTAAGAGAGATGAAGATATTGGAAAGTTTGATCCTAGAAGTGATGAAGGAATATTTCTTGGTTATTCTAGAAAGAGCAAGGCATATAAATGTTATAACTATAGACTAAAGAAGATTGTTGAAAGTGCAAATGTCAAAGTTGATGAGAATGAGCAGAGAACAGAGAGGAATTGCAGGTATGATATGACTAAAGATGACAATCAAATTGTGGAAATGCAAAATCAGAATCAAGATGGATCAGAAGAACAAAGAGAACCAGAAGGAAATGAAGTGGACATTAATACCGAAGAGTCTGCTACACAGCCTATACCGAAAGCTCCAAGGTATGTAAGGATTAATCATTCAGAAGATGTCATTATTGGTGATAAGAATAGAGGTGTTTAGACTAGAGGAAGAATTGCTAGAGATGAAACTTGTTTGCTATCTGAATTTGAGCCTAAAGATGTTAAAGAAGCATGCCTTGATGAGAGTTGGATGAAAGCAATGAAGGAAGAACTTGATCATATTGAAAAGAACAAGACTTGGATCCTTATTTCCAAACCTATTGACAAGAATGTGATCGGTACTAAGTGGGTATTCAAAAATAAGCGGAATGAAGATGGTAAAGTGGTTCAGAACAAAGCAAGACTGGTATGTAAAGGTTATTCACAAATGGAAGGTATAGATTTTACTGAGACTTTTTCTCCTGTGGCTAGACTTGAAGTTGTTAGACTACTTCTTGCATATGCATCTTATAAAAAGTTTAAGGTCTATCAGATGGATGTTAAGTCTGCATTCTTAAATGGCCAACTAAAGGAAGATGTTTATATTGAGCAGCTTGATGGTTTTACTCTAACCGAAGAAGGAGATATGGTTTGCAAACTGCAAAAAGCCTTGTATGGATTAAAGCAAGCTCCTAGAGCTTGGTATGCTAGATTGGACAAGTATTTGACAAAGATTGGTTTCAGCAAAGGTATGACAGATAGTAATTTATATTTCAAAATAGTTGATGATAATGTCTTGATTGCTGAAGTACTTGTTGATGATATCATATTTGGTGGAAATGATGAGTTGAGTAGAGGTTTTGTCGATGAAATGCAAAAAGAATTTGAGATGTCTATGATCGGTGAAATGAAATTATTTCTTAGATTGCAAGTTACACAGCTAGATAAAGGAATTTTCATTACTCACTCTAAGTATGTTAGAGAATTAATGAAAAAATTTGGTATGAAAGATTCAAAACTGGTAGGAACCCCTATGGTTATTGGTTGTAAGATAACTAATGATGATGATTCTTCTTGTGTTAATCAAACATTGTACAGATCTATGATCGATGGACTGCAATATCTAACTCATTCTAGACCGGATATATCAAATGTTGTTGGGATTGCTGCAAGATTTCAAGCTGAACCAAATGGTTGTTATGAAAATATTTTTCAGATATTTGAAGAGTATAGTTGATTATGGATTATGGTATGGAAAAGATGATGATTTCATTCTATGTGCATACACTGATGCCAACTGGGCAAGTAATATGGATGATAGAAAAAGTACTAGTGGAGGTGCATTCTTCTTGGGTAAGAAATTGGTTTCTTGGACTGGTAAGAAGCAAGATTGTATTTCTCAATCTACTGTTGAAGCTGAGTATGTTGCTGCTACAATTAACTGTAATCAAGCTATTTGGATGAAGCAAATATTCAAGGACATAAGTATAAACATTGATAAATCTAGTGCTATAAATATTTCAAAGAACCCTGTTGTGCATTCAAAGACAAAGCATATTTCCATTAAGTATCATGTCTTGAGGGATAAGGTAAATTAAAAAGAAGTGAAGTTGGAATTTGTGTCTTCTAAGGAACAAATTGCTGAAATTTTTACAAAGCCTTTGCCAAAGGATACTTTTCAGGATCTTAGGGAAAAGCTTGGGGTGATAGCCCCTCCGGATCAGAGCTAATGATGCTAAGGAAAGCATCAGTCCAAAGAATCTATCAAAACATTATTTGCTAGATTGATGAGTTTTGGGGACTACTCCTTAAGGGGAGTAGTCTTATGGCTATTTCTCGGTTTGGTACTTTTGATATCTTTGGTGCTTTGCCATTGATGTCAAAGGACGAGAAGTTGTGTGAAAAAAAAGAAGCAAGATCAGAGATTGTAGAGATTGTGTTGAAGTTGGACATATGTTGCCATAAAGGGTACCTTCAGAGAAAGAAAGAAACCAAAAAGATATTCGAACTATGTTTCCCTCATGAGTGAACTTATCAAGTCTGAACCTTCTAATATTGAGGAAGCACTTCAAAATCAAGTTTGGAAGGATGCTATGATCGAAGAATACCAATCCATTCTAAAGAATGATGTCTGGGACATTGTACCTAGACCTAAAGATAAATCAGTCGTCTCATCCAAATGGCTCTTCAAAATCAAACGTGCAATAGATGGAAGCATTGAAAAACATAAGGCAAGATTTGTCGCCAGAGGGTTCTCAGAAAAGGAAGCAATTGATTATAAAGAGACATTTGCCCTAGTTGCTCGTTACACTTCTATCAGGGCAGTAATTGCTATGCCGTATCAAAAGGATGGAAAATTCACCAAATGGATGTGAAGACCGCTTTTCTTAATGGCATCATAGAAGAGGAAGTATACGTAGAACAACTAGAAAGATTTGTGGTTCATGATGGTGCTTCTCATGTTTGCAAATTGAAGAAGGCTCTATATGGCCTCAAACAGGCCCCTCGAGCCTGGTATGAGAGGATAGACAATTACCTCTCCAAATTAGGGTTCTCCAAGAATGATGCAGATCCTAACCTCTACTTCAAAGTAATAAATGGTGATATGTTAATTCACATTCTTTATGTTGATGATTCACTAATCATAGGAGATCATCTCATCACCAAGTGTAAACAAAACCTTGCTTCCAAATTTGATATGAAGGATTTGGGTATCTTACACTACTTTCTTGGCTTAGAAGTATGGTAGGAAGATAATTGTATTATCCTAAATCAAGGTAAATATACTATTGATATTTTGAATAGGTTCGGAATGATGGACGACAAGCCTATGTCTACAGCCATGGAGAAAAATCTACATAAGCTAAAAGAGGGAGCTTCAAAATCAAAATTAGCAGATCCTACTCTCTACTGATAAATAATTGGGTCCTTGATGTATTTGGTGAACACCAGACCAAATTTTTGTTATGCAACAAATGCACTCAGCCATTTTATGTGTGAACCTAGAAAAATACACTTAGATGTAGTAAAACACATTTTGAGATATCTATGTGGAACTATTGGATTTGGATTAAAATATGACAATGTAGATATAAATCTACATGGATATTCAGACTCATCTTGGGATGGAAGTGTTGTTGATCAGAAAAGTACCTCAAGATGTTGTTTCAGTTTGGGATCTGCCATGATATCTTGGTTTAACAAAAAGAAATCCTCAGTTGCACAAAGCTCTACTGAAGCCGAGTACATTGCAACATCCATAGGAGCCCGAGAAGCAGTATGTTGGAGAAAACTATTGGTAGGGTTGTTTGGACAAACCATGGATTCCACAATTATACACTGTGATAACCAAAGTTGCATAAAGCTTTCTGTGAATCCTATATTTCATTATAGGTCTAAGAACATTGAGATCCCCTACCATTATGTTAGAGACATGGTGGAGAGAAATGTTATACAGCTAAGATACATTAGTACAGATGAGCAAATTGTTGATATTCTAACCAAGCCTCTCTCTAAGATAAAAGTGGATCACTTTAGAGGTAAGCTTGGTATGGTAAAAAATGTAAATTTTAATTGAGGTTGAGTCTCAATAAATCTATTGTACTAATACTTTTTTTAAAGATGTTTTATATAAACTCTTTTTGTCATGTGAGTTATTACATAATCTTGTGGAAACATCATGAAAGGTGACGATCTTTCAATGATGTTTACTTGTGGTTGCTATTGTAAAGTGACAACTTTAACAATAGTTTAACCTACTATCATGATGGATATCATATGGTCGATATTCGTGGATATGTCATTATAGTTCATATCTCTTACGTAATATTAAATGAGTGGTGTGTAACTGCAATGAGTTATATTACTGAGATATGTCATGGTGGATGTTATGAGTTGTAGCATCCATGGATATGCCATGAGGAGATATCTTCTTTGGTAGGCATCATGAGACTTGATGCCAGTGCACATACTAGAAAAGATAGGAGTATGGTGAATATCATATGGTTGATATTCGTGAACATACCATACTCCTGATGATACCATTAGGTAACATCAATTATGGTGGATATCATTTTGATATCCGTGGATATAAAATAACTTCAAATATCACGTTGAGGAGATATTCTTCTCTCACAATACATGAGCATATTCTATTGTTTATATAGATAGAATTCATCCTTTCTAGCTAAGAGGGAGTGTTAATGATTTGTAGCTTCGGTCAGATAAATCCAATCGATGAAATCAAATGCTTAAGTGGCCTATCGGCCTTAAGCATTTGATATCTATGCTTCTCTATCTTATTGTTATGAAGCATTATTAAATATTATATATATATTAATATTTATTAGATTTTTACAGTGTTACCCCAAGTTTTTAGGACGGGGACGGTGGGACGCGGGGGGATGGGTTTTCGGGATGGCAATGTTTTTTGTCGATTTTGGGGATGGGGGGGAGGAGGAAAAGGGGACGTTTATATAAATATAGGGAATTTTTTAAATATATAAGGAAATTTGCAAGTATACATTACATTCATTTGAAAATATGGACAATGCATGTCATTTAAACATCATAGAACCTTAACATACAACATTTCAATGCCAATTAGTAAATACTAAAAGTAAAACTATAGTCTAACTCTATTATGCATTCATAAAATTGGAAATTTGAAATTTCAATTCATTGTCGGATTGTCAATATGCATATGATAACAAAAATATAAGTTTAACAGAGAAAAGTAAAACTGAAAATGCCCAAAGGCTTAAGTGTTGCCATAACGTTTCATCATCATGTTCAACTTAAAAATCAAAATATAGAAAAATGAAGCACACTGCTGCTCCTATTCTTCTGCTGCCAACATAGCATCAAAATTAGAGTCCTCTGAGTCACTGTCACTATCATGCTGCACTAGAAATGTACTCTCATCCAATGGAACCCCAACCAATCCCAGTGTTGTCTCATCCTCATCAATCTGGGCCACATCTTTAGGATTGACATCCCATCGTAAAGCTAGAGTCTGCCTATACTCTGGAGTCTGATGATCCTGAAGTCGAAGAGCACTATGCACAACCACTAGCTTCTCCGCTCGTCTAGAGGTAAGCCCATTCCTCTTGAGGGAGTGGATAAAGCTATATGTAGACCAATTCCTCTCTGCGGCTGAGGAATTAGCAATCTGTGCAAGGAGGCGAGAGGCAAGCACTTTCAACTCTGGTGTATCCCTCCCATGCAACGTCCACCATCCAATAGGATCCCTCTGTGCCAAAATCAGTCTATCCAACCTTGCCTGTGGTTTACTCAAGTTTGGGTTGTTGTCTTGCATTTTGTCACCACAAAATGTAGGTAACAGTACGAAACTTTTGAACTCAATTTTGTGTTTCTCTATGTTGATTCACTATTTAATTAGCCAATATTGATCGATCAGTTGATGTCAATTTGATTAATGAATCCTTTTGCTGAAGGTTTTCGTCAAGTCTTTTCTGATTTTTCAGTTTGTCTTCTTATACTTGATTTTTTAATCCTTCGGTGTCCTTTGGTGTGTTTTTTAGTGTGTTTCTAGTCGCTTTTGGTCTTTTTGTTTCATCCAATCTCTTTCTTTCGGTTTTCCCTTCGATTTGATCTATCGTAGGGCTTAATCGGACTTGTCAATCAAAAGTTATGGTCATATAAGTACCCAAAAAGTGGACTCTCCACGCTCAACTACATATTTAAAAAAATAGATGTTATTTTCTATAGTTGAGTTGCACTTTTTGAAAAATATAACATGAATTCAATTTATGTTATGTTTTTAAGTTACTTTATCACTTAAGTGATTATAGTGCACTTTATGTTATATTTTGATGTTGAGTTGCTTTTAAATATTTCACTTAAGTGACTTTATTATTTTATAGTTCTATTTTAATGTTGAGATTTACTTTATGTTTTAAATCAACATATAAGTTAATATTGCTTTATAAAATAATGTTTGCACATTATATATTTATATATATAGTGTAAATAGTTATTTTGGACCCCTTAAGTGATATTACACTCAACATTTTAAATAGACATGTGCTAAATTGTTCACTTAAGTTGTGTATAGCAACAACATGTCTACAATCTCCTACGTTATATGTAATTGCATCTAGAGAATGAGATTTGCATATAAAGTGAAAAATAAAACATGTATTGCATCTAGAGAATGAGATTTGCATATAAAGTGAAAAATAAAACATGTAATTGCATCTAGAGAATGAGATTTGCACATAAAGTGAAAAATAAAACATGTAATTGCATCTAGAGAATGAGATTTGCACATAAAGTGAAAAATAAAACATGTATATGCACTCCGAGAGTGCGTTTTGGCTGGGAAGTACTTTTAAAGTGTTTTCATGCCAAAAATATGCCATGCGCATGCACTCCAAGAGTGCATTTTGGCTGGGAAGTGCTTTTAAAGTGTTTTTATGTCAAAAATAAACCATGTATATGCACTCCAAGAGTGCATTTTGGCTGGGAGGTCACATTTGAGACAAAATATGCCAAGACATGACATGTAAATGCCTCTCTAGAGTGCGTTATTGGCTGGGACTTGCATTGAAGTGTCTTTATGTGAAAAATAAAACACGTGCTTGCACTTCTAGAGTGTGTTTTGGCTGGAAACATCATGCAAGACTTCAACATGCAAAAACGTAGCATGCTCTTGCATCCCAAGACCCCATTTTGGCTTGGAGACTTTATCTAAGTCTTCCACAAGCCAAAATGTCACATGTAGATGCACTTCTAGAGTGCGTTTTGGCTAGGAAACTCATTCCAAGACAAAAGCATTACATGTCTTTGCATCATTAGACCACGTTTTTGCTTGGAGTCTCATTCCAAGACATTTGTTTGCAAAATAAACCATGCTTATGCACTTCTAGACTCCGATTTTCCTTCATTTGCATGCATCTTCCTTTCAAGAACACATTTTTAGCTTTTTCAACCAAAAACGGTTCATGCAAGGGCATCATTTGAGTGCATTTATTACTAAAAACGCTCAGTAATTCATTCTTGCCCAAAATGTTTTGCTTTGGAGGGATTTGGAAGTTTGTTTTTTATCATCTACATGCAAAAAACTTCCCATGTATTTGCATCTTGGGATCATATTTTGCAACTTGGAATTGGTCAAAATCTTCTAAGTTGTATGGTGGAGGTATAGCGTTTAGGTGGCATGTGGTGTGTGGAGTGCGTGCGCGTGGCGTGCAGAGTGCATGTGGTGTGTGGAGTGCGTGCGGGTGGCGTGCGATGTGCATAGTGTGTGCGATGTGCGCACAGTGTGTGGAGTGTGTGCAGGTGGCATGCAGAGTACGTGCGTGGAGTGCATGCGGTGTGGAGTGCGTGCAGGCGGCATGCGGCGTGCGGTGTGTGGTGTGTAGTGAGCAGAGTGTTGTGGTCGTGCAGTGTGAAGACAAACATTGGCATGTATGTGTGAGTGTCATATTGGAAACTCATCATATAGTAGTAGTGTGGTACGGTGTGGAGGTCTTACCATACGGGAATAGAAGTGACGTGGTATTGTACAGTGACATTCCATGCAAGAGTAATTGGGTACCGTACAAAGATATTACCGTCTGGAGGTGACGTGTAGGGTGCCTTGGTGACACGAAATACTGTAGGGGTAAAATAGTTGGCCATACAGCCGTACGATACATCACAATGTATGCAATATAAATTAGATAAAACATTTTGCAGAAACAAATAAATTTGCAGACTTTTTATAGAACAATCTTTGTTATGGTAAATCGATGTTGTATTAAATAGAGGAGATGAAAGCTCCTTATATAGATTTACAAAGATGATGTTTCTAAAAGAAACTATCGTGAACTAAAGACAAAAATAGAGACTACGAAATAAACTAAAGGCTAACTAAGATGATCATTAAAGAAACATTACAATATTCTAACACCCTCCCTTAATGGTCATCGTCTAACTACCCTGTAGTCATAAATTCTTTAGAACATTTTGTTGTCGTTGAAACCCTCCCTTGTTTACAAAATGTCAATGACTAAGAGTAGCCAAAATCTGTTAAAAAAATAGAGAAGGCTGCCCCCTTCTTCAGAATGCTCTGCAACAAGAGACAAGTCTGCCATTGACCCTACCACTGAGATGAGTCTGCCACTAACCCTCCTAGAATCTGCAAAAGTTTTGACTAGAAATCATCACAAAACATCCAACGTAATGTTAGATAATGGAGTTGTCCCTCTCTGTAGCCAAAGACACAAAGAACAATTTCCACGATTTTTTAGGAAAAATCACCAAACCCTCCAAATTTTGGTAGAAGAGCACAAGGCCCCATAACAAACTACAAAAAGTCACAATTTTTGAGGAAAAAATCACCAAACCCAAGATTACAAATCATCGTTTTTTGGAAAAAAACAATAAAAACCCACACAACTTTGTGAATTACAAAATCCAGAAATGAATTTTGAGGATAAAATCACAAAACCCAATAGATAGGTAGCATAAAATCCGAGACAAGGATACAAAACATCATTTTGAAGGAAAAAATAGTAAAACCTTTCTAGAAACCAGACAGTATCAAGAGATACTATCTGTTAGACCGATCAAGCTACTTTCTATTAGCTAGTTGTTAGCAATGGCATCTTCATCATTGACCACCAAGCTGATTCCTGCAAATCAACTCGACTGACCTTCCTATGATATCATGGCGACCCAGAACAGGGCGAATGACATGGATGGTGTATTATCAAGCGTGCCTGATGGTGTTTTCATGACGGAAGACATGACCACGTTCATTCATGCCAAGCAGGAAGAATTAGGAGAGACATTCATCCAAAGCGAGTATCTCTCGCTATGTGAGGACAGAAAGCTTCCTAATAGATATGAGAAGCTGGTCTCATCGGGTCTCATCAACGGAGTCAGCTACCCAACCATCTTCCGACCTAATTGGATTCGACTGGTTCTCAGTCGTGTGCATGATCAAGGGTTTTGGCTCCAAAAGGTTGCAGCTACTCAAATCACGAAGGAAGATTTGCATCGTGTGACTGGGTATAGTCAGAAAGGGGAAGCACTAACCCTAAGAACAATCTCCAATGCGATTGTCACCAAGCTGACAAAGTCTAAACACGATGGTCAACTTATGACAGTAAACGACATCGAGGATCAAGGGGTTCGGTTCGCATCAGCGGTGATAGGTTATAAAATCTACTGGTCTAGCAATCTGAACAGCATACCGGGAGGAGCTATTCACGCCGCTCACCGGATAATGTATGACAATGCCAAGTACGATCTCTGTGAAATGCTCTGAGGACAGATATTTGAGAATATGAAGAAGCTCGGCATGGTCAAGAAGAAATCCATGAAGTACGGGACCCTACTAGTATGTCTCTACTTCTACTATCAAAATTTCTTTCCGGGTATTGGAAAAGTGACATGGGGAACAGACCGACCGGTCATGCATCAAATAAGTGAAATGGCCAACCAACTAGGAAACCAGTTAGGTAGAGTAATGACCGAATATTTTGAGACATTTCAACTGAGAATGCATGCAAGGGAGCGGGTGTCGTCAACTATTGTTGACTCATACAAGGATGACGTATGTTTTCTGGTTTCCACCGATCACTGCATCATTCAAGCAGTGTAACCGAGAACAGGATATGCTCCCGAACAGGGTTATGAGATCACCACCAAGATTGCGAAGGCATATGCTGATGCCTTGACCAAAGCTAATCTAGATCTCACTACCCACCGGTTTGGTACATTCGAAGAAATTCAATAGAATCTGAAGAAGAGTGCACCGATAAAAAATGTCTACACTAAAAGGACCCCCACACCAAAGAAGAAACCGGTGACAGAACAACCCAAGGCTCAAA
This sequence comes from Chamaecyparis obtusa, assembly GCA_027943335.1. Lineage (NCBI taxonomy): Eukaryota > Viridiplantae > Streptophyta > Pinopsida > Cupressales > Cupressaceae > Chamaecyparis > Chamaecyparis obtusa. The sequence goes on from BSBK01000092.1 coordinate 1,568,581, forward strand.
GGAAGAGAACTCAACCAATACCCAGCACCCAAGGGGAAGAAAAAGAAGAGACAGAAACCGAGGAAACAATTCCTCTAGTCAGAAAGAGGACCTCTAGTAAACCGGTAAAGGAGGATCCACCAAGAAGGAGAAAGCCCACAATCGATGAATTTCTGGCAAGATTGAAAGATACTGGTGGATGAGTTCAGTGGACACAAGATATCAGTTCGCAAATGAAGAAGACAGGAGAAAGATTGAAGAAGCGGTAGTGTACTGCATTCATAAGTATAATCTGCATCCTACTGAACTTCACAGGGTTGTACCTGATGATCTCCTACAAATTCTTGAAGCTAGATGGAAAGCTCCAATGGACAGAGAAAAGGAGCTGAGGATTCGAGCTCTGCTAGAGGTTCAGAACCACCTCACTCTGGAAGAAGCCATTGAACAAGCTGAATTGCATCAGCAAGATTTCCTGACAAAGAAGAGGATCAGTCGGATGCTTATAGGAGAAGCCGACAAGGTTCATGAGGAAGGAGTAGCCATATGGACCAAACTTCTTCATGTTGATATATTTTAGATTATCACAAGGAATATGTTCAATCTATTGAGGTCTAACAAATACTAAGCATAGCATGATCAAAATTGAGGAGAAATGGATAATACCCGGAAATGATGCCTTCAACTTGTACCAAGTCTGCCCTATGTCTTTGAATTACCTTAGTATCAGGTCCAACCAGCCCACAAACATGGCTTATGTTTGTGTTTGATATATACCAAGTTGGCCCACCTAGGGCATTGATTATCTTAGCTTCAATAAGTCATTGATCTGCCCAGATCTGATCAACTCGTTGTTATCGAACTGCATTTAGTGTATTCGCTGTAAATGTCTGTACTTAACAGCTGATGTAAGTCGCAGTCTACTTCTGGTTTGATATATCACAGCTTCTATAAAAGGTCGTTTCTGCACTACTTGATAGCAGTCCTGAATTTATCTGAATCTGTTGCCACCTCATATTGCTGCGGCAGTTCGCTCAATGAATTCACTCCAACAGTTTGCAATTGATCCTTGAAGGATTCGCTCCTGCCTTTATGCAATTCGCTGTTGCCTTGGATGATTCTTGGGAGGAAGGAATACACCTTATGTTTTCTGTGTTTCTTCTCCAAGAATCACATCAATATATATATGTGACAATTTACACCCTCTTCTAAGAGAGCCGACCTGGCTTACCTTGGGCCCTCCATTTAATTGTCAATATATATATTTATATTTATAATAATATCCTTATTATTACAAAATCATACAAGGGTATAATAAATAACATTTAATTATTAATTTGTCCAATTTGATCTTGGCCGAAAGGCTATAATAATTAACACTTCAAACCCAACAGCAAGCAGAGGAAGCACGCCAAAGGACCACTGTTCCACTGGTCATTGACACCGGAAAAGGAAAAGGAGTGCTTGGAGCTGAAGCACCGGTCAAAGAAAGGAATCCTACAGAACCGGTAATCGTAGACATCACTGATGATAAAGGCAGTGAACCAAAAAAAGGTAAGACTCGCACCATGTCTGTCAATGATATTGTTGATGAAGTAACGGATTTTGGAGAAGTAGAAAATGCTGCTAAGTGGTATGGTCTATTAGACAAAGATGATAAACAGGCTATAATAGTAGCTTTAGTGGAAACTTTTATGGACTACAATAGAACTCCAAGGGACTATAGGGCCAAGTTTCCCCCTAAGTTATATTCTAGGCTTCAAACCAAATGGAGAATCGGTCTAGGCACCAACACTAGAATCAATAAGGAGACATTGTCTAAGGTTAGACCTGGTCTCAGTGAAGATAGAATCAAGCTTCTACTAGAAGAAGGATCAATGAACTTGGATACCAAGTCTAGAGTTGCCAAGATTCTCAACAGATATGAGAACGAAGTCTCTAAGAAGACTTTAGATTTGTGGCAGTAGTATGACTTCAATGCTCTTGAAAGGACAGGTCCACAAGATCAAACTCATACAGTACAAGGACCATCGGTTCAATTCACTACTCGTGAAGAACCTGCAACCGGTAAGGTAAATGTTCAAACAGAAGTGTTCACATTTGGTGAACAAGTAAATGTTGAACAGGTAGTCCCCCCAATAGAACAAGAGCTGGAAAATGATATACCCATGGGAGAATTACATACAGCTGAAGAGCAGCACAAGGAAGAAGTCCCACCGAAAGAGCAACTCCCACAAGAAGAGGATGCACACCCAGAAATTGAAGTGCAACCGGAGATGGAAGTACAGAATGAGGAAGAAGTTCCAGCAGAAGTAAACCTACCAGAAGAAGTTCAACCAGAAAATATAGCATTACCAGAAAAAAGAGTTCAACCGGAAGAACATGAGATACCTGCTGTAGAACAACTGGTGCAAGAACCAATCCAAAATGTACAGGCAGACAGACCTAGCTATTCCTCATCTAAAAGAAAGTTATCATTTGTTGAGGACATAGAAGGCAAAAGGAGCAAGGCCACCGATACTGTGGTTGACATCAACAAAATGTCAATAAGGCAACTAAAGTAGCTGACCAAGAGGAAACAGGACATGGTCCTGACCACTGTCAAGAATATCTTGTGCAACTTCGTACCTGATGCTGACATAGATGAAGATGAACCTGTTATAGATCAGCAGGAAATATTGGCACAAGCAATCGCTGATGACCTAACAGATCCAGAAACTATAGCAATAGATCACTATGAAAAGAAGAGAATAGAGATTCTCCACAAACAAGTTGAAGATATAAAGGTAAATGTGTCAACCAACTTAAGATTTCTTCAACAACAGATTCAAGTGGCAGGAAGTTTGATGACAAGAACTTCAAATTTTGAAATATTCTTGCAAGATCTGACAGAGAAGTCAGCAAAGACTTCAGAAGATATAAGAGCCTTGTCTTCTCAGTTTGACATCAAGAATAAGTCTACAACAAACTTCAGCACAGAAATGACAAGTCTTGCTCTTATCTAAGAAAGACTGCTGAAGAGAAGACTAAGAGAATCCAAGACATCATTGGATTTCAATTGCTTTTGGCCGCCACATTTGATGCAATGCAACAAACTGCATCATCGGCAGATAATCTGATCAAAGAACCGGACTACAAAACTGTGGAGGACATGGAGAACATTATTGTTTCTCTAGAAGCTACACAGAAGAACATTGAACATGTAACCGGTCAATGGGCATCATCTCTTCATTCAGCAAGGAATATTTATAAAGAGATCTTCACACAGCTACAAATGTAAAATTACAAGTGAAGCTAAACCCTTTGTCCTATGGAGGCAAAAAGGGGAAGAAGAACAAGAAGAAATGGGAAGCGGGAAGAGGTCAGATGAAAAGGGAAGAAGGGCAGAAAGGTCAGAAAACAAGAAGGGTAGAACAGCTACAGAACAGAAGAGCTAAAGCACTTGCACAGGGGAAGTGTGCCACCAAGAGAAAGAAAAGAAAAAGAGAAAAGAAAAAGAAAGGAAAGAGAAGTCTACAGGACAAAGTCTGAAATGTGATAAGCAAGTGAGTATGGTTTTGCCACAAATGACAAAGGGGAAGATTGTTAGCAATTTAAGTTGTCATTAATGTAGATTAGTTGCAAACACCATTCCCACTGGTGAAAGATCACCGGTAGTTCACTCACATTACTTTAATGGCACCGGTAGACTAGAAACAGAGTGTATGCACTGGTAGACTAAACAGAGGAGATGCACCAATAGACCGAACTTAGTACATTGTACTGGTCTTATATTGTATATAGGGTTGGACTGGGTATAAGACTAATACCGGTCTAACTGTTTAAAGATCCGCACCGGATTTTGCGGAGTATTTAAAGATAAAACCGAAATATGCGGAGCATCCACCGTTTAGAATTGAAGTTAGCTTTCTAACAAGAGTTGGTTCTATTTCTACGCGGATGTTCAAGGTAAACTCCAGATCAGAACGCAAAGCTTTACTACTAGTTGCATAATTTGATGTTGAGTTTACAGCCTGGTGTTTCTATGAATTAAGGGTTTCATTGAGATGAACTTTTGTATAAATACAGGTCATAGGACACAAGAAACATAGTTGTTGATTGTTGTTGAATAGAGAGAGAAGACAAAAGATATCTACAAAGAGATTAAGTCACCAAAGGTGAAAGGGAAAGAGGCAGAAAAGATTCAACAGTCAGGCAAACCGGGGAAGAGATCAACACGTATGATCTAATCAGACAATCAGTGTCAATTAAGATCATTGCTTTTATAAGGTGTGAAAGCATATTGAAATCCCTCAATCAGGGTGAACCCTAATCGGTTCTTTATAAAAATCCTTTAACCAGATAACATCTTTGTTGATGTTGAAAGTCCTCGAACCAGGCAACTCCTAACAGAGTTAAGATCTTAACCGATCTTCTATCAAATCCCTTAACCGGGTAGCACCTTCACAAGTGCTTTGTGAGCTCCTAACAGGGCATCTTTACTTCTGCAGAAGTGAAGTTGTGAGCTCTGTCTCACTATGGTTTTCCACATATACATCATATGTTGAACTGTGTATTTCTGTTTATGCTTGTGAATGATTGTTTACATTCTGCATCTTGGAAGAATAATTAAACAAGTGTTGAATTGTAAAAGAAATAGTATTTACTGATTCACCCCCCGCCTCTCAGTAACCGGCTAGGAATAACACCATGTTGGTGACATATATATCAGAGAGGAAACTGGTGATATTGTTCATGGATGGACTGATGGAACCCATGAAGAGTTGGGTAAAAGGGTTCAACCCCAACATGCTCACTGAAGCAATTAAGAAGGCGTGTGACATGGCCGCATCCTCTTCTTCCAGGAATTATTCGCATGCCAAAACACTTCTCACCCTGAAGGAGAAAGATAACAAATCCTATCCGAAGAAGACAGCATTGGATGAGGCCACAAGACAGGAGCTTTGGAGGAGAAAACTCTGTTTCACTTGCAGAGAGCCATGGGAGCCCGATCATTGATGCTTAAACAAAGGAAAGATCCATTACATTGAAGTGGTGTCTGATGGTAAGGAGGAAAATGAAGAATCTGAGCCGCAGGAGGAAGCTAAAGGAAAACTCAACCGCACGGAGAAAATTGCCTCCATGGTACGGAGAGGGGGCTTCATTGTAGCATAGGCGAGCACTCCAAGGTGCAGTGTGCTCCGAGTATGTGGTACACTCTAGGGACAGCGAGTCTTAGTCATGCTAAACAGTGGAGCCTCTCTCAACTTCATCAACTCGTCACTCGTCACTCGGAGGGGTTTGCGTACGGAGGAGCATGAGGGGTTTGAAGTCAAGGTGGCAGGAGGAAATCTTCTATCATGTACCCATTTGGTTCCGCAATTGAGTATCACCATGGGAAACTACACAGTAACAGATGATTTCTTTGTGGTGGATTTGGATGATACAAATGTCATATTGGGCATTCAATGGATGAAGACCCTCGACCAGTACACAAAGTTTCAAAAGGATTGAATTCACCTTCAAGGTGGATGGCAAGAAGGTGGTTCTAAGAGGAATGTCGAATGGTGGCCCAAGGGAGATTTTGTCCAAACGGATGGAAGCAATTTTCAGACATGATGAGGTCGTCTGGGCAGCACCCTATTTGGTCTCAACCGAACGATTCAGAAGGCAACAAGCATACTACCATGATAACGAGCTTCAGGCAATGTTGGGCAAGCACAGTTTGGTCTTCGCAGATATTCCACCTAGTATACCCCCACATAGAGGTTTATAGCACACCATCAAGCTGGAGGCGGGAGCCAAGCCTATTAGCACCACGCCCTATCGCCATCCTAAGAAGTTCAAAGAAGCAATAGAGAAGACGATTCGGGAACACCTCAACAAAGGATGGATCAGGCTCAGCTCTAGCCACTTTGCATCCTCAGTAGTTTTGGTAAAACAGGATGGGTCCCTCGGGATGTGTGTCATCTACCATGCATTAAAAAAGAAGACCATCAAGAATCGATACCCCATTCCCAGGATTGATGAGGTGTTGTGTAATGTTCCCAACCACAACGTGACTGAAAACACCTCCTTCAGATAGCCTTTCGATTTCTGGTATGGATCGAGTGTGGCTGTAACAGCTTGTGTGAAACTGTACGGTGGTGAAGAGACCGTACAGTGGAAGACCGCCCGGTGGTGAAGAGATCGTCCAATAGAAGACCACCCGATGGTTAAGAGACCTCCTGGTGGTGAAGAGATCGTCCGGTGGAAGACCATCCAGTGGTGAAGAGACCATACGGTGGAAGATCGACCAGTGGTGAAGAGGTCGTACGGTGGAAGACCGCTCGATGGTGAAGAGGTCGTACGTCGAAAGATCGCCCGGTGGTGAAGAGGTTGTACGCTGGAAGAGCGCTCGGTGGTGAAGAGACCGTACAATGGAAGACCGCTCGGTGGAGAAGAGGTCGTTCGGTGGTGAAGAGACCGTTCGGTGGAAGATCGTCCGGTGATGAAGAGACCGTACGGTGGAAGATCATCCGACAGTGAATGCCTACCAGAAGTCATATGATGTCCTTTGTTCCTTCGTCGACAATTAAATGTGATTGTTGCAGACACAGAACAATAATTCGCAAGTCGGAAGACACAAGATGAATTAACAATGATAGCACAAGAACAGATGCAAGGTAGATGGTCGCCAAAACACCAGGGACACCAGAAATAATTCAGATTCAATAATAATAGTGCTACAGACCTAGAACAATGAATGTCAAGTATCCACAATACCACAAGCTGTATTAATGCCAAATATGTGAATAGATGTATACAAAGATGGTGTTTCAGAGTTGCCAGATCCGAAACAAACAAAGCACAACAATTTGGCGCACAGTAAAATATCAGAATGATATTTCCAATGGCAGACTAGGGTGGCTGTGAACCACCGAAACTGCAACAAACCAAATAGGGAGGATCTTTCACCTCTGAAATGGTAGCTAGCAAAATCCCAACAAGAATTCGCAAATACAAATAAATATCAAATCTCAACATGAAAAATACATCCTACACGCCGGTCATAAATACCCCTTCAGAGAAACTCTCGAGGGTTTACAATAATGCCGACACGGAAAACACCTACAGACAATAATAATAAAAATGGGCACTCTTTTATTCATTAAAGGTCCATTTATAATATTATTTAAATTCTGGGACCATTAATTAATTAAAAATAATTTATTAAAAATGGGGACATTACAAATCCTCGCCGCCCAAAGAGTGCTTTCCCTCAAGCAATCCATCATCAATACTCCAGGATTCCAAACTAGGTGAGGACACTGATAACTGTATCCACTGGAATCCTCAAGACGCAACATGACCATGCGCATGCGCTTGGAAGAAAGCGAAAAAAGTAACTCTCCATCAAGCTTCTGTTGCTCCACTCTGATATAATTGTTGTCACACCCAAAGTCACTGTAATGTTCCCATTCTGAGCGAGCATTTGAGTTATTGGATTTACCCTATTACTGGGTCCTTGTAGGCTAATACTGGTGATTAGAGGACCTTGTTGAGGGTTATGGCACCGTTTGGTGGGAAGGGCCCCCTTTTATTCATTAAAAGTCCATTTATAATATTATTTCAATTCTGGAACCATTAATTAATTAAAAATAATTTATTAAAAATGGGGACGTTACAAATCCTCGCAGCCCAAATATTGCTTTCCCTCAAGCAATCCATCATCAATACTCCAGGATTCCAAACTAGGCGAGGACACTGATAAATGTATCCACCGGAATCCTCAAGCCACAACATGACCATGTGCATGCGCCTGGAAGAAACCAAAAAAAGTAACTCTCCATCAAGCTTTTGTTGCTCCACTCTGATATAATTGTTGTCACACCCAAAGTCACTGTAATGTCCCCATTTTGAGCGAGCATCTGACTTATTGGATTTAGCCTATTACCGGGTCCTTGTAGGCTAATACTGGTGATTAGAGGACCTTGTTGAGGGTTATGGCTCTGTTCGGTGGGACTTACTATTTATAGTAAGTCAAGGGATGGTTCCGATGAACTCAGGTGAGTTAGAGGAGTTGAATGATGCTCTCCATTTATATTTTTGGCTTCCGGTTTGGGCTCCAAGAATCTTGGAGGGAGCGTCTATTTTTAATAAGTCACCTCATCAGGTTCATTCATCGTGTTTCTTCATCAGGATCACACCTGTGCTGTCAAATTTCAATTTTGATGCTTCATCAGTCATTTTCGCAAGATGGGCGAATTATGATTATTATTTAATTAAATTAGCTAAGGTTGCTATTTTTATTCGGATTGCGTATTGGACACCTTGGTGTTATAGCTCGTTGGAACCGGGTTGAGAAGTTTTAAATCTTGAGCAAATAAAACAAGGACTCTATGTGTCAGAATATTATTATTTTAATGCAAATGTCATTTTTGGAGCAATGGGGGAGTTTAAATTAATAAAGTGATTTTATTATGTCATCCTTAAATTATACCATAAAGTTGCTTTATGAGAAATCAAATTAAAGTAAATTAAAGGAGATGAAGACAAATGAAAATTGAATATTATGAAAGGGGATTCAGATTTCATTTCATTCATTCTATTGTGCATTTGATATTATTGATTTGTGTGAAGAGAAATTTGGAACAAGGGTTTCAGAATTTCAGACTTGGAGAATTGTGAATTCTTCAAAGTTTTTACAAGCATTTGAGGTGTTGAAATAAACATTGAGATTTGCTACAGTGTGGGCTTCATTCAGAAGTTCAATTTGAGCTTACGGGAGGATTTCGAAATTGGAAGAAAGAACTAGGGTTTGGTCTTCACTTGTGGAGAAAACCTCTGAGTTATTTCAGATTGGCAGAATTGTGTTGGAACCAAGTTATTTTATTTTCAGATATTCAATGGACATTTGATTATTATTCTTGTGTTTGGAGAAAAACTGAAAATGGGAAAAACAAGGGTTTGAGAATAACTTCATGAAGAAACGTAGCCTTCTTCATTTATTGGTGGCACTTTGAGCTGGATGCACATGCCAGCGAATTGATGCAGGAACATTGTTATTCATGATCTTTGGAATAGCCCATAGAGACTTCATTTAATTATGTACTATGCACAGTACTCACAGTAGGGCAGAGAGTTGTGTTGGCTGCAAGTCTCATACAGAGGCTTACGTTACTTGTTGAGGGTGCTGCATTAAGTTCCAGACTACAATGATATTTATCAGAGCTGCCTGAGGTACAAGGAGGGATGTTATTGCCATTCACCATCAAATGTATGTGATGTTTCAAATCTTCTAAGGATTGGATGCTATCCTTCCTGCTAACGTTAACTTTCAGCCTTCTTTGTATCATTCCAAGAGATTGTGATACAATTTCAGTCATGCTGCAATTTGTGAAAGGTGCAAATCTGAATTAAATACTTTTTGTATTGTCTAATAAATGTTGGTAATTATCATTTGATTGATTTAGCAAGCATATAGAGACATAGGAAATTGCAATTTGGTTCTATTTAATTTGAGAGAAAATTTATAAAAGTTTTATATGTTTTAAAATATAAAATAATTGCAATTAAATTTGAGAAAGAGCCAATTTGTAATAGAGAGTCATCTAGTCTCATCACAGTGGTATCAGAGCACTAATCTTGCCATCCTGAAGGGTATGAGGATTTAGCAATTGCAGATAGATTTGTACCGGGAGTGCACTATACCCGCAGGGGTAGAAATTCACCTCTTGAACGTAATGAACAGGGGCCACAGAATGAACAGGCAGGAGACGAGAACCGGAATAATATTGGTAATGATATTGATAGGGAGGCCAGAGACGCCTTCAGAAATATTGCAGATGATCAGCATCATGTTGCAAATGTCTTGCAAGAGCTTTCAGACACTCTTCAGCATATCACATTACCCGGTGATCGTGCTCGAGATAAGGGTGCGCGAAGTGTTTCAGTCAGATCACACAGGTCACACGTAGATAACAAGTGTGATTATAGAGATGACCATACTGGTACTTATGACAGACCTCTTTGTCCTACTTTCATGAGGCTTGAGTAGGATACAGTTAGTGTAGAGATAGAGTCGACACCATTTGTTGATGACATGGTGGCACACTTTGCAGAATGGGATGCTCTTCCAGAAGCAATTAAGAGGAACTTGAATTTTGACAGGTAATTGACACAGAATTGAGAGCATACCAGAGGCTCTTCTCAGGAGCATGACCCTATGACAGACTTGCTTGAGGACAGTTGCATTGAGTCTCATCATTTCCATGAGACAGGAGCTTGTGATCATGAGAATGTTGATGGCATAATAGCCACCATTAATGGCAGCCCTACATCAACTGGTAGCAATGAAATTACTAACGATACAAGTTCTGATTTTTATAACAGCAATCCTATGTTTGAGCTTATTGATGTTGATGATGACAGGGAAAGTGTAGAGGATGTTGTGGATATCACTATGGGTTTTGACTCACATGATGAGAGTGCTAGTTTTCAAGATTGCATGCTAAATGCGAGTTCTTCTAACTCTGATTTCTATGACAACAGTGAGTCACGTTGGCAACGACATGTGATATTAAAGGTTTTACAGATTGGTGATATTGGCATTGATAATGTGGACACTACTGATGTTATCTATGATGATGATTCACGCTGCAGCAAGTCTGGTATATCATATTAGATATTGGATGATGACTCAAAGTGGTTATTGGATGATCATAGGTCCTAGAATCATATTTTACAGGGACTTATTGCACATAGTGAGGATTCTAAGAGACATGAGTCCATTAAAGTAGAGCAGATTTCACATGTCTCTGACACTTTGCAGTTTTTTAGCTCAGATCAACAGATGGCATCAGTTCACTTTGTGAACAATCCCTTATTTGATGTGCATGTCGTTATGAGTTGTTACAATCCGTTGTTTAAGCTCAGTGATGATCCATTTCAGTTGTACGATGATGATGATGTTGGGGATTCTATTAGTACACTTGGTTATCAGGCAAACTTTACAAAAGACCAGTCAAGCCTAGCTTAGCAGTTTACAAGGGTGTACACAGTGAGGAGTGCTTACAGTTTTACATTTGATCCTCACGTACAGAATATCTACCAATTGCAGAGTTCTTCAGTGCATCCATTTGATGACTGGTATGATGGTTTGGTTGGCATGAAGACTGCGGGCAAGTCCAGTCTGTTGGTTGAGTTACTCCTGTGTGAGTTACTCTCGGTTGAGTTTCTCCCACGTGGCGATCCTGTTGCAGCATCTTCAGTTTGGGTGTTGAGTGCAATTTGTCAAATGCTGATGTTTGTATAGTTGATGTTGATAATTTCTTCACAGGAGCATAGTGATGATAGGGACATTACCCATGACCATCCTTGGGATCCATGTGGACTTCTGTGTTTTATCTTTTGAGATTGCTTGGGGACAAACAATTTTAGGGAGGGAGGACTGTAGTGTCCCCATTCTGAGCAAGCATCTGACTTATTGGATTTAGCCTAGTACTCGGTCCTTGTAGGCTAATATTGGTGACTAGAGGACCTTGTTGAGGGTTATGGCTCCGTTTGGTGGGACTTACTATTTATAGTAAGTCAAGGGATGGTTCTGATGAGCTCAGGTGAGTTAGAGGAGTTGAATGATGCTCTCCGTTTATATTTTTGGCTTCCGGTTTGGGCTCCATGAATCTTGGAGGGAGCGTCTATTTTTAGTAAGTCACCTCATCAAGTTCATTTATCGTCTTTCTTCATCTAGATCACACCTGTGCTATCAGATTTCGATTCTGATGCTTCTTCATTCATTTTCGCAAAATGCGTGAATTATGATTATTATTTAATTAAATTAGCTAAGGTTGCTATTTTTATTGGGATTGCATATTGGACACCTTGGTGTTATAGCTCGTTGGAACCGGGTCGAGAAGTTTTACAACTTGAGCACATAAAACAAGGACCCTATGTGTCAGAATATTATTATTTTGATGAAAATGTCATTTTTGGAGCAATGACGTAGTTTAAATTAATAAAGTGACATTATTATATATCGTCTTTAAATTATAACATAAAGTTGCTTTATGAGAAATCAAATTAAAGTAAATTAAAGGAGATGAAGAAAAATGAAAATTGTATATTATAAAAGGGGATTCAAATTTCATTTCATTCATTCTATTGTGCATATCATATTATTGATTTGTGTGAAGAGAAATTTGGAACAAGGGTTTCAGAATTTCAAACTTGGAGAATTGTGAATTATTCAAAGTTTTTACAAGCATTTGAGGTGTTGAAAGAAACATTGAGATTTGCTACAGTGTGGGCTTCATTCAGAAGTTCAATTTGATCTTATAGGAGGATTTCGAAATTTGAAGAAAGAGCTAGGGTCTGGTCTTCAATTGTGGAGAAAACCTCTGAGTTATTTCAGATTGGCAAAATTGTGTTGGAACCAAGTTATTTTATTTTCAAATATTCAATGGCCATTTGATTATTATTCTTGTGTTTGGAGAAAAACTGAAAAATGGGAGAAACAAGGGTTTGAGAAGAACTTCATGAAGAAACGTAGCCTTCTTCATTTATTGGTAGCGCTTTGAGCTGGATGCACATGCCAGCGAATTGATGCAGGAACATTGTTATTGATCTTTGAAACAAGCCGTACAGACTTCATTTAATTCTGTAATGTGTACAGTACTCACGGCAAGGCAAAGAATTGTGTTGGCTGCAATTCTCATACTGAGGCTTACGTTAATTATTGAGGGTGCTGCGTTAAGTTTCAGACTGCAATGATATTTATCAAAGCTGCGTGAGGTACGAGGAGGGATGTTATTGCCATTCACCATCAAATATATGTGATGTTTCAAATCTTATAAGGATTGGATGCTATCCTTGCTGCTAACGTCAACTTTCAGCCTTCTTTGTGTCATTCCAAGAGGCTGTAATACAATTTCAGTCATGCTGCAATTTGTGAAAGGTGCAAATCTGAATTAAATACTTCTTGTATTGTCTAATAAATGTTGGTAATTATCATTTGATTGATTTAGCAAGCATACAGAGTACATAGGAAATTGAAATTTGGTTTTATTTAATTTGGGAGAAAATTTATAAAAGTTTTATATGTTTTAAAATACAAAATAATTGCAATTAAATTTGAGAAAGAGCCAATTTGTAATAGAGAGCCAACTAGCTTCATCACAGTGGTATCAGAGTACTGATCTTGCCATCCTAAAGGGTATGAGGATTTAGCAATGGTCGATAGATTTGTACTGGGAGTGCTCTATACCCGCAGGGGTAGAAATTCACCACCTCCTGAAGGTAATGAATAGGGCCCACAGAATGAATAGGCAAGAGACAAGAACCGGAATAATATTGGGAATGATATTGATAGGGAGGCCAGAGATGCCTTCAGAAATATTGCAGATGGTCAGCATCATGTTGCAAATGTCTTGCAACAACTTTCAGACACTCTTCAATGTATCACATTACCAGGTGATCGTGCTAGACCCAGGGGTGCGCGAAGTGTTTCAGTCAAATCACACAGGTCACGCGTAGATAACAAGCGTGATTATAGTGCTGACCATACTGGTACTTATGACAGGCCTCTTCGTCCTACTTTCATGAGGCCTAAGCGGGATACAGTTAGTGTAGAGATAGAGCCGACACCATTCGTTGATGACATGGTGGCACACTTTGTAAAGTGGGATGCTCTTCCAGAAGCAATTAAGAGGAATTTGAATTTTGACAGGTATCTAGAATTGAAGAGAAAGCATTCCAGATGCTCTGTTAATCCCAACTAGTTACTGAGAGGGGGGGGGGTGAATCAGTAAGAACTATTTTTTCAAACTATTTTCTTTTTGTAAAATACTTCTTGTAATCTAAGCAAAGCATAAAGCAAACATTCACAACTGTAAAAGAAGTACACAGATCAGAACAAGATTTATACGTGGAAACCCTCCGTTAGAATGAAAAAACCACTATGAGATAGAACTCACAACTTCACTACTACAGAATGAAAGCGCCCTGTTAGGAGCTTACACAGCACTGGTTAAGGTGCTACCCGGTTAACTGATTTTACAAGAGATCTGTTAAGATCTGAACTCTGTTAGGATCTGCCTGGTTACAGGACTTTGAACATCAAAACAATGTTACCCTGTTAGGGGATTTTTACAACGAACCGATTAGGTCCACCCTAATAAAGGGATTTTAACTTGCTTTCACACTAAACAAAAGCAATGATCTGTTATGGCACTGAATGTCTGATTACATCATACCTCCTTCCCAGTTTGTCTGGCTATTGATCTCTGCTACCTCTGTGTCTGTAGCTCTTCCCTCAGAAGATGTCTTTCCTCTGCTCTATGCAATCACTTGTAATCAACAACAACTTTCTTGCCTCCTATGACCTATATTTATACAAGAGTTCATCGTTATGAAACCCTTAACTCATAGAGCCACCAGGCTGTAAACGCAACAAGAAAATCATGCAACTAGCAATTAAGCTTTGCGTTCTGATCTGGAGTTTACCTTGCAAAACATCCGTTGAAATAAAGCTAACTCCTGTTAAAAAGCTAACTCCACTTCAATGTGGTGGATGTCCCGTATAATCCGGTTTTAACTCAAGCTGCTTCCGCAAAATCCGGTGCAGATCTTTAGGCAGTTTAGACCGGTGAAACCTTTATGCTCGGTTCAACTTTATATGCACTTCAAGACCAGTACTTGTACTTAGATCGGTCTACCAGTGTATACCCTTTTCTTCAATTACTGGTGCATACACTATGTTTCTAGTCTACCGGTGCTTTCCAAGTAATGTGAGTAACCGGTGACCTTTTACCGGTGCATGGTGTTTGTGAATTTACACTAATGACAATCTTAAATTGCTAACAATCTTCCTTTTTGTTATTGGTGGCAAAACTGTACACAAAAACCACACTCGCTTACTTGTGAGAATTATCTAATCTGTAGTACACTTCCCCTATCTGAGTGCTCCGATGACTGTTCTTCTCTACTTCGTTCCTCTCTATCCTCTTTCTGCTTTTTTGCTCTTCTTCCCCTTTTTGCCTCCATAGGACAAAGGGTGTGACATTTCTCAGATTTGAAGTTTGGTGAAGATGTCTCAATAAATTGTTTTGGCAAAGTAAAGGAAAGGTGCCCATTGATTGGTGACATATTCAATGTTCTTTTGAGATGCTTTAAGAGAAACAATGATGTTCTCCATATCTTCCACAGTTTTGTAATCCGGTTCATTCATCATAGCTTCTGTTGTTGTGGCTGTGTTTTGCATAGAATCAAATATTGGGGCTAAGAATAGCTGAAATCCAACAATGTCCTGGATCCTTTTGTTTTCTTCTTCAGTTGTCTTCCTCTGTAGTAGGGCCAGACTTGTCATCTCTCTGTTGTAAGTTGTTGCAGATTTATTCTTTATGTCAAATTGAGAGGACAAGACTCTTAAGTCCTCTAAGATCTTGGCAGACTTCTCTGTTAGATCTTGTAAAAATAATTCAAAGTTTGAAGATCTTCTCATCAAACTACTTGCCACTTGAAGTTGCTATTGAATTACTTTTAGGTTGTTTGACAAATTTTCTTTGATTTCTTCAACCTATTTGTGGAGAATCTTCACTCTTTTCTTCTCATAGTGGTCAATGGCCACTGTTTCTGGATCAGTTAGATCCTCACCAATTGCTTGTGCTAGAACTTCAAGTTGATCGATGACCAGTTCATCTTCATCAACGTCTGCATCCGGTACAAAGTTGCACAGGATGTTCTTTACCGTGGTCAGGACTATGTCCTGTTTCATTTTGGTCAGCTCTTTCAGCTGACTTGTTGACATCTTACTAATGTCCACCACTGTATCGGTGACTTTATCCCTTTTGACTTCCTTTTCTTCAACGGAAGACAACTTCCTCTTAGATGAGGAACTTGGTATATCAGATTGGTCCTGTTGCCTTTGCGCTTGCTCCGGTTGAGCTTTCACAGTATGGACTGATAATTCTTCCTCTTGTCCCTTGTTCTCTTCAGTTTGAGTTGTGTTATCCGGTTGAGCCTCTTCTTCAGGTAGAACTTGCTCTTTCTTTTGATTAAAGGAATTGTATCTTCTGGATCTGTCTCTTGTTCTGTTGCCTGAGCACTGGATACTTGTTCCGCTTTCTGCTTATGAGCTTTGGGTTGCTTGGTGGCCGGTTTCTTCTTCGGTGTGAGGGTCCTCTTGTAAAAATTCTTGATTGGTGCCCTCTTTGACAGATTCTGTAAAATCTCATCATATGTGCCAAACCGATTTGCACCGAGGTCCAGATTTGTATCATTTAGGGCATCAGCATATGCCTTAGCAATTTTGGCAGTGATCTCATACCCCAGCTTAGGAGCATATATGTCTTGCGGTTCTACTGCTTGAATGATGCAGTTATCGGTGGTAACCAGAAAACATACATCATCCTTGTATAGGTCAACAATAGTTGACGGCACCCTCTCTCTTTCATGCATTCGAAGTTGAAATGCCTCGAAATGTTCATTCAAGGCATTACTCAACTTGTCTCCCAATCGATTCGCCATTTCAGCGATTTGATGCATGACCAGTTTATCGGTCCTCCAAGTCAGTTTACCGATACCTGGAAAAAAGTTTAAGTAGTAGAAGTATAGGCAAACCAGAAGGGTTCCATACTTCATAGACTTCTTTTTCACAACTCCAAGCTTCTTCATGTTTTCAAATATTTGACTTTGAAGCATTGTACAGATGTCATATTGGGCATTGTCATGCATAATCCGGTGTGCGACGTGAATAGCTCCACCCAGTATGTTGTTCAGATTGCTAAACTAATAAACCTTGTACCCAATGACAGTAGATGCAAAACGGACTCCATCATCCTCAATGTCGTTTACGGTCATAAGTCGACCATCAGGTCTTGACTTGGTTTGTTTGTTGACAATGGCATTGGTGATGGTTCGTAGGGTTAGAGTTTCCCCTTTGTTGATATATCCAGTCACTCTGTGGAGATCATCTTTGGTGATTTCATGACACGCACCTCGGGTGAGCTAGAGACCTGGTTTGTGAAGACAGCTCAACACCAGTCTGATTTGATCTTTCCTGAAGATTGTCGGGTAGCCTATTCCGTTGATAAGTCCGAAAGATATTAGCTTGGCATTATTATCAGAAAGTCTTCCCTCTTCACACAGTGCCAGATACTCTCCCTGAATATAGGTTTCACCCAATTCTTCCTATTTGGCGAGAATGAAGGTCGTGACATCCTCGGTTAAGAAGACTCCTTTTGGTACAGACGAGAGCCCACCAATCATGTCGTTCTCTCTGTTCTAAACCGGCAAAGTGTTGTATGCTGGCCTGTTCACCCGATCCCCCTTGATCAACCTTATAGTAGAGGATGATGATGCCATTGCGAATAGTTGATTGTCAGAAAAGAAACTTTGATCAGTCTAACAGATAGTCGCTTATGATGATCAAAGCATAAGATTATTATTCGTAAAAATTCGTTAATCACAATGAAAGAAAAGTAAAATTTATGAGTAACTCTTCTTTCTTTTATAGGGTTAGGGCATAACGGTAATTACCAAACAATAACTATTCGCTAAACGGCTACAATTATAAATGCCCTTCCTAACTTTTCTTTCCGTTTTTCTCAACCGGTGAATCACTTTTATCGGTTGTTCAAACCTCGGTTGACTGCTTTTTACCTGTCTGGTTGTCCTTGTAGACTTAGTGAGTCCGGTTCTCACTAGCACTACCGGGAACGGTGAAAGGTCTATCGGTTCCCTCTAAGCCATTGCGGCTCAGTTTGCTGAAGAGGTATCACCATCGGCTGATGATGATCTTTCCTCTATCTTCTCCTCAGTGGAGGTCTGAGATGCCTTTTTTAACCATATTTGCTTCACCACCTTTGGGATCTTCTCTTCTTTATAGGTTTTCTCTTTTGAAGATGAAGTCATGTCTTCAGGTTTGACCAATTATTTCCTTATGCTGTTTGGTTTGTTCCTGCATTTTTTGGCTAGGTGTCTAGCTTTGTTGCAGTGATAGCAGACCATCCCGTTTACCTTCCATGGGTTCATTCTTATTAGATTGGGTGAGATACACCATGAATCATTGTGGTTGTGAGTCCCACAATTTGCACAATTGGTTGTGCTCCGGTTCTTGTTTCTCTTAGTGTAAACTGGTCTAGGTGATCTGAATGCCATAGTCTTCCATCTGCATTCTTCGGCCTTGTGTCCAAACTTGTTGCATGAATAGCAATAGCTTCTGAAGCTTCCCCCGATTCCACTGGACAAAGTCGTGGGACTTGACCAGCACTCATTAGTCCTGTGGCCATTCTTGCAACAATTCTTGCAGTAGCTGTTGTTTGGCTTTACCGGTGCATTCCTGCAGTTGCTTGCTCCATGACCCGATTTCCCACAATGCTTGCAAGATAAGTTAAAGGTTTTCTTACCTTTTTGTGCCAGCGGCTTCTTCTTTTCTTTCTTGCTTGTCTTATCTCCAAAAGATTCACTAGTTTCTGTGGTGATTTCACCAGTGAATCCAAGACCGGTTTTATCTTTGTGCTTTCTTTGAGCTTTAAGTTGCTCATCAAGCTTGACCGAGCTCTCATTGTATCTTTTCAAGGTATCATTTCTTTCTTCAAGTTCTTTCATCTGCTCCTTTAGTTGATACAATTCCAGTGCCAGTCTTTTGCGTGCCTCATCCCTGTCATGCCAGGCCTTCTACATGTTTGCGTTTTCTTGGGTGACAATCTGCATGTCTTCTTGGAGTTGCAGAATCATAAGCTCAGTTGCACCAACAACTTCTACTGCCCGGTCTCTTGCTTTTTCAAAGGCTATTAAAGACTTGACTGCTGAGTTCTTTTCATCTTCGGTTTTTCTCTTTTTCTCAATCAATTCAGTCATCCTTAGGGCATTATCCTCTTGTTCCCTCTTGAGATGGAAGATCTGATCGATCAGAATCTGGTTCTTCTCCATTAGTTCGGAGACAGCTTCCTCATCTCCATCATAGCTGCTCTGTCCAGAGAGTTCATCTATGGTCTCATTGCTTTCATTCAGTTGTAGAGCCAGCTCCTTCCTCTTAGCAAGCAACCTTCTTAGCCTATTCTCCAGAGTGGCAATTATCTCATTAGCTTCCTCTAGTTGTTTCTGATATTTGTAGCCCTCCATGATCTTTTTCTCCAGCGGTTAGGCTTTATATATGAGAATCCAACTCTGATACCAATTATTAATCCCAACCAGTTACTGAGAGGCGGGGGGGTGAATCCGTAAGAACTATTTTTTCAAACTATTTTGTTTTTGTAAAATACTTCTTGTAATCTAAGCAAAGCATAAAGCAAACATTCACAACTGTAAAAGAAGTACACAGATCAGCACAAGATTTATACGTGGAAACCCTCGGTTAGAAGGAAAACACCACGGTGAAATAGAACTCACAACTTCACTACTGCAGAATGAAGGCGCCCTGTTAGGAGCTTACAAAGCACTGGTTAAGGTGCTACCCAGTTAAGAGATTTTACAAGAGATCTATTAAGATCTGAACTCTGTTAGGAGCTGCCTGGTTACAGGACTTTGAACATCAAAACGAATGTTACCCTGTTAGGAGATTTTTACAACAAACCGATTAGGTCCACCCTAATAAAGGGATTTTAACTTGCTTTCACACTAAACAAAAGCAATGATCTGTTATGACACTGAATGTCTGATTAGATCATACCTCCTTCCCGGTTTGCTTGGCTGTTGATCTCTGCTACCTCTGTGTCTGTAGCTCTTCCCTCAGAAGATGTCTTTCCTCTGCTCTATGCAATCACTTGTAATCAACAACTTTCTTGCCTCCTATGACCTATATTTATACAAGAGTTCATCGTTATGAAACCCTTAGCTCATAGAACCGTCAAGCTGTAAACTCAACAAGAAAATCATGCAACCAACAGTTAAGCTTTGCGTTCTAATCTGGAGTTTATGTTGCAAAACATCCGTTGAAATAAAGCTAACTCCTGTTAAAAAGCCAACTCCACTTCAATGCGGTGAATGTCTCGTATAATCCGGTTTTAACTCAAGCTGCTTCCGCAAAATCCGGTGTGGATTTTTACGCAGTTTAGACCAGTGCAACCTTCATACTCAGTTCAACTTTGTATGCACTTCGAGAACGGTTCTATGTACTTAGATCTGTCTACCGGTGTATACCCTTTTCTTCAATTACCGATGCATACACTGTGTTTCTAGTCTACCGATGCTTTCCAAGTAACGTGAGAAACCCGTGACCTTTTACCGGTGCATGGTGTTTGTGAATTTACACTAATGACAATCTTAAATTGCTAACAGGCTCTTCTCAGGAGCATGAGACTATGATTGACTTGCTTGAGGATAGTTGCGTTGAGTCTCATCATTTCCATGAGACAGGAGCTCGTGATCATGAGAATGCTGATGGCATGATAGCCACCATTGATGGCAGCCCTACATCAACTGGTAGCAATGAAATTACTAACGATACAAATTCTGATTTTTATGACAGCAGTCCTATGTTTGAGCTTATTGATGTCGATGATGACAGGGAAACTGTAGAGGATGTTGTGGATATCACTATGGGTTTTGACTCACATGATGAGAGTGTTAGTTTTCAGGATTGCATGCTAAATATGAGTTCTTCTAACACTGATTTCTATGACAGCAATAAGTCACGTTGGCAGCGACATGCGATATTAGAGGTTTTACAGATTGGTGATATTGGCATTGATAATGTGGAGTCGTGGACACTACTGATGTTATCTATGAAGATGATTCATGCTACAACAAGTTAGGTATATCATATCAGATATTGGATGATGACTCAGAGTGGTTATTGGATGATGATAGGTCCCAAGATCATATTTTACAGGGACTTATTGCACATAGTGAGGATTGTTTACAATTTTTTAGCTCAAATCAACAGATGGGATCAGTACACTTTGTGAACAATCCCTTATTTTATGTGGATGATGTTATGACTTATTACAATCCATTGTTTAAGCTCAGTGATGATCCCTTTCAGGTGTTGTACGATGATGATGATGTTGGGGATTCTATTAGTACACCTGGTTATCAGGCAGACTTTACAAGAGGCCACTCAGGCCTAGCTGAGCAGTTTACAAGGGTGTACACAGTGAGGAGTGCTTACAGTTTTACATTTGATCCTCGCTTGCAGGATATTTACAAATTGCAGAGTTCTTCAATGCATCCATTTGATGACTGGTATGATGGTTTGGTTGGCATGACGACTAGAGGCAAGTCCGGTCTGTTGGTTGAGTTACTCCCATGTGAGTTACTCTCGGTTGAGTTTCTCCCATGTGGCGATCCTCTTGCAGCATCTTCAATTTGGGTGTTGAGTGCAATTTGTCAGATGCTGATGTTTGTACTGTTGATGCTGATGATTTCTTCACAGGAGTATAGTGATGATAGGGACATTACACATGACCATCCTTGGAATCCAGGTGGACTTCTGTGTTTTGTTTTCTGAGATTTCTTGGGGACAAGCAATTTCAGGGAGGGAGGACTGCAATGTCCCCATACTGAGCGAGCATCTAAGTTATTGGATTTAGCCTATTACCGGGTCCTTGTAGGCTAATACTAGTGATTAGAGGACCTTGTTGAGGGTTATGGCTCCGTTTGGTAGGATTTACTATTTATAAAAAGTCAAGGAATGGTTCCAATGAGCTCAGGTGACTTAGAGGAGTTGAATGATGCTCTCCGTTTATATTTTTGGGTTTCGGTTTGGGCTCCAAGAATCTTGGAGGGAGCGTCTATTTTTAGTAAGTCACCTCATCAGGTTCATTCATTGTCTTTCTTCATCAGGATCACACCTATGCTGTCAGATTTCGATTCTGATGCTTCTTCAGTCATTTTCGCAAGATGGGTGAATTATGATTATTATTTAATTAAATTGGCTAAGGTTGCTATTTTTTTTGGGATTGCATATTGGACACCTTGGTGTTATAGCTCCTTGGAACCGGGTTGAGAAGTTTTAAATCTTGAGAATATAAATCAAGGACCCTATGTGTCAAAATATAATTATTTTAATGAAAAAGTCATTTTTGGAGCAATGGGGGAGTTCAAATTAATAAAGTGACTTTATTATATGTCATGTTTAAATTATAACATAAAGTTGCTTTATGAGAAATGAAATTGAAGTAAATTAAATGAGATGAAGAGAAATGAAAATTGAATATTATAAATGGGGATTCAGATTTCATTTTATTCATTCTATTGTGCATTTGATATTATTGATTTGTGTGAAGAGAAATTTGGAACAAGGGTTTCAGAATTTCAGACTTGGAGAATTGTGAATTCTTCAAAGTTTTTACAAGCATTTGAGGTGTTGAAATAAACATTTAGATTTGCTATCAGAAGTTCAATTTGAGCTTACAGGAGGATTTTGAAATTGCAAGAAAGAGCTAGGGTTTGGTCTTCACTTGTGGAGAAAACCTCTGAGTTATTTCAGATGGGCAAAATTGTGTTGGAACCAAGTTATTTTATTTTCAAATATTCAATGGTTATTTGATTATTATTCTTGTGTTTGGAGATAAACTAAAAATGGGAGAAACAAGGGTTTGAGAAGAACTTCATGAAGAAACGTAGCCTTCTTCATTTATTGGTGGCGCTTTGAGCTGGATGCATATGCCAATGAATTGATGCAGGAACATTGTTATTGATGATCTTTGGAACAGGTCGTACAAACTTCATTTAATTTTGTATTGTGCACAGTACTCACGACAGCGCGGAGAGTTGTGTTGGCTGCAAGTCTCATAGAGAGGCTTACGTTAATTGTTGAGGGTGCTGCATTAAGTTTCAGACTGCAGTAATATTTATCAGAGCTGCGTGAGGTACGAGGAGGGCTGTTATTGCCATTCACAATCAGATATATGTCATGTTTCAAATCTTCTCATGATTGGATGCTATCCTTGATGCTAACGTTAACTTTCAGCCTTCTTTGTTTCATTCCAAGAGGCTTTGATACAATTTCAATCATGCTGCAATTTGTGAAAGGTGCAAATCTGAAATAAATACTTCTTGTCTTGTCTAATAAATGTTGGTAATTATCATTTGATTGATTTAGCAAGCATACAAAGTACATAAGAAATTGCAATTTGGTTCTATTTAATTTGGGAGAAAATTTATAAAAGTTTTATATGTTTTAAAATACAAAATAATTGCAATTAAATTTGAGAAAGAGCCAATTTGTAATAGAGAGCCAGCTAGGCTCATCACAGTGGTATCAGAGTACTGATCTTGCCATCCTGAAGGGTATGAGGATTTAGCAATGGCAGATAGATTTGTACTGAGAGTGCACTATACTCACAGGGGTAGAAATTCACCACCTCCTGAACGTAATGAACAGGGCCCACAGAATGAACAGGGAGGAGACAAGAACCGGAATAATATTGGGAATGATATTGAACAGGAGGCCAGAGATGCCTTCAGAAATATTGCAGATGGTCAACATCATGTTGCAAATGTCTTGCAACAGCTTTCAGAAACTCTTCAGCGTATCACATTACCAAGTGATCGTTCTAGAGACAGGGGTGCGTGAAGTGTTTCAATCAAATCACACAGGTCACATGTAGATAACATGCGTGATTATAGAGCTGACCATACTGGTACTTATGACAGGCCTCTTCGTCCTACTTTCATGAGGCCTGAGCGGGATACAGTTAGTGTAGAGATAGAGCCGACACCATTTGTTGATGACATGGTGGCACACTTTGTAGAGTGCGATACTCTTCCAGAAGCAATTAAGAGGAATTTGAATTTTGACAGGTACTTGACAGAGAAGAGAGAGCATTCCAGAGGCTCTTCTCAGGAGCATGAGGCTTTGACAGACTTGCTTGAGGACAGTTGCAATGAGTCTCATCATTTCCATGAGACAGCAGCTCATGATCATGAGAATGCTGATGGCATGATAGCCACCATTGATGGCAATCCTACATGAACTAGTAGCAATGAAATTACTAACGATACAAGTTCTGATTTTTATGACAGCAGTCCAATGTTTGAACTTATTGATGTCGATGATGACAGGGAAAGTGTAGAGGATGTTGAGGATATCACTATGGGTTTTGACTCACATGATGAGATTGTTAGTTTTCAGGATTGCATGCTAAATGCGAGTTCTTCTAACTCTGATATCTATGACAGCAGTGAGTCACGTTGGCAACGACATGTGATATTAAAGGTTTCACATATTGGTGATATTGGCATTTATAATGTGGACACTACTGATGTTATCTATGAGGATGATTCATGCTGCAGCGAGTCTGGTATATCATATCAGATATTGGATGATGACTCAGAGTGGTTATTGGATGATGATATGTCCCAAGATCATATTTTACAGGGACTTATTGCACATAGTGAGGATTCTCAGAGACATGAGTCCATTAAGGTAGAGAAGATTTCACAACATGTCTCTGACAGTTTGCAGTTTTTTAGCTCAGATCAACAGATGGGATAAGTTCACTTTGTGAACAATCCCTTATTTGATGTGGATGTCGTTGTGACTTATTACAATCCGTTGTTTGAGCTCAGTGATGATCCCTTTCAAGAGTTGTACGATGATGATGATGTTGTGGATTCTATTAGTACACCTGGTTATCGGGTAGACTTTACAAGAGGCCACTCAGGCCTAGCTGAGCAGTTTGCAAGGGTGTACATAATGAGGAGTGCTTACAGTTTTACATTTGATCCTCACGTGCAGGATATCTACCAATTGGAGTGTTCTTCAGTGCATCCATTTGATGACTGGTATGATGGTTTGGTTGGCATGAAGACTGGGGGCAAGTCCAATCTGTTGGTGGAGTTAATCCCGTGTGAGTTACTCTCGGTTGAGTTTCTCCCACGTGGCGATCCTATTGCAGCATCTTCAGTTTGGGTGTTGAGTGCAGTTTGTCAGATGTTGATGTTTGTATTGTTGATGCTGATGATTTCTTCACAGGAGTATAGTGATTATAGGGACATTACCCATGACCATCTTTGGTATCCAGGTCGACTTCTGTGTTTTGTTTTCTAAGATTTCTTGGGGACAAGCAATTTCAGGGAGGGAGGACTGTAATGTCCCCATTCTGAGCAAGCATCTGAGTTATTGGATTTAGCCTATTATCGGGTCCTTGTAGGCTAATACTGGTGATTAGAGGACCTTGTTGAGGGTTATGGCTCCGTTTGGTGGGACTTACTGTTTATAGTAAGTCAAGGGATGGTTCTGATGAGCTCAAGTGAGTTAGAGGAGTTGAATGATGCTCTCCATTTATATTTTTGGTTTCCTGTTTGGGCTCCAAGAATCTTGGAGGGAGCATCTATTTTTAGTAAGTCACCTCATCAGGTTCATTCGTAGTCTTTCTTCATCTGGATCACACCTGTGCTGTCAGATTTCGATTTTGATGCTTCTTCAGTCATTTTCACAACATGGGTGAATTATGATTATTATTTAATTAAATTGGCTAAGGTTGCTATTTTTATTGGGATTGCATATTGGACACCTTGGTGTTATAGCTCGTCGGAACTGGGTGGAGAAATTTTAAAGCTTGAGCACATAAAACAGGAAGCCTATGTGGCAGAATATCATTATTTTAATGAAAATGTCATTTTTGGAGCAATGGCGGAGTTTAAATTAATAAAGTGACTTTATTATATGTCATCTTTCAATTATAACATAAAGTTGCTTTATGAGAAATCAAATTAAAGTAGATTAAAGGAGATGAAGACAAACGAAAATTGAATATTATAAAAGGGGATTCAGATTTCATTTCATTCATTCTATTGTGCATTTGATATTATTGATTTGTGTGAAGAGAAATTTGGAACAAGGGTTTCAGAATTTCAGACTTGGAGAATTGTGAATTCTTTAATGTTTTTACAAGCATTTGAGGTGTTGAAATAAACATTGAGATTTGCTACAGTGTGGGCTTCATTCAGAAGTTCAATTTGAGCTTACAGGAGGATTTCGAAATTTGAAGAAAGAGCTAGGGTTTGGTCTTCACTTGTGTAGAAACCGCTGAGTTATTTCAGATTGGCAGAATTGTGTTGGAACCAAGTTATTTTATTTTCAGATATTCAATGGCCATTTGATTATTATTCTTGTGTTTGGAGAAAAACTGAAAATGGGAGAAACAAGGGTTTGAGAATAACTTCATGAAGAAACTTAGCCTTCTTCATTTATTGGTGGCGCTTTGAGCTGGATGCACATGCCAGCGAATTGATGCAGGAACATTGTTATTGATGATCTTAGAAACATGCCGTACAAACTTCATTTAAGTCTGTACTGTGCACAGTACTCACGGCAGGGCAGAGAGTTGTGTTGGCTGCAAGTCTCATACAGAGGTTTACGTTAATTGTTGAGGGTGTTGTGTTAAGTTTCAGAGTGCAGTGATATTTATCAGAGCTGTGTGAGGTACCAGGAGGGCTGTTATTGCCATTCACTATCAGATATACGTGATGTTTCAAATCTTCTAAGGATTGGATGCTATCCTTCCTGCTAACGTTAACTTTCAGCCTTCTTTGTGTCATTCCAAGAGGCTGTGATACAATTTCAGTTATGATGCAATTTGTGAAAGGTGCAAATCTGAATTAAATACTTCTTTTATTGTCTAATAAATGTTGGTAATTATCATTTGATTGATTTAGCAAGCATACAGAGTACATAGGAAATTGCAATTTGGAAGAAAATTTATAAAAGTTTTATATGTTTTAAAATACAAAATAGTTGCAATTAAATTTAAGAAAGAGCCAATTTGTAATAGAGAGCCAGCTAGGCTCACCACTGTCACCAGGATCCCAGTGAAACCAAACATCAAACACATCGATGCTTAGATCCCAAGCCATGTGCGGATGTTGGTAGCAATATCCGTTGAATACTCTATGCTGATTTTGGACCACATGCACATAGTTGGGACTAGTAAACCATCATCAAGCTTTCGCTATATCACTCTACTAAAAACATTACCATGCCCTTCACCAGGATCCCAACAATGCCAATCCATGAAATCTTCCACACCCTCATGTTCAACAATCTCTTTCAGTATGACCACAGAAACAGAAGTTGACGCCGACACTACTGTAATGTTCCAAAGATGATCTTTGTCCAAAGCTGATTTTGTTAGACGTCCGGAAGTAAAACTCGATCGGAAGGAAATCCTGATCCAAAGGCAATCTCAGCCCGAAGGGGATCTCGACCTGAAGGAAATCTCGGCCCGAAGGGGATCTCGACCCAAAGGCAATCTCGACCTGAAGGGATTATCAATCCGAAAGCAGTCTCGACCCGAAGGGAATCTCGACGCGAAAGCGATCTCGATTCGAAAGCAATCTCGACCCGACGGCAATCTCGTCCCGAAGGAGACCTCGAATCGAAGGCAATCTCGGCCCGAAGGGAATCTTGATCCGAGGACAATCTCTCCCCGAAGGGGATCTCAACACGAAGGCAATCTCGGCCTGAAGGGAATCTCGATTTGAAGGCAATCTCAGCCCAAAGGAGATCTCGACCCGAAGGCAATCTCGGCCCAAATGGAATCTTGATCTGAAGACAATCTCGACCCGAAGGTAATCTCGGCTCGAAGCGGATCTCGATCTGAAAGCAATCTCGGTAGACAAAGCCTCAGTGACAGACAGGGCCTCGGCAATAGACAAAGCCTCGACGACGGACACGGCTTTGGCGACGGACACAACTTGTTGCACATAAGGAAGGGCTCCATACTCAATGAACTAAAGGCCTAGCTCAAGAAATGTAGTGGCAGAGCTTATGTCACCTTGATATGTCCAGGTTGTCTTGGCAAGATCCATGCAAACAACTTCTTCATTTTTTAGGTGTTCTCCACATGTCGGTGTAATAGCAAGATTTAGCAGATCCTCCTGGAATAGCCCTATAATCATGCCTTCACCCTCCTCGTGTAATGCATCACCCTTATCGTCGTCATCTACTTTCTCCCACTTGTGCAAATGAGATATTAATTTTTCTTCACAATGCTTAATACTTTACTAACCTATCTACACGCTGCCATAGACGAGACACATTCTAGATTACGAACAACCCACACCATAGATATGATAGGTTTAGATATTTCATCCATCTCTTCAATGCAAAAAATCATAAGGCGCTGCACAGAAACCAAAACCTTAGTATCATGACACTCCTTGATTATGACCAAGTGATGAAACATATCATGGATCAAGTCATGCAACTCTAGATCTAAGAGGAGGTTACTTACTTTAACATTTGCACAATTCTCCAATATTGTAGATCTCCTGCCAAAAGGGTCACCACTGAAGTCATCAAGGCTCTAAAAGATGTCAACAATCAAATGCAATATCTCTATTATGGTATTGTCATCATATGGTTCTCTACGAGCCCAGATTTTCAAAATCTCACTAAGACATGTTGTAGTTGCCAACTTCACTTCCTTGTCATGGTGTCTCAAAAGCCTGGGTTGACTTAAGGCATCCTTAATCAGAGAAAGGATCCTCTGTATAAATCTTGAAGGTAATTGGTTCACCTTACACAAACATACCTCCAATATATCTAATGGAAGATCAACACCCTCACTGAGCTCTTTGCCAATCTTTTGTAGTGCCTTCAATCACTACTATCCATCACTGCTAGGTGCCATGGTGTGATCGGAATCCCAAAATCTCTCAATCATCCCAATAGGCTAGTAAGATCACCAACTCTGATACCATTGTAATGTTCCCAACCACAACGTGCCTGAAAACACCTCCTTCGGATAGCCTTTCGGTTTCTAGTATGGATCGAGTGTGGCTATAACAGCTTGTGTGAAACCGTACAGTGGAAGAACGTCCGATGGTGAAGAGACCTGGAAGATTGTCTGATGGTGAAGAGACCGTACGGTAGAAAACTACCCGGTGGTGAAGAGACCGTACGGTGGAAGACCACCCAGTGGTGAAGAGACCGTACGGTGGAAGACCACCCAGTGGTGAAGAGACCGTCTGGAGGAAGACCGCCCGATAGTGAAGAGACAATCTGGTGGAAGACCGCCCGGTGGTGAAGAGACCGTCCGGTGGAAGACCACCCGGTGGTGAAGAGACCGTCCGGTGGAAGACCGCCCGATGGTGAAGAGACCGTACGATGGAATACTACCCAGTGGTGAAGAGGTTGTACGATAAAAGACTTCTCGATGGTGAACAAGTCGTACGGTGGAAGACCACTCGGTGGTGAAGAGACCGTCCGGTGGAAGACCGCCCAGTGGTGAAGAGATTGTTCGGTGCAAGACCGCCCGGTGGTGAAGAGACCGTCCAGTGGAAGACCGCCCAGTGGTGAACAGACCGTTCGGTGGAAGACCACCTGGTGGTGCAGAGACCGTCTGGTGGTGAAGAGACCGTACGGTGGAAGACCGTGCGGTGGTGAAGAGACCATACAGTGGAAGGCTATCCAGTGGTGAAGAGGCCGTACGGTGGAAGACTGCCCGGTGGTGAAGAGGTTGTACATTGGAAGACCGCCCGGTGGTGAAGAGGTCGTACGGTGGAAGACCACTCGGTGGTGAAGAGATCATACGATGGAACCGCTCGGTGGTGAGGAGGTTGTCTGATGGTGAAGAGACCATTCGGTGGAAGACCGTCCGGCGGTGAAGAGACCGTCCGGCTGTGAATGCTTGCCAGAAGTCGTATGATGTCCTTTGTTCCTTTGTCAACAATTAAATGTGATTGTTGCAGACACAGAACAATAATTCGTAAGTCGGAAAACACAAGATGAATTAACAATGAAAGCACAAGAACAAATGCGAGGTAGATGGTCGCCAAAACACCAGCGACACCATAAATAATTTAGATTCAATAATAATAGTGCTACAGACCCAGAACAATGAATAACAAGTATCCACAATACCACAAGCTGTATTAATGTCAAAGATGCGAATAGATGTATACAAAGATCGTATTTCAGAGTTGCCAAATCCGAAACAAACAAACAAAGCACAACAATTTGGTGCACAGTGAATTATCGGAATGATATTTCCAACGACAGACTAGGGTGCCTGTGAACCACCAAAACTGCAACAAACCAAATAGGGAGGATCTTTCACCTCCGAAATGGTAGCCACAGAATCCCAATAGGAATTCGCAAATACAAATAAAATATCAAATCTCAATACGAAAAATACATCCTACACGCCGGCCATAAATACCCCTTCGGAGGAACTCCCGAGGGTTTACAAAAGAACGCCGACACGGCAAACACCTACGAACAATAATAATAAAAATGGGCCCCCCTTTTATTCATTAAAGGTCCATTTATAATATTATTTAAATTTTGGGACCATTCATTAATTAAAAATAATTTATTAAAAATGGGGATATTACATGTTGGACAAACTACATGGAGCAATCTATTTCTCCAACATTGATCTTCACTCCGGCTACCACCAGATCTGCATCAGGGAGAAAGATGTGGAGAAGACAACTTTCTGTTGCCACTACGGACACTACGAATTTTTGGTCATGCCGTTTGGGTTGACCAATGCTCTAGCCACCTTCCACTCCTGCATGAATCACATCTTCAACAAGCAACTGCGCAAGTTTTTGTCGGTAGTCTTCGACGACATACTCATTTACAGCAAGACATGGGAGCAACATCTGAAACATTTCGATGAAGTATTGGGGATCATGGAGTCGCAACCATTGTTTTCCAAGAGGTCCAAATGTGAGTTTGGGATGACCGAGATCTTGTACTTGGGTCACATCATCAGTGCTTGAGGGTACAGGTTTACCAAGAGATGATTCACGAAATTCTAAACTGGCCTCCACCCAAGACTCTCTCAGAGCTGTGTGGATTCTTTGGATTGTGCAGTTATTACAGAAGGTTTGTGAAGGAATTTTCACATCTTGGTGCACCACTCACAGGTCTGACGAAGAAGGGATCCTTCCATTGGGATGAGAAGGCGCAACACACCTTCGACAAGTTGAAGGAAGTCATGAGTACGTGTCCGATACAGGCACTACCTGACTTCACTCGGCCCTTCTTCCTGGACTTCGATGCCTTGGGTGAAGGCATTTGAGCGGTGCTAATGTAAGACTATTACTCCATCACATTCGAGAGTCAGAAGCTCTCAGGAGCGGAGCACCTGTACTCCACTTATGACAAGGAGATGCTCACCATCATACACTCACTGTCAAAGTTTCGACAGTACCTTGTTTGAGCAATTTTTTTTTGTGTGGATAGACCACAACAATCTAAGATATTTCTTGGAGCAAAGGGTTTGAACAAGCGACAACAAAAATGGGTGAGCAAAATCCAAGCATATGATTTTGATATTGAGTACATGAAGGGCAAGTATAATGTCGTAGCCGATGCCCTGTCAAGAAGACCTGACATATGTTCCCTATCACAGTTCTCGACAGATTGGAAGGCACACCTACCGTTTGAGTATTCCAAGAATTCTTTTGCGTGTAAAGTGATGGATGGACAAATACAAGATGAAAGGTACAAGGTGTTTGACGGCATCCTCTACTACAAGGACAGAAACTATTTGGTACACGAATTGAAGATGAAGGAGAAGATTAGGGAAGTTCATGACTCACCTCTCGCGGGACACCTAGGGTACCTCAAGACATACAGGCAAGTTCAAGAGAGGTTCACTTGGAAGAGACTGCAGGATGATGTCTTACAGTACGTACGGGAGTGCTTCACTTGCCAAAAAAATAAATTTGAGCATACCTTGCCTCCAGAGTTACTACAGCCCTTACCAATACCTGAACAGAAATGGGAGAGCATTTTGATTGATTTTATCACTGGGCTTCCGAGAGTGCAAGGGAGAGATTGTATTTATGTCATGGCAGACTTTTTGACCAAATATGCCCATTTCATTGCCATTCCCACAAGATGTCAAGTAGCTCAAGTGGCCAAGTTTTTTTGGGAGGTATCCCGCTTGCATGGCCTTCCGCGAAACATAGT
Source organism: Chamaecyparis obtusa (assembly GCA_027943335.1). Taxonomy (NCBI): domain Eukaryota; kingdom Viridiplantae; phylum Streptophyta; class Pinopsida; order Cupressales; family Cupressaceae; genus Chamaecyparis; species Chamaecyparis obtusa. Next base: position 1,600,391 of record BSBK01000092.1, read on the forward strand.
CAGTGATAGGGATAGTCGTTTCCTTAGCATTTTTTGGATGGAGTTATTTTGGTTGGAAGGGATGGTATTGTCACTAAGTACGAGCTACCACCCGTAGATGGATAGTTAGACAAAGATTGTCAAAAAAAGGTCCGAGGGTTACCTCGGGAACTATGTTTCAACACACCAAAAGGCGTGGGTCATTTGGTTGCACTTAGGAGAACATTGTTACAACACTACCTATCACATGTCGATAGGTATGTCGCCCTTCAAGGCACTCTATGCTTATGAGCCTTTGTCATTTATGGATCTGGCATTAGGTGACAATCGTGCACTGAGAGCCAAGGAATGGCTACAGGAAAGTTTGGATATCCTGAGGGCTCTCAAGGACAACCTATAGAGGGCTTAGAATCAACAGAAGATGTATGTTGACCGACACAGGGTAGAGCAGAGTTCTGAGGTAGGAGACTTGGTTTACCTCTGGCTAGAGCCGTACAGACAATCTTCCCTGAAGAAAAGTAGTGCCAAGAAGTTGAGGCCACGCTTCTATGGACCCTACAAAGTGGTTCGGAGAGTGGGTGAAGTTGCCTACGAATTGGAACTTCCCGAGGGAAGTCGGATTCACAATGTCTTTCATGTTTCATGCCTTAAAAAGGCAGTCGGACAACGTGTCACAGTTTCTGAAGAGCTTCCACCCATGGACAAAGAAGGAAAACTTATTCTAGAGCCCGCATAGATCATCAATATCAGAGAAAAAAAGATGAGATCGTGCACCATCAAGGAGTATCTAGTTCATTGGAAAGATCTACCGATTGCAGATGCCACTTGGGATGGCGAACAGAACATGGACCACCCGAGTCTACAATTCCTTGAGGGCAAACAATTCTTGGGCTGGAAGGATTGTAATGTCCCTGACATTATTAAATATGATTTATCTGTATGGCCCCAAAATTTAATTGTAATACCTTTCGGGCCCTTTTTATTAAGTTAGTTATTATTATTTTGGTCATGTCGGCACATTTGTAATCCTTCCGGAAGTTTTTTGAAGCCATTTATAAGGTCGAGCTAGTTATTGTTGTAGGCATGTGATTTGGATATTTTATTTGTATTTGCGAACTCCAGTTGGAAGTTCAGTGTTGTCTGTCGTTTTGGAGGTGCAAGATCCTCCCTACTCCGGCATTTTGCAGTTTCGGTGGGAATCATCTCTTAGCCTATTCTGCCTACTTACTATAACCGCAAATCTATTTTGTGTATCAATTCCATATTATTTCTGAGGGCTCATCCTTACATTTGTGCAAATCTCGTCATTACAAATTAAGTATTGTGTTCTTAAGTAACTTTGGGTCTGGCATACATCAATAATAATCGACATCCAAAGACAATTCCATTTCTGTGCGGAACTGTGTGGAGACATATGGCCAAAATCGCCCAAGTCTTCCTTTGGGCATTACAAGGAAGTTATACAGACAAAAATCACCTTTGGGACAAAAATCACCTTTGGCCAAAATCACCTTTGAGATAGAAATCACCTTCGGGACATAAATCACCTTTTGGTCGGAATCACCTTCGGGACAAAAAAAATCACCTTCAGAACATTACACACAAGAAAGTGCAACATCCACAAAATAAAGTGGCAACCACATGAAGAGTGTCATGCCAGACTAGCATTGTTGTGTGAGGTAAAAAGGCTAGGTTCCATCTCGGGAATAATATAATAAAAATAGGGTTCCCGCCCTGCTTTCTTGGGTGGGAGGGAGGGCCCCCTTATTCTAGCAGGCATCATTAATGGCAGAGGTAGGTTAGTTAGTTGGGTGGGTGGGTGACGACCCTGACATGTCCTAAGTCCCCACCCTGAGAAAGAAAATGGCATCTAGCCTTCATGGCATTAACCTACTAGAGTAAGTGGACAAACCTACTAAATTCGAGGAACCTGCTATTATCTTTAAAACTATCTGTTGCATTAGCATGCATCTTGGAAAAGGGAAAGAAAATAGTAGAGGTCAATCCAAAGGCTATTGTCACCAAAAATGATTTTTTCCCTTTGAACTTAAGAATGTGTAGGGCCTTTTCCAACTCACACCTATGGGTGAAGGCAACTTTTTTTACCTTTGTGAGTTGGCAATCAAAAGAACCAAATTTCAAGAGATGTCTCATTAAGAGGTTCAATCTATCAACATTATCTCAATCTCAACCATACAATTGGTTGGGTAAAACAAAGTAGAGATATGTTCATTAGCAGATATTGCCACCTCCCATTTTTGCATAAAGTTGTTTCAAGATGAAATGCTTTAGAACATGGCACTCCTAGAGGGGTGTGACAATGTGTTCAATCAACATCTATGTGTTACAACTAGCGGTTGCCGTTGCACCCAAAGATAAACCTGTTAATGCCCGATACAACCACTAGACTTATAGAAGACATATGAGGTTGTTAAACAATGTCACCAATCCTGAAGGACGTTGGTGGTTGTTGGCATTAAGGGATGGTAACCGGTAAGCTTGCTACCGATACATGGCAATTAAGTATTGTCATTGATTGGCAAAAGACAAAAGAGGAAAGAGGTGTTTGACATCTCAATCTAAGGTCTAAGGATCTAAGGACACCAGTGTTGGATCTGTGAATTCTGTGTGTAAAGAGACTGGTTTGACAACTGGTGACTCCGTGCGATGAACAAGAGATCATTTTTGTTCATCAAATGCAACCGGTCTCCAAGAGAGAGGCAACCAATAAATAGTTACAGAGACCGAGGAAAAGATGCAACCGGTATAGACAAAGGAAGGAAAGGTGACATGTCAAAGCTCTTACCTGTTCACAACATAAGGATCTTACCGATCAAGTGAAGACTTCGTTATGATAAGATGAACTGGGGAAGTCATAGTCAACTATCTGTTAACCAACTCTTTGACCGGGATTTACTGCACTAAATACGAAAACTTTGAGTTAACAAGATGATCGGTATGAGGTGCGTTTGAAGGTTTTAAAGACGGACTTTGTGGCTTTAAAACATGGAGTTATCTCTTGCGAAGGAAAGGTGTTTGACACGCATCTATTGTTTTCTTTCATAAAGCAAAAAAAGCAAGAGCATGCATCGGATGTTTCCTCAATGAACTAATACTCCACTGGGTGATGAATCCGAATGAGATCTGTAAACAGGTCGTGCATGAGAAAAGTAATTAGGGCAAGGACTCTATATTCCTCTGCCTATCAAGAATATAGTTTGCCCTCATTGTGCCAAAGCAAAGAGTGAACGTGTATGCTGAAGAAGCTAAGGTGAATAGAAATGAGAAGAGAGAATAGTGTGCAGAGAAGCACAACAGAAAAGGAGAACATACCAGAAGCGACCGGTGATGTTTCTCAGTTGAGTATAACAGAGATCTTATTAGACTATGCAAAGCCATTTGTAAAAGGTCAATCCTTCTATTGCTTTCTAAAAATTAAAATAGCTAAATCTCAGTATTTTGGGTGGACATTAACAAGTCCCTTGTGTTGTCCTGCATTTTGTCACCACAAAATATAGGTAACAGTACGAAACTTTTAAACTCAGTTTCGTGTTTCTCTATGTTTGTTTCATTATTCGATTAGCCAATAATGATCGATCAGTTGATCTCAATTTGATTAATGAATCTTTATGATGAAGGTTTTTGTCAAGTCTTTTTCGTTTTTTTAGTTTGTCTTCCTATACTTGGTTTTTGAATCCTTCTGCATCCTTTGGTGTGCATTTTTTAGTGTGTTTTTGTTTGCTTTTAATCTTTTTGTTTCATCCAATCTCTTGTTTTCAGTTTTCCCTTCGATTCGATCTATCGTAGGTGTTAATCGGACCTTTCAATCAAAAGATATGATCATTTAAGTGCCCAAAAAGTGGACTCTCCAAGCTCAATTGCATATTTAAAAAATAGATGTTATTTTCTTTAGTTGAGTTGCACTTTTTGAAAAATATAATATTTAATCACTTTATATTATGTTTTTAAGTTACTTTATCACTTAAATTTTTAACTTAAGTGATTAAAGTGCACTTATGATATATTTTTAAGTTGAGTTGCTTTTTAATTTTTCACTTAAGTGACTATATCACTTTATTGTTTTATTTAAATGTTGAGTTTTACTTTATGTTTTAAATAACATATAAGTTAATATTACCTTTTAAGTGATATTATTCTCAACATTTTAAATAAGCATGTGCTTAATTAAATCACTTAAGTTGTCTAAAGCAACTACATGTCAACAATCTCCTACTTAACATGTAAATGCATCTAGAGGGTCCACTTTACATGTAAAGTCAAAAAAATAAAACATGCATTTACATCTAGAGATTCCACTTTACATGTAAATGGCTTCAACATGTTTTACTCTACATGGAAATGCCTCTAGAGAGTGCATTTTTACTCTTGGAATGCTTTTAAGTGTTTTAAAAGTTGAAAAATAAAACATGTATATGCATCTCTAGAATGAGTTTTATCTTATAACATGTAAATGCAAGTTTTGAATACATGTAATGGCCTCCCAAGAGTCCACTTTGCATGTAAAAGACTTATCCTTGCAAATGCATTGAGAAATAACTCATGTAAATGCATCTAGAGAACCCGTTTTTGCTTGGAAGGTGAGTTTTAGACCAAAAACATGACATGCATTTGCATGTAGAGAACCTGTTTTGGCTGGAAATGCATTAACTAAGTCAAAAACATGAAAAACAAGACATGTGCATGCACTCTAAGAGTGTGTTTTGGCTGGGAATGAATTTCCAAGGCAAATGCATTCAAAAATAACATATATCTTTGCATGTAGAGGATGCGTTTTGGCTGGGAGTTGCACTTTACATGTGTTTCATTCAAAAACTCCACATGCATTTGCACTTAGAGAGTGCGTTTTGACTAAGGATGATCTTCTTTGTTCAAACACATGAGAAATAACTCATGTAAATGCATTTGGAGAACCCGTTTTTGCCTTGTAGCATCATTACATACATAGAGTCCATTTTCGACTTAGGGCATCATTATAACCAAAAACGTGACATGTATTGGCATCTAGAGAACCCGTTTTTGTTTGCTGGGCTTGTTTAAGTCATTTTCATGCCAAAATAACATATGCATTTGCATCTTTAGACTGCGTTTTGGCTGTATGTCTCCATTCATGTTCAAAATACTCACAAACTTTGCATGTAAATGCATCTAGAGCCTGCGTTTTGCTTGAGGCTGCATTTCAAGGCATTTCTATGCAAAATAATCCATGCATTTGCATCTAGAGAACCCGTTTTGCTTCCAAATGCATGTTTTCTTCATCCAAGAACAATTTTCTTGCATTCTCAGCTCAAAATGATCAATGCAAGTGCATCATTCATGTGTATTTTCACCAAAAACGCCCAACAAGTTTGAATCTTGGAAATGGTCAAAGATCTTTGAGTGGTTGGATGCAAATACATCTCTAGAATCCGGTTTTGGAGAAGACAAAGACATTTCAACTTCTCTTTCTCCCATTTTTGTCTCATTGGCTTCCAAGTAAGTATATGTATTTGTTTTGGTTTTGGTTTTTCTCTTATTTTTCCTACAAAGTTGCATTTTATGGCTCATTTGTTTCCATTTGTTCAAATGCAGCCCATGTATTATGCATTTTTGTGTTTAAATAAGTTAAAATCCTTCATTTTTCAATGCATAAAACCATCTTTTACTCAAAAACGAAATTGCATGTGGAGATTGGTTTCAAGTTTCTAACATGTTTGGGTCAATAGCGAGAGGTATGTTTTTGTGTTTTTCTTACTTGTTTGCTTGCTTGTTTGTTGTTTGTTTTTGAAGAAAAATGAAGTCATTTGCCCAAGAATGCAAGTACATCCATCCATGCTAATTCATTTTTCATTCACCAATACATGTGATTGCATTTCTTAAGTCCATTACATGTGAAAACATGTCATTTTCCATTACATGTAATCATCCTTCAAGAGTCCGTTTTTGGTATAAAGGTCACTCTTTTAATACCAAAATTACCATTTACATATTTTCATGTACTTCCAACTTGCATTCTTGGCCACACAAATAAAGCCTCACATGCAATACATCTTCACAAGTCCGTTTCCTCTCCTATTTGTCCATATACATGTGCCTTTCATCTCATTTCAAGCCAACATGTGTGTTCATTGAGTATCTAATCAATACTCTGAATACCTTGTTTCTTCATAGATCCATCATTGCAAGTCAAAATCCTCTCATGGGTTCAATCTGTTCAGATTATGTATTTACCAGTGTTCCTAGACTCGGACTTGCCTCGTACTCGGCAAGGTGGATTTGGGCTCGGACTCGGACTCGGCGCCCGGACTTGACAAATTGAAAAACCCAAGAAATTCAAAGATTTTTAAGGATTTAAATCTTTTTTCAAGCATTATTCAATCAATTAACATCAAATACACAATAATTGACATAAATAGAAGCTACTTTGCAACATAGACAAGTTTACATCGATCACATAAGTATACATGCGAAGTGAATTACTGAAGGAAATAAGTTAACTGTTAAACAACTTAAACTAGTTACTAAATAACACCATTAGAAATCTGAAATATAATATTATAAATAGTGTCACTGTCAAAGACTCAAAAGTCTACAATATCATGGAATATGAAATCCATGGAATTAAAAGTTCAAAACATATATCAAAATAAAAGGCCCTATGTCTTCCTGCATGTACGCCGAAGATAGGTCATGGAAGATTCTGCAACCATCTTCTGTCCCTGTGTTTGAGGCTCAACCTCAGTGGCATCCTCATCATCCTCAGTCTCACCATCCTCACCCTCCTCATAATCATCATCATCCTCAGATTTGTCACTCTCAGCCTCAGGGTCCTCCACTAGGTCTCCTTGCGCTCTAGCCTCCTCCTGTGCCATTGCTACTGCCTCTGCCTCTCGATCCACCTCATCAACCCAGTCCAAGTCTTCATCACTGAAGACAGGATCATCAATCTCAGTGTTCCACTCTGCCAGTGGATCAACCTCCTCTAAAATGATAGGAGATGTGATAGTGCCCAAGATCTGTCTATGACGAAGGTGAAGGTTATAATGCACAAACACAAGATCATTCAACCTTTTCACTGTCAACCTATTGCGCTTCTTCGAGTGTATATGCTCGAACATACTCCAATTGCGTTCGCATCCTGAAGCACTACATGGCTGGCTCAAGATACGAACTGCAAATGCTTCATTCAACTCCTTGCAATGTGTGCATACAAGCTAGAAACTATCACAAGAAATCAGCAATCAACGTATGAGAGCCAATCGATTTTCTGATTTTTTGTCTAAAACCCCTATGTTCTTCTCCCAAGCCTTTTTCCTCTCTTCCTAGCCTTTCAAAATGATAGAATGACCTTTTTAGGTCGAATAGAAGACATATATGCAAAAACAAATCATTAAAACCTTTTAATTTTTTATGTTTTAACTTTTTTTAACATGGCTAGACGCACCGAGTCCAGGCCACGGGACTCGGCGAGTCCTCCAAGTCCAAGGACTCGGCGAGTCCAAGGACTCGCCTAGGACTCGGCCGAGTCCTAGAGCCGGGTCACCTGGCCTTGGCGAGCCTGGCTCAGCTCAGTACTCACCGAGTCCCGAAACGTTGGTATTTACCCTTTGGGATTTCCATGTTGCAGCACAGGATATGTCAACACCGACCAAAGCTAAAGGCAAGATGAAATATCAGTATGATAAAGAGCTGGCTCATTCTACACCCTCACTCATTTCATCATCCTTGGATCAAGTTACAGATACAAGAATTGGGAATATTGATATGACCAATTTCTTGCAAAGGCTTGAAGATCCTGCCAACAGGGAACTACGGTGCATCAAGAGGAGTAACATTCACTTGATTTCTACTTTCCCTATGGCTGCCTTGGACCCCGAATTTGTCTTTGAGTGTGCGCGTCATTTCAATCCCAAGGGAAAAACAGTCAAAGATGCAAATGGAAAAGTGATTTTCAGCTTGGATCCTAATGATATTGAACAAATTTTCAGAATACCTCCAAGCCTTGAATGTGCAGACTTGTCCAAAGACATATTCATGCAGTTGTGGAATCAGAATAAGACAGATTATCAAAGATACATCAATGACCATTGGCTGGTTAATAAGAGGTCTAATTTCTCCAGATGGCCCAAAACAATACACATCGAATTTCTCTCCAGAAGTCAATGATCTAATAACACTCCTTAGTAGAATCTGCGGCCTTAGGGATTCATGTACTTTCAAGCCACGGATGTATAAGTTTATTTTTCAGATTCTTGAAAATAAGGAACCAATCTATTGGTGAGAACTTTTAAGCACAACTTTGTGTGAAGAGTTAAGCCATGTGGGTACATCAGTGAAGAGTTAAGCCATGTGTGAAGAGTTAAGCCATTTGGTCTACATTGCTGCAGCCATGGGAACCTTCTCTGGACTTCCCACTAAAGGTGATCGATTGTTGGTACCTATTTGGGAGTATCATGATCAAATTACACTCACACAAAAAATATCATTACCGGAGAGTGCAAGATGCTTTCTTTGGGCATTTCAGATGCCTGTTTGATAAAGAATTGGCAATCACGAGGCTTTCACATGAAGCTTGGAAAAAGGTAAATCAGTTTGGTTGCATCTTCCTACAATTTCCAACTTTTACCTACTTGAGAGTGGGTTATTTCCAAGGAGAACCGTATACTTTTCCAAGGTATCCTTCTGATAGGATCATCCTCATGGAGATGGCAAGATAGCTCGTGGAGGTTCAGTCATACCAGTACAATCTACATAGGCCAAGTTTTGGTATCACCACTGCCAAACCTCTTCAAATTGGTCGGTATACACTTAACCCAGTGTATAAGGTGAAAGCAATGGAAGCAGAACTTCAGCTTATCACGTTGAAGAAATTCAAGGCTAGGTCTGATTTTGATTACAAAGGAATGCATTCAAAAATCAAGAGACCCTTCACCCATGTTCATCGCATGGAAGATGTGTGGATCGATTTGCGCACCGAAGTGGATATCATGAGAACGGACTACTGCAGGCTTACCTTGAAGCAAATCATTGATCTTAACATGGTTGAAATTTCAGAAGGGATTGAGATTGAAGATGATGACAGGATCCTGAGTATTACAATACTCAATTTGAGAAGCTTGTTCCTTTTCCCATTCAATGGCAACAAAAAGAAGGGAATTTTGTCTTTGATAGATTTCAATCTATTTTGTTGAATACCAACAAGTGGCTAAAGAGAAAAGGACTCAAGAGAGTGCATCCAAAAGTTGGAGTAGACTACAATCATTTCGGCCCTATTGGAAGGAAATCACAGATGGAAATCAGAAATAAGGATGAGTCTTCTTCTTCTCAATCAATTAAAGGTATCAAGTTTAAAGTCGAAGGAGAAAAGGATTGAATCCATCCTTAGGTCCTGTTCAAACACCCCTGTGAGAGGAAGAATCAGATGAAGGAGAGATAATGATCATATCTCCTCCTCAGTTGCCAAATAGCGAAGATCCTTCTAATCAAGAGGAGCCAAATCTACATATGGTAGATAATGATGTGGATTCATTTTCCACTGTATTCACTCCTGCTATTGCTGCTTCAAAGGTCAACATGTCTGCATTTCCTATCTCTTCTGCAGCTCCTATCCACACAGAGGGACAATGTGAGAATCTGGTAAATGTTTTTGGTGACTTCCCAGCTCTTATGGAAGGTCAAGTTTCCCAACTTGATACCTCAGTTATAGGCTTTGAAGCATTCATGACAGAGTCATCCCAAAGGACACTTATGGCTCCTGCTGTGCAAATGGAGACATGCACTATGACAACGAAAATACAATCAGGATCAATGCCTACTGCAATCACTATTTCAAGTCCAACAAAAGAGGGTTTTAGTTTGCCATCATGGTTTTAGTTTCCTTTGGAGGATTTTTCTGCCAAGAAAGGTAAATCTAAGTCTTCAAAGGCTAAGGTTGTCTCAAGAATCATTGTTGATGATGAGAAAACCAAGTATGCTAAGATTGTAGAACCATTGGTAGACAAACTAGCTAAAGAACTTAATCTGATTATAAGTTCACCAAGATAGAACTTGGTAAACAAACACGGCTGGGATGTCTGCAAGACGCTCAAGATGCATTGTCAAATGTGTCTAAAAGAAATCATGAGCTCTGGGAGAAGAACTTGTTGAAGAGAGAAAATGCTCGTCTTCATGAGATCATACGTCAACAAACATCTCAAACTGTCACTACTTCATCACAAACAACTCAGGTAAACAAGAGGGCGGAAGTAGTGAAGACTTCGCTTGAAGTTGTCTCAGAAGGAGTTCAATCAATCAGAAATACACACAAAGTCCTTGAGCGTATGAGAGAGGTTGAACAAAGACTCCATGACATGATTTCTTCCTTTAACCAAGACATTAGTAACCTGGGGAAAGATCTAGGCACTTTGGATCAAATGGTTGATGGTGAGTTAGATGTCCTCGTTTCATATGATGTTATTCCATCGGAGGATATGTTGTTAGCAATTTAAGTTGTCATTAGTGTAAATTCACAAACATCATGCACCAATAAGGGCTCACCGGTCACTCACGCTACTTACAAGAACCGGTAGACAAGAAACAAACTGTGTGTACTGGTAGATGTAAGCATCGGTAGACTGATCTAAGTACTCAATACCTGTCTTATAAGTGGATACAGAGATGAACTGAGTATAGGATGTACCGGTCTAACTGCATTAAGATCCGATCCGGATTCTGCGGATCAGTTTGAGTTAAAACCGGATTATACGGGACATCCACCACTCTAAAGTGGAGTTAACTTTTTAACGGGAGTTAGCTTTATTTCGACGGATGTTTTAAAGGTAAACTCCAGATCACAACGCATAGCTTTTTGCTAGTTGCATCATTTCTTGTTGAGTTTATAGCCTGGCGGTTCTATGAGTTAAGGGTTTCATTAAGGTGAACTCTTATATAAATACAAGTCATACGACACAAGAAACAAGGTTGTTGAGAATTGTTGAGAAAACAGAGCAATGAAGAGACATCTGCCTAGCAATCATAGTCACCAAAGGTGAAAGGCAAAGAGGCAAAATAGAGATCAACAACCAGGCAAACCATGGAAGAGATCAACAGGTATGATCTGATTAGACAATCAATTTCATAGAAGATCATTTCTTTTGTAAGGTGTGAAAGCAAGTTAAAATCCCTTTATCAGGGTGGACCTAATCAGTTCTTTGTAAAATCCCCTAACAGGGTAACATCATTGTTGATGTTAAAAATCCTTTAACCAGGCAACTCCTAACAGAGTTAAGCTCTTAACCAATCTTCTACCAAATCCCTTAACTGGGTAGCACTCTAACAAGTGTTTTGTAAGCTCCTAACAGGGCACCTTCATTCTGCAGTAGTGAAGTTGTGAGCTCTGTCTCACTGTGGTTTTTTCCTTCTAACCGAGGGTTTCCACATATATATCTTGGGTTGATCTGTGTACTTCTTTTACAGTTATGAATGTTTGTTTTACACTTTGCTTAGATTACAAGTATTAAACAAGATTGGAATAATAGTAGAAAATAGTTCTTACTGATTCACCCCCCTCCTCTCAGTAACCGGCTATTTAATAACAATTGGTATCAAAACTTCGTTCTCTATACATAAAAGTCTAACAGCTTGAGAGAAAGATCATGGAGGGTTACTGGTATCAGAAACAGCTAGAGGAAGCCAACAAGATAATTGCCTTTCTGGAGAACAGGCTGAGAAGGTCTCTTGCAAAGAGGAAGGAGCTGGCTCTGCAACTGAATGAAAGCAATGAGACCATTGATGAACTCTCAGGGCAGAGTGGATCTGATGAAGCTAAGGAAGCAGTCTCTGAGCTTATGGAGAGGAACCAGATCCTGACCGATCAGATCTCCAACCTTAAGAGGGAACAAGAGGCTAATCCCTTGAGGATGACTGAACTAATCGAGAAAAAGAGAAAAGCTGAAGATGAAAGAAACACAGCGGTCAAATCCTTAACAGCCTCTGAAAAAGCAAGGAACCGGGCAGAGGAAGTTGTAGGAGCAAATGAACTGATCATTTTGCAACTCCAAGAAGACATGCAAATTGTCACCAAAGAAAACACCAACATGCAAAAAGGATGGCATGATAGGGATGAAGCATGCAAAAGACTGGCACCAGAGTTGTATCAACTGAAGGAACAAATGAAAGAACTTGAAGAAAGAAATGAAACCCTAAGAGGATACAACGAGAGCTCGGTGAAGCTTGATGAGCAACTCAAAGCTCAAAGAAAGAACAAAGATCACACCGGTCTTGGATTCACCGGTAATGACACCAAAGAAATTGGTGAATCTTCTGGAGCAAAGACAAGCAAGAAGGATAAGAAGAAGCCGCGAGCTCAAAAAGGTAAGAAAACTTTTAACACCTCTTGCAATCATTGTGGGAAACCAGGTCATAGAACAATCAACTGCAGGAATGCACCGGTAAAGCCAAACAACAGCTACTGCAAGAACTATTGCAAGTTTGGCCACAAGACCAATGAATGCTGGTCCAGCCCCACATCGGTGTCCAATGGAAGTAGGGGAAGCTTCAAGGGCTACTGCTATGCATGCAATATATTTGGACACAAGGCTGAAGAATGCAGATCAAAGACAATGGCATTCAGATCCCCAAGACCGGTATTCACCAAGAGAAACAAGAACCGATGCACAGCCAGCTGTACAAACTGTGGGATACACAGTCACAGTGACTCTTGGAGCAAATCACCCAATCCAAGAAGGGTGAACCCATGGAAGTCAATCGGAGTAGTCTGCTATCACTGCAACAAAGTTGGACACCTAGCAAAAGACTGCAGGAACCGGTCCGAGAACATAAGGAAACAATCGATAAAACCGGAAGAAAAGACCTCATCCTCAAATTAGAAGATCAATAAAAAATAAAAGACTAGAAAATCAGTCAAACAGATTTGGTTCAAAAAGGAATCAAAGAACTCCACTAAGGAGAAAACAGAGGAAAGATCATCATCTGCTGATGGTGATATCTCTTCAGCAAACTGAGCCGTAAAGGCTTTGAGGGAACTGGTAGACCATCTACCATTCCCGATAAGACTGGTGAGAATTGTACTCACATAGTCTACAAGGACAACCAGACAGGTAAGAAGTAATCAACCGGGGTTTGCCAAACCGAAAAAGCCGGATAACGGTTGGCAAAAATAGAAAGAAAAGTTAGGTAAGACATTTATTATTGTAGCCATTTAACAAATAGTTACCGTTTGGTAATTACCGTTATGACCTAACCCTATAAAAGAAAGAAGAATTACTCATCATTTTTACTTTGCTTTCATTAAGATTAACAAATTTTTATGAGTACTATTCTTGCGCTTTGACCATCATGAACGATTATCTATTAGACCGATCAAAGCTTCTTTCTATGAATCAACTATTCACAATGGCCTCATCATCCGCTACCGTAAAGTTGATCAAGGGAAATCAAGAGGATAGGCCAACATACAACATCTTGCCGGTTCAGAACAGAGAGAACGACATGGCTAGTGCGCTCTCATCTGTACTAGAAGGAATCTCCTTAACCAAAGATGTCACGACGTTCATTCACGCCAAACAGGAAGAGTTGGGTGAAACGTATATTCAAGGCGAGTACCTGTCACAGTATGAAGAAGGGAGACTTCCTGATAAGTATGTCAAGCTAATATCATCTGGACTTATCAATGAAGTATGCTACCCATAGTTCCGAGAATCGCCATGAAATCGCGTTAATCGCGTGAATCGCGACTCGGTTCATTAGAGGCGATTTTTTTTAACTCGGGAATCGGAATCTCCGATTTTTTCCCATGAATCGCCTGAATCACCGATTCAGGCGATTCATGGGAAAAATCGCCTGAATCGCGTCGAGAAACAGCCCGTGACTCGGCCGCGGCAGGCAAAAAAATAAAGTTAAAAAAGATTAAAAATGACTTATTTTTTTTATGTTTACTTTGACTTTTTCTCTTTGTTTTAACCCTAAAGGGTGTTCCATTTGCTTAGTATGAGTAGAAGAGAGGAAAAGTGAGAGAGAAGAAGAGAAAAAGAAAAGCACAAGTTTGCAAACAATAGGAAGGAAGAGCAGCAAAGAGAAGAAAAATCCATTTGGGGAGGCCATCAAATTGCATTGGGAGCATTAAGGAGTCATTAGCAACACTCCTTAACTGATTTGCAAGAGGTAAATAATAAATATTGATTTTTTTTTGGGTATGTTAGTGTATTGTTCATTTTTTGTTAAATTTTTTTAGTTTTCATTTGCAAATCTTGAATGTTTGTTTTTTAGTTTAACTTTTAATAAATTGCAAAGTAGGCTTTGTTGTTTGTTTATTAGTTTGTTAGATTGTCTTACTTTGAAGTTTGAATTTTGAAACATAGAGGTTTTACTTGAAATTTATTATTGCAGGAGTCTTAATTTTCATTTTCCCCAATGGGTAAAAAAGATGAGTGTTGGAAATATACCGAAGACTTTCCTGGAAGAACAAAATTCCAAACAAAATGTATGTTTTGTAAAGAAATAAATTCCGGTGGCATTTATAGATTCAAATTCCACATTGCTGCCATACCCGGACATGATATTGCAATTTGCACTAAACAAACAACTGAGGCAAAACGCACTTGTTTAGTGGCATTAGAAAAATTTGAACAAGAAAAAATAAATAAGAAAAGACAACTAGAAGAGATAAGGGCTATTGGCTCCCATGCTCCCACTGCCACAACCGCATCTACACCTGCATCAGAGTCCGCATCCGTAGGTTGTGTTGGAGAGGGTTCTACTAGGCCTCCTTTTCGTCCTAGTGCTGCTGCTCGTGCTAGTGCTACTGCTGATGCTAGTGGTAGTGGTAGTGTTAGTGCTAGTGCTACTGCTACTGCTACTGCTAGTCGTTCTTATAGTCATATTGAGGCTGGCCCTGGCAGTGCCCTATTGCATCCCAGAGTGCGGAAGAACAAATTGGATAGTTACTTTGTGCTCCGCACTACTCCTGGCTCACAACCCACGCTTGAGGGCATGGGTTTGAACAAGGAGATTCATGATGCTGCGAGAAAAGAAATTTGCAAATTTTGGTACTTTTGCAACATTCCATTTTTTGCAGCCAGGTAATTCATTCTTTTTTATTTGTTTTCTTTAAGTTTAAACTTTAAAGTTAAATTTTAATTATATTTATTTGTGTAATGATGAAATTATAGATTCACTTTACATAATGATTTATTATCTAAATTTCTAATCATAATCTATTTGTGACAGGGCTCCTTACTGGCAAAATATGATAGATGCAGTTGCTATATGTGGTCCGGGGTTTAAAGCCCCAACTGAGGCTGAGTTGAGTGGACAACTCTTAGATGAAATGGTGGAGGACATGAAGGCTGAGCTTCAAGACCACCGAAGGGAGTGGACTGTAAAGGGTTGCACCATCATAACTGATGGTTGGACGGACAGGAGGAATAGAACACTCATCAATTTTCTTGTTTCCTATGGAGGTGATTGATCATTCTACTTTCCTACATGTATTGTGAAATTTGAATAATTTAAATTCTGATTTGTTGATTGCTAATTTGTTAATGATCCATGATAATTCATTCTTTTGTAGGATATACCATGTTCCTCAAGTCTATTGATGCTTCTACCCATGTAAAAAATGCCGCATACTTATGTGAGATTATTGAGGAAGTCATCACAGAGGTGGGGGAACAAAATGTCGTGCAGGTGGTGACTGATAATGCAGCAAGTTATGTTGCTTCAGGTAAACTTGTAACTTTTCAAGTTTTGAAAATTAATTTATTTGAAGTTTGAACACTTTTCTAATCCCAAGTTTTATAACATGTTCCAATTTCTAATTAATTTAAAATTGTTGTAGGTAAATTATTGATGGAGAGGCACCCCACCATCTTTTGGTCTCCTTGTGCGGCACATTGCCTTGACCTCATGTTGGAGGAAATTGGCAAGCTTGAGTGGGTAAAGTCATGCGTAGATAGGGCAAAAAGTATATGCAAGTTTATCTACAACCATGCATTCATCCTTAGCACAATGAGGGCCTACACAGGAGGCAAGGAGTTAGCTCGTCTAGGGATCACGAGGTTTGCCTCGAATTTCATCACATTGCAGTCCTTTTTGACATCAAGGGACGATTTGAGGAGAATGTTTGTTGGGCGGGAGTGGACTACATCCTCCTATGCTACGACCACTATAGGGGTAGATGTGGCAAATTGGATCTTTGATGAGGATGGTTTTTGGGAACCTGCTAAAGAAATTGTTGAGGTAAATTTCTTACAATTTAATATTTAGTATTTAGTTTTACACTTTTACTATTTATTATTTAATTGTTAATGATTTACTTTTACTTTTAGTTTTATAATTTTATTATTTATATTTAAGTTTTGACTCAAATGTTTTTTTAACATTATATGCAGGTCATTGAGCCCCTCGTATCTCTCCTACGAACTGCTGATGGGGAGAAGCCCTCTCTTGGCTACATATATGAGGGCATGGATAGGGCCAAGGAGGCCATTAGAGCCAGGTATCTAGGAGTGCAGGAGAAGTATGCCCCTCTTTGGGATATCATTGATAGGAGATGGCAGAATCAGCTCCACCGACCCATCCATGCAGCAGCCTATTATCTGAATCCAGCATTTCGTTTTGGTGCTGACTTCAAGGCGGATGAGGAGGTTCTCAGCGGCCTATATACAGTGATCCAGAGGTTGAGTAGTGATGAGGATAGCGGAGTTGCATCCCTTGAGCTAGACAAATTCAATAATATGGAAGGGTCAATTTTCTCTAGCAGGATGGCCATAGATAGTCGAACAAAACTACAGCCAGGTAACCGTAAAATAATATATTCTTGAATGTTAAGTAACAAGTTTATGGCTTATAAGTTGTGCATTTTAATTTTTGATTTTGTAATTTTAAAGTTGTAATTTTGTAAATGATACTAATTGATTTTGTTTTCCCTTATTTCAGATAGATGGTGGCAAATGTTTGGGCCCACAACCCCAAAACTTCAGAAAATTGCCATCCGTATTCTGAGTCAGCCAAGCAGCGCTTCTGGATGTGAGCGCAATTGGTCCATGTTCGAGCATATCCACTCGAAGAGGAGAAATAGGTTGACAGTGCAGAGGTTGAATGATCTTGTCTTTGTTCATTACAACCTTCGTATTAGGATCAGACAAATTATGGGCATTGACTCCTCTCCGATCATTCTGGATGAGATTGATCCAGAATCAGAGTGGCACACTGAGGTTGTGGATCCAGTCTTCACTGAGGCAGACCATGAGTGGGTTGACCAAGCAGATAGAGAGGCTGAGGCTGTGGCCATGGCAGAGGAGGAGGCTAGAGCACGTTCAGGCACTGGCAGACTCACACGTGCACGCACAAACATACGCCCTACTCCTAGTGATGTTGTTCGTGGGCCCATCTTACAAGCGGAGGATATGGCTCAGCAGTCCTCTAGGACCTACCTTAGACGCCTTTGTAGAAGGCAGACAGGATACTCAGAGGCTGAGGCTGAGGCTACAGCTGAGCTTGAGGATGATGATGAGGATTGAGCTATAGCCTTGTTTTTTCATTTTGTTTACAGACTGATACTATTATTATTATAGTTCTGAGTAACTTCTGACTTCTGAGTTTATTGATACTGATAGACATTCGTTTCATGGATCTTCATCTCACATACATTTTTGATTTGATGTCTTATGGATCTTCATCTCACATACATATTTGATATTGCATTCTATGATTTGACTCATTATGATAATATGATTTCAGATTTCTATTTACTTCAGTTCAGTTACAAATTTACAATTTACATTTTACATGTAGCGTATGTGATGGATTTATCATTTATGTTCCTTGTTTATGTATGTTAGCTTCTATTTGATGATGTTATACTGTTTTTAAGTTATATTCAATAAAGGGTGTCTGAAATAGGTTTTAAATTGTTAAAATCTAGGATTTTTTAAATTTGCCGATTCATGGCCGATTCGATTCCGATTCATGGCCGATTCGCGATTCGATTCGGCCAAAACGATTCCGATCCGATTCCGATTCTCGTTTCTTTGATGCTACCCGACCGTCTTCCAAGAAGACCTAATTCTACTAGTTCTCAGTCGTCTTCACGAACCACGTTTCTGGCTCACTAGAGGTGCATGCAATCCGATCACCAAAGACGATCTGCATAGAGTGACCGAATACAGCAACCGAGGGGAAGCACTAACCCTAAGGACCATCTCCAATGTCATCGTCAATAAATTAACTAAGTCAAGATCTGATGGTCGACTTATGACCATGAACGACATTGAGGATGATGGAGTCCGTTTTGCGTCTGTTGTACTTGGCTACAAGGTTTATCAGTCAAGCAATTTAAACAGCATTAGAGTCAAGAGAAACCAAGAAATCCTATGAATAATTCTTAAGTGAGATGGTCATTGACAGTATTAGAGTATGTAGAAAAGCTGGATTTCTATTATTCCCCATAAATCAGATCCTAGATGTGAAGTATTATTTACAAGATAACCATGTCCAAACCTAAAAGAGAGGCTGCAGGAAGAACGATGAACAAACCGCAACTCGTGATCCCTTTACAGCTTCAGCTCCACTTCCTATTTTGATATCATAGTATCTATAAAACAAAGAATTTATCAACTATAAGATAGAAACATTAAAACTCACTTATGTCTGAAATAAGCTAGAAGTCAAAATTATTGCTTATTGTATAGCTTTTATCCCATCAGTTCACAGGCATAATAATATAACAGAATATCAACAACTGCTTCACTAAAACAAGACTAGTAAACATATCATAATCTGAATGGTAAATAAATCCAGCTTTGTCATTATCTTATCTAGTTATTTTTAATTAGGATATGCTCCAAGAATTCATAACAATCATATAGTATCAAATTAAAATGTTATTATTATTAAATCCTATTTTTTTTAAAAATGACGAACAGAGGCGGAGGAGGCAGAGGTGATGGGCACTTTGGAGGATGGAAATTGTATAGATGGTTTGACAGAGATGACCGCAATCAGAATCAACAATGTAATAGGAGTTTAAATGGATATAATGAGAGATTGTGTTTGTTTAGAACAAAGAACTCATGCCTACTTTCCACAAGAAAGATTGGGGAAACAATGAAAATGATCATAGGAGAGCAAGATACCATAATGGAAAGGATCTAACAAAATCCAATGAAGATCACAAAGAAGCTACATTGAGGCTTTCGGTTTACAAACCAGACACCCTAAGGAAAGAGTGGTCCAGGGACGGTTTTGGAAAGAAAGACAGATTCGGAAAGCATTTTGAAATAAACCCTAAACTCATCCCAATCTTTCCTACGACAAGGGCAGGTAGACCTTCAATCCCCCACTACCGAGGAAAGCTTAGTCACACCGTTATTGGGACATATTTAAGAGAAGAGAAATGATTATCAGAGCAGGGGAGGGGCAGGGAAATTTTCACACTCAAAACAAAACTTGGGTGTCGCTAAAGGGTCCTCATTACAATAGACCAAGGAAAAGAATCTCGCCTTCTACACCTAAAGCAAATCGAAAGCAAAATGAAGATCTTGTATGGAAGCGCAAATAGATAAAAGAGGGAGTAGATATTGGAGAAAAGGGGTTGCGATCAAAGAAAACAAAAAATGAAGAGACAAAGGGAAAGGATTCACAATCGAACCAACCAGTTGATGGAACATCTATTACATTTTCAGAGGATTTCCTTAAAGAAAGGATGAGACTACTCCAACAACAGGCTATCATTTATAAGTTTTGGAATATTAACCTCTCATTTCAGGATTTTTGCAATTGGATGCATGACAATTAGAGTGATCTAGGTCAAATAGAACCATTAGATTCTACAAATGATTTTTTTTGTAGTAATCTTCAAGTCCAAAGAGAGTAGAGAATAATTTATTTTAAAAAAATGTTGGTTGTATGAAAACTCTAGTCTACACATGCAACATCGGAACCTTAATTTTAATTGCAAAGAATAGTGTATTAAATTTATTCTGATGTGGATCCAATTAGAAAACTTACCTCTAGAGTACGGGGATACAAATATATTGGAAGTTTTTGGGAACAAATTAGAAATTTTTCTAAAATCAGCCCTCTGTGGAATTACATTGTCGTAGAATCTGCATTCTTATGAATGTTGAAAAGGAACTTCATAGATCGATTACAATCATTTCAAAATTTGGAGTGTGGATCCAAAGGATTTCTTATGATCATTTAGATAGGGATTTTGAATCCATTCTCAATGAAATGTGTTGGTTCCCAAATCAATAGATTGGAAATCCTATGAGCTTGCCTAACTCAATGCTTGGACTTTCTAATTGACTAGGCCAACGAACGGGAACGATCGATTATGATCCTCTTCCCCTACACTTTAGGCTTTGCAGGACCAAGGCGGGTGTACCTATTCCTTAACCCAAACTCCGGGCTTAAGCTTTTTAACAGCAGATCTGTAGTTGTACTTTGAATTAGGGTGATCTCTCAACATGGAAATTGGGTCTTTAGGGAGATCGAATTGTATCATTTAAAATTTATAAATCACTAAACTTATTTTTTTATTGTTGTATTGAGAATATGTTGAAAGCTTTTATGTAGTGATATCTTGCTTATTTTGAATATGTATTACTGCTCCCTTCTTGTAATCTTTCAGAATAAGACTTCAATTAAGCATGATAGTGCCAATCCCAATTGGTGCTGAGAGGGGAGGGGTGAATCAGCACTTGTAAAAACTTTTTCTCGCCAAATCTAGTAAGGTAAACTTACAGCACAAAAGGCAAACAAATTTAAGCAAATAATGACAGTAAGTAAACAATCACAAAGTGACACCAGATTTATCACATGGAAACCCGGTTAGGGTAAAAACCACGGTGTGAGGAGACCTCACAAATTTTGTACTCTCCTGGAGTACGCCTTGTTAAGAGCTTTCCCGTTTAAAAGATAAAAGCGCACTTGCTAGATGTGACCTGGTCAAAGGATTTAGTACAATAAGGTCTGCTAGGACCTGCCTGGTTAAAGGACTTTTAAACACCTTGAAAGATGTCACCCGGTTAAGGGATTTTGATACAAGGGACTTGTTAGAGTCCACCCAAATACTGGGATTTGTCTATTGTAGTTTGCTAGAAAACAATAGAAGTGTGATCTTTACAAATGGCTTTGCTAAGCCTAATAAGATCTCTATTTACGCTCAACTGAGAATCAACACTGGTCACCGCATGTGTATTATCATCTATTGTTGTGCCGTTTTGCACAATCTATTATCTCTCTTTCTCTACTTTCTTTTACCCCTCCTTCTGTAGCATATAGGTTCACTCTTTTTCTTGGCAGAATGAAGGCAACTTTTCTTCACAACAAGCATAAGAATATATACGAATTTGTTTCCCTAACTACACCTCAAATGTATGACCTAATTCTGAGATCTTATGATTACATCACTTAGTGAAGTAATGATTTTCTCAACAAACATCCGATGCATGCTCTAGCTTTATCCACTTTATGAAGAAAACAGCAGCTGACCTTTCTTTATAGGAGATAACACATTGATTTAAAGCCTCTGAATCCAGCTTTAAATCCTTCAGTCGCGCCACAAGTTCCTTTACCTGCACCTCAAACAGATCACCAAGACAACTCAAGATCACCCGGATGTACTGCAATAAATCCCGATGTAGACTGAGTTGGTTGGAATAGATAGTTGACAGTTGACTATGACTTTCACAATTCATACCGGAGTCTTATAATATATCCATCCTTCGATCTGTTGCAGTTTCTTTCTTGTCTTAACGGTTGCATTGTCCTCGGTGTGCTTCCTCTCGCATGGATTACCGGTTTCATTATCCCGGTTATGTTATAGATACTAGTTACATATTGGTTATAGCTGCTCTTGTCTATACCGGTTTTAGCTCGGTTCTTGGGTGAAACCGGAATACTCTCTTACCTATTTGAGTGACTTGTCCGGTTACTGATGCTTAGTGTAGCGACCGGTTACAATGATTTACAAACCAGCCTCTCTTGATGTAGATTTTCTTAGAGCGTTAGCCTGTATAGAGATGACAAGTCTCTATCCTCTTTTGCCAGTCAATGACAATACTTGGACCAGTAGAGAGCTTACCGGTTACCATCATTTCATGCTAACAATCTCCCCCTTTGGCATTGATGGCAAAACTGTGAAGGGCATTTGGAGTCTTGCATTACTTCCCTGGTTTACCAATCGGTTTGATTGCCGATTGCCAATTGCCACAATCTCTCCCCCTTTTTGACAATAATGCCAAAAGGCTAATCAGAAAGATTTGCATTCTCTACTCTGCTCCCCCTGCAAGAAGCTGTCCTTTTCATCAGTTCATGAGAGATAAGGTGTAACCTTTTGTTGAATCATAATGAACTGATGACTCCCGGTTGATGATTACTGATGATCTAAGAGGGGTACAACCCCTAGTTTACCTTTGAGATACTCAAAAGTACTCTTTGGTAATGGCTTTGTAAATATATTAGCAATTTGTTCTTTGCTGGGAACATACTCCAATCTTACTTCTTTATCCTGTACTAGTTCCCTCAAGTAGTGATACTTGATGGCAATGTGCTTGGTCTTGGAGAGCATAACAAGATTTTTGGATATGTTGATGCAACTGGTACTGTCACAGTGAATTGCAATCGGTTCAAGTACCTGTTCCTGAATACCTTCCAGCAGTTGTTTGATCCAAATCACTTGTGTGCAGGTTACTGCAGCAGCAACATATTCAACTTCAGCAATTCTGCTTCTTACTTGTCCACGATACAATCCTCCCACCCAGAAAGAAGGCACCACCGCTTGTGCTCTTTCTGTCATCAATGTTGCCAGCCCAGTCTGCATCAGTGTAGACTTTCATTTGGAATCCTCCCTGGTGAGGAAACCACAAGCCATATTCCTCGGTTTCTTTTAGATATCTGAAGATTCTCTTTACTGCCACCAGATGTGTTTCTTTGGGATTAGCTGAGAATCTTGCCACGATGCCAACTGCATGAGCAATGTCCGGTCTGTTGTGAACATACTGCAATTTTCCTATCATGGACCAATACATTGTTTCATTTACTTCTTTGGCATCATCCTCTTTTGATAACTTGAGGTTAGTTATCATTGGAGTTCCAAGCGGTTTGGATTCTTTTAGTCCAAAAGTCTTAAGAATTTCTTTTATGTACTTGGACTGAGAGATGAAGATACCTTCTTTCAGTTGATGGACCTGTAGTCCAATAAAGGATTTTATGGGCCAAATCATAGACATCT
Source organism: Chamaecyparis obtusa (assembly GCA_027943335.1). Classification (NCBI taxonomy): domain Eukaryota; kingdom Viridiplantae; phylum Streptophyta; class Pinopsida; order Cupressales; family Cupressaceae; genus Chamaecyparis; species Chamaecyparis obtusa. The sequence goes on from BSBK01000092.1 coordinate 1,623,603, forward strand.
CAAATTCTTTCTTCATTTCTTCAGCGAAGGCTTTACTCATCCTGTCATCCCCTCCAAAAATGATGTCATCAACAAAGATTTCAGCAATTAGATTTCCATCTTTTCCAGTTTTGAGATACATATTGTTGTTGTCACCGGTTCTTGTGAATCCAATGGTCAGAAGGTATGAATGCAACCTTTCATACCAAGCCCTTGGAGCTTGTTTCAGCCCATAGAGAGCCTTTTTTAGTTTGCAGACCATATCAGTCTTTTGAGCAGATATAAACCCTTCCGGTTGCTCAATGTAGACTTCCCCTTCCAATATTCCATTGAGGAACACAGACTTCACATCCATCTGATAGACTTTGAACCTTTTGTGAGCTGCATAGGCAAGAAGAATTCTCACCCCTTCCAATCTAGCCACTGGTGCAAAAGTTTCTCCATAGTCTAGTCCAGGTTCCTGAGCATATCCTTTGCAAACTAGTCTTGCTTTATTCCTAATGACTTTACCGTCCTCATTCAATTTGTTCTTGTAGACCCATTTTGTCCCAATGACATTTTTGTCCTGAGGTCTAGGCACAAATTCTCATGTGTCATTCTTCTCTATTTGTTCGATTGATTCATCCATGGCCTTGACCCAATACTCATCTTCCAGGGCTTCTCTGGTGGATTTGGGCTCAATACATGAAAGTAGACACATGTTCTCTTTGGCCTTCTTCCTGGTCAAGACGTTCCCATGTTTGTCACCAATTATATTGTCAGTAGAATGATGTGACATACCTTGGAAGAACAGGTCTCTGTTCCCTGTCTGGTTCTTCCGGTTGAGCATTGTCTTCATCATGGTTCGGGACATCAACTTGTTCGCCTTCCTGTATCAACCTGTTCGGTTCAGGTACATTCTCTTGCTCCGAATGTCTGTCCATGTGTATTTCTCTGTCATCTTCAGTCATATCTTTGTTGAATTCAAAGGCATTCCCTTCGTTTAGGCCTTGAAGACTGTTGTGATCATCATGATCGGTCTTCATTCTTGGTTCTGAAGATTCATCAACTTTTACATTGATGCTTTCAACTATCTTCCCTGTTCTTTTGTTCAAACACCGATAGGCCTTACTTTTGGTAGAGTAACCCAAGAATGTTCCCTCATCGCTCTTGGGATCAAACTTCTGAGAGTACATATCTCTTTTAACATAGCACTTACTACCAAAGATTTTGAAGTATCCTACACTAGGCGTGTGTTTGAACCAAAGTTCATAAGGAGTCTTACCGGTTCCCTTTTTTACTTGAACTCGGTTGAGTGTGTAGACTGCAGTACAAACAGCTTCCCTCCAGAAGTGATGAGGCAGATCTTTTTGAATCAGCAATGTTCTAGCACAATCAATTAGCGTTCTGTTTCTTCTTTCTGCTACTCCATTTTCCTGAGGAGTCCTTGGTGCAGATAGCTGTCTTTTTATTCCATGTTCCTCCCAGTAGTGAGTGAACTTTTGAGAGGTAAATTCACCTCCTCTGTCTGATCTCAGACACTTCAAGCTTTTATCGGTCTCTTTTTCTACTCTAGCTTTGTAGATTTTGAACATGTGGAAAGCTTCTGATTTCTCCTTAAGAAAGAGTGTCCACATGATTCTTGAGAAGTCGTCCACAAAAAGCATAAAGTATCGGTCTCCATGGTATCTCTTTGTTCTCATTGGTCCACACAGGTCAGTGTGCACCAGATCTAGAACATTCTCAGCAGAGAAGGACTTACTGTTGAAGGATGTTCCGGTCAACTTTGCCAACTGACAATCTTTACAAACGCCCTTGATGGGATTTGTAATTTCAGGAAGTCCTCTTACCATTTTCTTTTTTCTCACTTTGACAATACTGTCAAAGTTTATTTGGCAAAGCCTCCTGTGCCATAACCAGTTGTTGTCCTCTTTGGTCATAAGACAGATTTTGCTAGATTCTCCTTTGACCGAGGCTATGAGACAAGCTCCTTCCATTGAGTCAAGATAGAAAAGGTTACCTTTGCTCTGTCTACCGATTGCGACATGCGTTCCGGATTGATTCTTTACTATACAAGAACCTTGTCCGAATTCTAGTAGGAATTCTTTGTTGTTTAGTTGTGCAACGCTCATCAAGTTGTACTTGAGTCCTTCAACCCAGTACACATCTTCACAGATGGCATTGTTGCAGAGAGCGATAGAACCTTTACCTTTGATGCCACAGGGAGCATTGTTCCCAAAGGTAACTGATCCCCTGTCACTGAGCTCGAGGTTGATAGACTTTCTCTTGTCACCGGTCATGTGGTGAGTGCATCCACTGTCAATGATCCAGTCATCATACTGATGAGATCTTGATATGAGTGCAACTTCTTCTATTACTGGGCTCTCCTTTATTGCAACAAATGCAATTTCTGGATCCTACGAGTCTTCATATTCATTATCTGTGACTCCTTCTGCAAGATAGCACTCCTTTTCTTTATTTTTGAACCAGTCTCTTTTATCTTTATGTTCATTATCAAGACATCTTGCAGCAATATGACCTATTTTATTACAAGAGAAGCATTTCAAAGGGAGTTTTCCCTTGTACTTCCCTTTCCCTCTGGGGAATCTTCTTGCAATGAGTGCTTCAAACTCTTCTTGCTCCATCTCTTCTGAGAGCAGATTCTCAGCAAGGTTGCCAATCTTTCCAGTCGAGCAATTACCGGTTTCTCTTCCCTTTTTAGTGGAAGAGATATTGGCAGAGGACTTGAAAGTTGCTTCCTAAATAGATAAGCTATTATCAAAATTACTTAATTCAAAGGCAGCCAGTTTACGGATAAGGGAGTCTAGAGTGACTTGATCTTTGGTCACCGATCTGAGCTCTTGAATGGCAGAGATCTTGATAGCATACTGAGGTCTGAGAGTTCTCAGTATTTTTTTTATTACTTCCTCTTCACTGAGCTTTCCTCCGGCGCATCTAATGGAGTTGATCACTTCTTTGATCCAGTTGCTGTATTGCTCGATGTCTTCTCCTTCATTCATCCTCATATCATCATACTTTCCTCTAAGGCTTTCAACCTTGGCTCTTTGAACATTAGGATCCCCTCCATAGACTGTTTGCAGCTTGCCCCACATCTTGAAAGCAAATTCAAGGTGTTCAATCTCAGCATAGACATAATCAGGTAGCGTGCTGGCCATAGCAGCCGTGTACTCAGTCTTCATCTTTTCCTGATCAGGTGTCTGGGTGCCAGTGGGCTCACTGTAATCAGTGGTAACGTGATTCCAATACTGGTCACCGATGGTCTTCACATACAGCTTCATTCTGATGCACCATAAGGTGAAGTTTTCTTTTGAAAACTTTGGTCCTTCCTCATCATCTTGACTTCTTCCTTGTGCGGTTAAGCAACAAAGAAAACAAGACTTGGCTCTGATACCAATTGACAGTCCCAACCGGTGCTGAGGGGAGGGGTGAATCAGCACTTGTAAAAACTTTTTCTCGCTAAATCTAGTAAAGTAAACTTATAGCACAAAAGGCAAACAAATTTAAGCAAATAATGACAGTAAGTAAACAATCACAAAGTGACACCAAATTTATCACATGAAAATCCAGTTAGGGTAAAAACCATGGTGTGAGGAGACCTCACAAATTTTGTACTCTCCTGGAGTACACCCTGTTAAGAGCTTTCCCGTTTAAAGGATAAAAGCGCACTTGCTAGATGTGACCCAATCAAGGGATTTGTTACAATAAGGTCTGCTAGGACCTGCTTGGTTAAAGGACTTTTAAACACCTTGAAAGATGTCACCCGGTTAAGGGATTTCGATACAAGGGAACTGTTAGAGTCCACCCAAATACTGGGATTTGTCTATTGTAGTTTGCTAGAAAACAATAGAAGTGTGATCTTTACAGATGGCTTTGCTAAGCCTGATAAGATCTCTATTTACGCTCAACTGACAATCAACACCAATCACCGCAGCTGTATTCTCATGTACTGTTGTGCCGTTTTGCACAATCTGTTATCTCTCTTTCTCTACTTTCTTTTACCCCTCCTTCTGTAGCATATAGGTTCACTCTTGCTCTTGTCAAAATGAAGGCAACTTTTCTTCACAACAGGCATAAGAATATATACAGATTTGTTACCCTAACTGGGCCTCAAATGTATAACCTAATCCTGAGATCTTACGATTACATCACTTAGTGAAGTAATGATTTTTTGAGAAAACATTCGATGCATGCTCTAGCTTTATCCGCTTTATGAAGAAAACCACAGCTGACCTTTCTTTATAGGAGATAACACATTGATTTAAAGCCTCTGAATCCGGCTTTAAATCCTTCAGTCGCGCCACAAGTTCCTTTACCTGCGCCTCAAACAGATCACCAAGACAACTCAAGATCACCCGGATGTACTACAATAAATCCCGGTGTAGACTGAGTTGGTTGGAACAGATAGTTGACAGTTGACTATGACTTTCACGGTTCATACCAGAGTCTTATAATATATCCATCCTTCGATTTGTTGGAGTTTCTTTCTTGTCTTATGGTTGCATTGTCCTCGGTGTGCTTCCTCTCGCATGGATTACCGGTTTCATTGTCCCGATTATGTTATAGATACTAGTTATATATTGCTTATAGCTGCTCTTGTCTATACCGGTTTTAGCTCGATTCTTGGGTGAAACCGGAATACTCTCTTACCTATTTGAGTGACTTGTCCGGTTACTGATGCTTAGTGTAGCGACCGGTTACAATGATTTACAAACCAACCTCTCTTGATGTAGATTTTCTTAGAGCGTCAGCCTGTATAGAGATGACAAGTCTCTATCCTCTTTTGCCAATCAATGACAATACTTGGACCGGTAGAGAGCTTACCGGTTACAATCATTTGATGCTAACAGATAGACCAGTGCCTTTCTGCTATTGGGCAATAGAGACAATGCCTTCTTTAATCCTATGTACAACTACGTGAGACAGAGAACACCTGAATGCTCCTATCAACTGCTCCTCTTTAATGTCTTTGATTATTCTATTACACCACAATCAGTCTTATTGAATTTAACCAAAGCTTAATCAGACCAATAAGATAGAATTACTAGTGCCTAATAATCCTCATGATCAAATCGCAGAATAACAGGAATAATTTCCAAACACTAAGTTTTAAAGCATCGTTATCTTCTGGAGATAAGATCACAAAGGACTAATCAATCCGAAACAATCAAATCCACAACTCCAAATTAGACAAAATACTGATTTATATTAATGCTTCAAAAATTCTTTTGTACAATAAATCACTTGCAAAAAGTGCAGTAGAAAATAAAATATTTACATTTGTTGATTGATGTTGATTAAAATCCCCATCTCCCCTCTCTGTACATTTTACACCACACATATATGTGGTTGAATGGTTTTCACACCCCTTTAGGATACAAAGACATCACCCTACATTAAAATCAAGAAACATTTTTTGAAAAACTTAATCAACAAATTAACTAATAACTACCTATCTTTCAGATTTGGTTTTGGTCGGAAACACAAAACATCTCGTGAAAAGCTAAGATTTTGACTAGAGCTTCGAAATTGGATTTTCTAAACTAGGTCTATTTTAGATTTTTATTTTTCGATCGTTTCCATCCTTTGTCGACATCATCTTTAGAGTAGGTCAAAATTCCAGCATCTTTGAAACCTTCACTCACAAAATTTTGATTGTTCTTGTCAAAAAGATTCTTTCCTTAATCCTTCAGATTTGAATTGAAAATAATATAATGGTGTATCCCATGTCATTTGATCTATCATCTCATCAATTATTGGGCATGGAGTTTAGGAGGCCATTTTTAGGGTTTTATCACTATATGGAACTCCAATTTTTCCCAGAAATTTAGAGTTCCAACAAAATGGATCTTTTTGACGATCATTTAGATAGGGTGTTTGAAACTACTCTAAAAGACGAATCAAATGTTCTTTTTCCATAAATCATTACGAAGAAAAAGGATTTGAAAGAGAATCAAAATAATATAATAGAAATGGAGGACAAAGGCTTCAAGGATAACATTACACTGATTCTTTGGACTGTTTTTTGGAGATGAGTTCATTATTGCAACAAACTTCAAGACAAAATATTTATCACATTAAATAATCGAGGGCTTGATCACAAGAAATTTCAAATTTTTGAAATATGTAGAGGTGAAAGGATAGTGTACCTTAATGATTTAAACATATCAGAGATTATGGATGTTCAAGAAAACAGTTGGATAACCTTAAGAAATAGGGGAGGAGCACTTCAAAAGAGGGGGGGGAGAGTTTGCAAGATGAATGTGCTCAGTTTTAGGCAGAATATTGAGGTTGAAGAGAGATTCGGTATTGTTGAGAACTTTGTCAGGAATCTAAAATTGGAGGATGAAAAATCAATATACCCTCAGAGAAGAAAAAATGAAGATCTCGCAATAGAGAAAGATAGCTTAAACAATAAAGAAATATCTAGTATAAGTTCTCAAGAAATGGAGGTCATTAAACAGTGGTTGGAAGAAGTCCAAGTCAATATTATAGAAGAGATAGCAGATCAGGTTCTAGCAGAGAATTCGGATATGGAAGACCTCACAAACCTTAAAATAGAAGCCTAAAGGAAAGAAGAAGGGAGCGCATCTACGATGGAAACGGGCAAAAAGGAGATTATAAAAGAAAATCAAGTGTTGGTAGAGAACTCAGTCCTTGAAGACCTCATATGTGTTGAGATACAACTCTTAATACTAAAAATCTTTCTAAGCTATCTTGGAAAGAATCCACAATTCTTGGTTCAAGGTATTTTTTGTCAGTTGATGATTTCTCCAAGAAAATGTGGCCACTTTCTAAAGAGGAAATCTGATTCTTTTGGTTCTTTTATCAAATTCAAAGCATCAGTTGAGAATTGTATAGGTGAACAAATCAAGGATTTGTGATTTGATAATGGGGTAAGTTCACTTCCAAGCAGTTCAAGGACTACTGTGATAACAAAAGCATTTACAAGAAATTACGACCCCATACACCCTTAACAAAATGGGGTGGTTGAGAGGAGAAACAGACATTCATAGATATGGCTTGGTACATGATGCATAGTAGACTCATGTCTTTAGATATTGAGGTGAAGCAATAAACATGATAGTATATCTCCTAAATATTAGTCCATGAAATCCTTACAAGTTGTGACTCTTGAAGAGTCTTGTTTGGAGCTCAAACATAAGGTAACACATTTTCATATTTTTGTTTCAATTCAATATGTTTTAGTTATTGATAACAAAAGGAGTAAATTAGATTCTATGAGCTTCAAATATTTCTTTGTTGAGTATAGTGAACAATCAAAGGCATATAGACTTTGATATTTTTGTTAACAAAGTCATTGTTAGTCAAGATGTTGATAAAAAGAAACTGTTATTGGGATCCTAATGAGTATGATGTTAATGATAAGTTACGGCCTAGTATCATTCCTTTAAAAGATAAGGGCTCTATTTCTTCTTGTACTACATCATAGACACCAATAAATTAGCCTTTGGAAAATTATCCCACAACATTTTGGCATATCGATAACAAAGAAAGTTATTTTCAACTCAAGATAGGGTTGCATCACAAGAATCTCAAGTCACATAGCAATAGAGACTTAAATGATACTATTCCACTATTCAAGATGTGTAGGACCATGACCTTCCTACTCTAATGCTTGACCTGACAAGTAGGGGAACAAATTCAAATTGTTGGTTCAAACTTCAAATAACCATGTTCATCATTTTCCTCTTCTTGATACTTTTAAGGTGCCTAACCTAGAGCAGTATGTAGAAGCTAAGGAAAAACTTGAGAATGATACCAACATGATGCCTTAATAAAGAATCATACCGAGAAGTTAGCAAAGTTGCCCCCAAGTAAAAAGCCCATTTTTGCAAATGAATGAACAAAATTAAATGGAAAATTAATGGTACTACCAATAAATTAAAAAATCATTTTGATGTGGAAGCCCACTCCTAACAACAAAAGAAAATTTTAGTTGCTTCTCTCTATGGTAGCTCAATCGGTTAGAAGGTACACTAATAGATGCAATGACAACCTTTTATAACAAGGATTTAGAAAATGATGTAATGTTATCTAAGGAATTTAAGGTATTTGTTAGTGATCATCCTATTTGCAAACTTCTGGAGTCTAGACAAGCTTAAGCATGCTCCAAAAGCCTAGTGCACAAAATTTTATCATCATCTTGCATATACAACATTTAGAAGTATTTCTTACCCAAATGTCTACGTCAAGAGCATCGGTGATGACACTGTAATTCTCATTGTCTATGTTGATGATCTTGCCATCACAAGTAACAGGGCCACTACATCACAATGAGTAAAATCTAATCTATGTTCTAATTTTAATATGACTGATCTAGGCCTCCTACAACATTGCCTAGGTATAGAATTCTAGTGACATGACTATCTACTTATCATGGCTCAAGTCAAGTATGATACACATGTCTTGCAAATGTTTCATATGATAAATTGTAATCCTTTCACTACACCTATGGACGTTGGGTTGAAGTTGTCAACAGATGATGATGATTCATCGATTAATTATATCACTCTTTTCACTATTAACAATTAGTCAGCACCTTGATATGTCTTACATTGGAACAAGTTATTAGAAAGGGCCTCCTAGCTGCAGGGTGGGAGGAAATATTATTGTGGGGAGGGGCCCCTGGAGGGGGCAGGAGGAGGAGGGGGCCTACTATTTGCCCTTTCTAATAGTCTCTTGATTTTTGGCACAATTAAAGCTTGTTCATTGGTAGACAACAAAATGTGTGTTGTCATATGTCAAAGGTATTCTTGATTGGTGTTCTCTACCAAAGGGCACAATATTTAAGTTTTTTGATACTTAGAGATCAACTATTGGCTACATTCTCTTCGGAATTGTTTCATGGTAGACAAAATTTTAGCACTATAGTATTATCCAGAGTAGAAAAAATATTTTGGGAAAAAAATCAGCAAATCAAAAGTATAATATTTTTTCAAAAAATCAGAAAAAAGTGGAGAAACAATGGGATCATCAAAAAACAGAAGAAAGAAAAATACAATATTTTTTTTTGTGTTTTTTCTGGATTCAACTACGTGAAAAACTTTTTGCATCAAGGTTTCAGATCACACTCCATGATCCACCATCAAGATGAGAAGAGAGCTAAAGGAGAAAAGTGAGAATGTGATCTAAGGTGGCAGTTGCATGGTTGAGGGCCAATGCCTCTCATAGGGGGCCTATGGGTAGTGCCACTAATGGGGTCGAGGGGTAGTGGTTTTCATTGGAATTTGGGGGAAGTTGTTGGTATTTTTCAGATTCTACTAAGGAATATATCAGTCTATATAAGTCTAACAAAATTAAGCACAGGATATGATATAAGAAGTCATAAAGGAGGAAAGATAGTACCCGGAAATCAGATTTAGACTATGCCTTCAACCTCTCCAATGTATGAGCATATTAGCCCATCTAGGGTTCCTTCAAGATGCCAATGATCTGTTGTTTGACCTGTCCTTGGATCAGCTTGTCAATGCCTTAGTATCTTCCCTTAAGGCATCTTTAATATCAGTACTTCACCCGCTGTATACATATTATGTATTGCTTAATATGTATGATGCTGCTACCACATTGAATGTGCTATTCCAAGGTAAATCGCTGCTACCAAATATCGCAGCTTCCTAGACCTAGAATTCTCTCATTCAAGAAGAAGGTCGCACACCTGATAATGCTGCTACAACATGTCTGAATTCCAGCCCTAGGTCGCACTCCAATCTGCAATATGATTCTCCTAAGTTGCTGCTCCAAAACAGAATTCGAAGCAAGACAAATTCACTCCAAGAGGCAGAGATATATTTCGCATGTGTCTGATTTGAAGAGCAGAGATGCATGTTATGTTTTTTGATGATCTCTCTCCCAAAATCGAATCATCATATATATGAGCATTTAGTTAATTTAGTCACCCTCCAAGAGGGCTGACTTGCCCTTAGTTAGGGGCCCTTTAACTAATAAATACAATATATATTTAGTTACTTGCATTTTATAATAATATCATTATTATTATAAAATCGCACAAGCTAGGGTATAATTAATAATAATTCATTATTAATTCTTCTGTCCAATTTGATCTTAGCCGACAAGCTATAATTATTAACAAAAGTGTCCCTGATGGGTCACGTGGCAACTTGACTTTCATGCTTTTAGGTTCCACTATTATCAAAATTTTATTTTTTTTAAATAATAATTATATAATATTAACATAATAAAATCATTACAACTTTCAATTATAATATTAGAATAGATAAGATCCTAAACACTTAAGGTACAAACGAAAAAATTGGAGTCAATGAAACCCTAAATAAATTTAAATCTCATGATTATGCTTCACCCAAAATTTATTCAATGGAAAAGAGCCCAAACTTCATGTAACCTAAAAATTGAATATTGATGAATGCAATAGAGGTTTCCAAACAATGTAAAATGACTTGTAACAAACTACAAAAAATAAGGTGTTAGTCCTAAAATGAGAATGGGTATGCGTTTGGGACCTCAAGTATCAGAATGGATTTGTACATATACATACATTTACTAGTAATATCATATAAATAATATCAAGATTAATTTATTAAAAAATAATAATTTAACAATTAAAAATGTCATTATATCAATTTTTAGAATATAAAATTAGAACTAATTATATTTTCAAACTAAAATTAATTTTACTCAACTTTTAAAAAACCCTTACATTGTAAAGAAAAATAGTATTTTATAAAAATCAAACCATAAACAAACTTTTGTAGAAATCAAGATATAAAATTTTGGAGAAAACAGCTATCCATCAAGTTTTACAAAGGTGAAACCCCATGGCTCTCTTACATGAACTATACAATCAAACTAAAAGATATGGAGATTAGGGATCCCTCACTTACCTTAGGAGTTTATGTGCAGGTATAATACCCATGCACGGATAATATATTGTGGAAAAAAATGCTTGAAATTCGTAATAAAATTAAAGAAGTCTTGCATAAAGTTTACCATTCAGAACAAAAGTCGAAATCATATTTAGTTGCACAAAAAATCAGGGTTGAAATCAGTCAAACTTGCCAGTCAGTGATTTTTGCAATTTTCACAAGGAAAAAATCGCAGAATATACTGTTCTGCAACTAATCGCAATTTTTTTGCAATTTTTCCATATTTTATCCTCTATTGATGTTGAATACAAGCAATTGTTAGTGCCAGTTCTGATACAGTATGGCTATGTGGAGTTTTGTGTTATCTCCAACTTCTTCATATTCTAGCAACTCCACTTTTATGCTATGATAGTTGGTGAAGAATCTAATTTATCATGTTCACACCAAGCACATTGAGGCTCATTATTGGTATATTTGACAAGTGGCCGATCTAGGAGACATTTCTCTCTTTCATGGTGCATCTCAAAGCAATTTGTTGATTAGTCACTTAACCTCTTGGTTTTATTTTGTTTGTAAAATCTCAAGACAAATTAGGGTTGTCTCCAAGTTGGAGATTATGGGGAACTATCAGATAATATATAATTTTTAGACTGATATTTACACATGAATTCATCCTGTCTAATGATGATGTAACACACACGTTAATTATGTCTAATGAAGTTACATAATGTAAGTTACAACCACCAATGTAGCTTTCCCATACAATAATAAATGCAGAAGACGCACATTGGAGTGTGTGCCACACAAATTTTCTCTCAATCCTTCTAATTTGAATGTTCATTCTTCTAACAGCAGGAAAGAAAGAACCAAGTCTTGAGACCCACTGCAAAATGAATTGATTTCTTTATAGAACCATGTTAATTTAGCCTTAATTGTCAAAGCCAAGTATTGTTTCAAATCCTTCAATTTTCCTAATCAGAGAGCAGAAACTTCCTCAACAAATGCTGTCATACAGCATAAGTGTAATAGAAGTTAGCCAACTGGTTTTCCAAAGAGAATTTCAGCTTTCTCTAATCACCCAAAAGTCCTTCAAGAGAGGGTATTGCCAAGAAAGTTATATTCAACTTGAAACCATTCTGAGAGCTGCTTACAGCAGGGAATTTCCAGACTACGTGCCCCTTTCTCATTACTCCAATGGTACAAGAACAGTTTAAAATACCAGATTTATGTAGTTTATTTTTTCCTAGCAAACTTTAATGGATTAGAAGCCATCCCAAAACCTCGTGTTTGAAAAAGAAATGGGGATTGCTTTCATTTTATGGTTATTTTTCTTAGTTATTCCAAGTTGACTACGTATTCTTGAAAAGTTGATCTCCGAATCAAACACAACAGTTCTCTGGTATAAAAGAGAGGTACATAGGACCTTGATAGCAAGAATGTACAAGGGAAATGGCCATATTCAAGTAAAGGTGAAAGCTTGATACATACTACATCAACCGTGAGTGATGGAAAAACATTAACCCTATTGGAAAAATAATTTTGAACCTTGTGAATGAATTGTGTTATTATAAAACAAAATAGTGAGTACAATTCCTTTGATAATCAAAATATAGTCTTTTTTTCTTGTTCACAAATGCAAGTCTCAATGTCAATAATTGTATCATATTAGGATATAAGCATATGTAATCATGAATGATGATTTTTTCTTTCTCATTTTCCCTAACCAGTTCTGATAAAACAAGCTAAGAAGTCCAAACAATTGCTTTGATATAGGCCTACATAATTGTGAATTACGATTTCCACTCCACCATTTACCTGTAAGCAGCTATGAAGAAAGTTGAGACAACTTGAGAAATCCAAATTACAGACCTGGATTTGGCCTCATATTCCACACAATCTACAGTTCATGAGATTAGATACTGATATTTACCCTTGCTAAAAAATTCTTTTATGGATATATGAGGCACAATGCAATTCATCAACTTTTATTATCTAGCTTGAAGTATTATTTAATTATCATTTTTCTTACAATATCTTTAGCAGAAAAATTTGTAGAACGATTAATTTTTGTTCATTTGTAGCATCACTACTAAATTTGTACATTGGGAATATCATTTTAGCCCCTTCAGAAAGTCAACAACAAAGGTGAAGAAATCTTTAAAACTCACAGGCCAAAGCATACAACCTAAACAGGAAACTAAGTCAGATGTTCCTAACATAAGAGTTCAGAAGGTTATTCCCCACAAATTTATCCCATAACTGATACTTTAAGTCCTGAGGAATATGATACTAACTTGAGACCATTCGGAAGAGTTGTAAACTCGCTTTCAGGTATCTTTTGTGCCCTTAGCTGAAAAACCCAAATAAGGCATTAAGATACCACCCTAGCATAAACAAATTGCTTATATCAAAAGCCACATGATAAAAGATTCTAAGATGTGCACAAGGATAATACAGAATAGATATTCTTACAGCTCTTTTGCTTGTTGATGCAGCTTCTACTTTATCACAAGAAAAAAGGATTACAGCTGCAGCATGGTACATAATATATTAATCATATGTACAGATGGCAAGTGCAAGAAAAAGAAAGCAAAACATTAAAAACTATCCATTGAAAAATGTTGTTTTCTAACACTATAAAGTTCTAAACAAGTAAAAGAGGATTTTATAATTCTGAATGGTGGTCTCTAATTACAAAGCAAGTTATATTTACTTATAGAGAAATTTTGGAAGAGAAATTAATATTAATAAACCAATGTTGTTGGAGAAACAATGCTAACAAAATCGCAATGCAATAGAAAGAAAATAATGGTAACTCACAATATACCATGATTATTTACCTTGTGAAACCCTTTTGGAAAAAAACGGGCAAAAACAACATTCTCTGTATTAACTAAATTGTTTACATCACAATATGATATTTCTTGCTTGTGCTTAGCAGTAATGCACATGTAATTATTTATAGGCACATCACTATAGGAAATCACTAAGCAGTATTACAAACTACAATACAATGGGTATAAAACTATGTTCCATGAGGATCTGTCTCTTTGGAATTTCCACATATTCTAGCACCAAGGATGTTTCAAGGATAGGTAGAAAACATCTTTGGGCACCCCCTACAGAAATTTTTAGAAAAAAAAAAGGAAGAAAATGTTTCTAGTATGCTTAGATATCACAAGGGATGGTAAGAAATGGCTGTGGATAGCTAACCATCCCCAAGATAGCTATGGGAACAAGGGTGTTTCAATGAAAGAGGGGATAGGTAGAAAACATCTTTGGGTACCCCCTACAGAAAGAAAAAAGAAAGGAAGAAAATGTTTCTAGTATGCTTAGAAATCACAAGGGATGGTAAGAAATGGTTGTGGATAGCTAACCATCCCCAAGATGGCTATGGGAAACTTGGACATCCCCTAACAATCATGGGGACATGACAACAACATGCCCTAGCCTACAAAAGTTTCAATTTACTAAAAAGGCCTTGGGGGAGGTGCGGGGTGGGAGGAGGGACCAGAAGGACCTCCAAATCCCTTTACAATGTTCTTAAACTTGAAACAAAGACACTAACACCTAAAGTTAAAAAACTCTTGCTTGTGCTTAACACTAATGCACATGTAATTATTTATAGGCACATCACTATAGGAAATCACTAAGCAGTATTACAAACTACAATACAATGGGTATAAAACTATGTTCCATGGGGATCTGTCTCTTGGGAATTTCCACATATTCTAGCACCAAGGATGTTTCAATGAAAGAGGGGATAGGTAGAAAACATCTTTGGGCACCCCCTACAAAAAAAAGGAAGAAAATGTTTCTAGTATGCTTAGAAATCACAAGGGATGGTAAGAAATGGTTATAGATAGCTAACCGTCCCCAAGATAGCTATGGGAAACTAGGACATCCCCTAAAAATCATGGGGACATGACGACATCATGGCCTGGCCTACAACAGTTTCAATTTACTAAAAAGGCCTTGGGCGAGGTGGGGGTGGGAGGGGCGACTAGAAGGACCTCCAAATCCCTTTACAATGTTCCTAAACCTGAAACAAAAACACTAACACCTAAAGTTAAAAAACTCTAATTTTACCATTTTTTGTAGCAAAAGGAAGCGATTCTTCTAGGCCGGGTGTCGATTGAAAAGAAATGTCAATAGGACACGTCCCTTAAGTGAAGACGTGTCCCATACTTGTAACTCTTCAACCTCTAAAAGAGAATTATAAATAGGAGAAGACTTGCTGATGGAAAGGCATTGATCAGATATGAATTCTGAGATCTAAGTTTGAAGTTAGAAAAGGCAGACATTTATATTTAACAAAGTGACTGTTATGCAATATGTTGAATCTATAATTTGTTATGGAATATCTTATGAATCCTTAATTTATTTATTGAATTAATTTGGCAATCCATCAAGAAACATTAGTAATAATTCATTTGTTTTTACTACAAGCAATCATATCTATATTAGTGAGGAAACATGGTAAGGAGGTGTAGCAGTATCTACGCATCCATCAATTAAGTAGCCCATCCCAAATTAGTTAGCTTGTGGGAGAAGAGGTTGAAGTGACTTTGTTGTTCATTCCGCACTCTTGGGCTTAATTGTGAGGAATAGTCCCTGGGTGTCTTATTGGGCCTTTCCATTGAATTCCTAATATTGTCGGCTGTTGGAAATATGCTAAGAATTGGATTCAATGCATTTAGGATGTAATGTTTTTCAATAGGAATTATTTTTATGTATGATCATAGATCCTTGATATTAATTGATTACAATTTTCTCTAAGTTGAATTGCAATTATGTACTAGAATACTATTTGTAAATAAATTATATTGTGAAATTGTTATTTTGAGCAAAATTAGGTATATCCTTGAGAGGGGACATTAAAATTGGTATCAAAGCATTGGTCCTGCAACCCTACATGACAAAAGATAGTTCATGCAACTAAGCCAAAGAGCTCAAAGGGCATTGGAAAGGGAAAGAAGACGACTTGCAGTGAGTAATAACTATACTCGAATAAATAAAATGAGTGAACAATTGAGAGATGAATTAAGAGCATACATGGACTTGTTGTGAAGTTTTCACACCATCACCCCATTGCAAATGTGGACTCTCTTTTTTCACTTTAGCGATTAGCAGCTATCAGTAGGTGTTTGTGTAGGAGTAAGTTGGCAACATTTTTAAAGTCCAAGTCTTGGCTAAACCTTAGGCTAGTTGTGATGTTCAAGATTTAGAAAGAGAAGAGTTTGAGATTGATCACAATCAAGTGAATGGGAAAATTATGAAGTATAGTAGTCAAGAGGTAAATTGGGTCAAGCCCAAGAGGGCTCGACAAATTCTAATTCAAACTCAATAATTGATCCAAGCACTATCAAAAAGTCAAAATTTTTTATCAAGTTTGAGTTGGCAATCAAGGCAAGCCTCTAAGAGTTATGAGAAGAAGATGGCCTTTGGAACTTAGTAGAATCATTACGAAATGGCAACCCTCAAGCAGCTCATATGCAAATTGAAGACAAAGGAATAATGATGCCACTTTGGGGATAAGATGAAAATTTGAAACCAATGCAAGAGAAGAAAATAAATTTGAATTGCAAGTAAGGAAATACAGAAGTTGAGGGGCTGAAAATGATCAACTTGCAGATTCTGAAAATCTTGTTAAGTACAAGCATGAGTTTGGAGAAATTGGATGCTTGGAAATTTTGAATCCTTGGGGCTCCATTAGTCCAAATACTTGCTATTTTTTCGCCCAACATGGAAGACATTGAATATGCAAATTGATACATGATGGAGAGTTACTATTTAAAATTTTATAAACCCCTTTGGCAAATGCATGAAAATTGGAGTTTTGGAATTAATCTGCAAGCTAATTCCAAGAGCAAAGTGACTGAGAACAAGTCAAGACAAATTTGGAAAATACGTGTAAAAAGAGCTCAACGCCTAGGAGATTTCCGATCTGACATTGCAAAGTACCCAATAAACATGTAAAACCCACTCATAATACAATGCATTATGCCCAAGTATGGTGTGATTTATGCTCCAAAATGCAATGTGAAGTCGCCAACATGGGTGCAAATTCCAACTTGAACTTGGCTTGAACAAGACATAAAAAGGCCAAGTACATGAAGATTGCACCCTATTCATCCCTCATTTCCGCACAACTCTACATACTGGTGCCTTATTCACCTTGGATTTCCATCCTTGGTCTGTGCATGTGCCTTATTGACCTTGCATTTCCACCCTTCCTCAATGCTTGTGCCCTATTAACCACTGATTTCCGCCATGCTCATGGTGACTTCGCCCTATTTACCTCTCATTTCTACATAGGTATATGCGTGATCAAAAACATGGGTTTGGGATTACCATGAAGCCAATGGGTATATACATTGATCAATTTCATTAAACAAAAAATTATTAATTTATCAAGTGAAATCGATTTTGTCTCATAAAGTTACTCAAGTTTGTTAAGGATGATAAAGTATTATAGAATGGGGTTTAATTCAATTTGGATTATTTGATTTTTATGGGGTTAACTTTATAATAAGAATGTATGGGTATTATTAAAGATATGGGTGAATAAATTTATTCATTCCAAGAGTAATATTTATAAAAGGGTGTTTTTTATTGAGTATTTTATTTTATTTACATCTCCCATTCTATAAACTTAATGTAATTATCTTTTTTGTTTTACCACGTGAAGTGGAAAAAGATTGACTATGGGATCAAAAGCAAGGGAAATTTCAACTGCCATGTCAATTCATCGAGCTAGCCAAGGACGACTTTGAGATTGCAAATCAAAGTGAAAATGAGAATTTAAGTGCAAGCCTTATTTCAATGTCGAGGAGAACATGGGGGCATCATCGATGCATTCATTAGTGATTCATCATCAAGATAAGAAAGAAGTTCAAGTGAGAGGAAATCAAAGATAAGTGAAGTGCAATGATAAAGAGAATGACACTATTCAAGTTATGATGAACTTGTAAACCATCCATCAAGCTGGCAAGGGAACTTAAAGCTGGCAATCCGAATGATCAAGTCAAAGTGCAAATCCAAAATCGAGTTCAGGGCTATTAAGACAAAATTCGAAGAGCAAGTGCAACATCATGATCAAGTTTACAAATGAACAAGAGTCATTACAAACTTGAATGTCCTTCGGAGATCCAAGTTCAATTAAAAGGTTCAACTACATGAAACACCTACATTTCTACAAGTGCAAGAACAAGGTCACGGCATCATAAAGACATAAATATTTCAAGTACAAGGGTGAGTTCAAAGTCATGTCAATGAGAGGGTTTCAAGGTGAAGAACTTCAAAAGATGAAAGACCACATGAAGATGAAGCAATTTGGGAATATGAGCCATCACAATCAATCAAAGATTTGGAAATGTTGAGATGCACAAACTTCTTTATGAAGATAGAGAAGTTGAATTGATGAAGTGTACAAGATCAGCATGTTGAGGTGGCACCTGTTCATCTTCAACCAATCAGATCGTGCCAAGTGTTCCCATATAAGAGCTCAACAATATTATGTGCAAATTCATTGAATTTTCCATATTACATAAGTAATTGGTAAAATATTGAATGATTTGAATAAATGATCAAGCGATCATTTATAGATTACAAAGAGACGATGTTTCTGTTATGAAACAATCGTAGAATTAGAAACTATCTAATATTTACAGAATCTACAATATTGACCATTAAATAAGAAATAATAAAGATATTAAGAAGATATTATTCTAATACCCTCCTTAAAGGTCAATCTATCAACTACACCAAGTTGCCACCTGAATTTTACAAAGTTGTCCGAGCTGAGGGACTTAGTGAGAATATCTGTTGTCTGATCCATAATCAGAACATATAGCAATTGAATTAATCCATCTTCAACCAGTTGCTGAATGAAATGATAATGAAAGTCGGCACAATTGGTTCTCTCATGGGAAGACCAGATTCTTAGCCAATTTGAGCACCCCTTGATTGCCATACTAAAGGGGAGTAGGACTTGCTTGAGACATTTACATGTCTAAAAGCATCCTCTGAAGCCAAACTGCCTCACAAGCTTCCTTAACTATTCCTCGATACTTAGCTTCTATTGAGGAAAGAGCCACCACTTGCTGCTTCTTGCTAGTCCATGTGACTGCACCAGATCCCAAACTGAAAACATACCAAGATGTTGATTTTTTGTCATCAATGGAACCTCCCCAATCTGAGTTTATAAAACCAATAAGTCTAGGATCATGACTTCTGTTGTAAAAAAGACCAAAATCAGAAGTACCCTTCACATAACCTAGTACATGCTTTGTTGCTACCTAATGATCAGCCTCGGGGGCTATCATGAAGTGTAAAATGTAGCTCATTGCAAAACTGAGATCAGGCTTGGTAACAGTAAGGTAGATGAGACTACCCACCAATTGTCTAAATACGGATTCATTCACCACATGTTAATCTGTAAAGGGCCTGGCTGGCTCTTAACTGCAAACTGATTTTTTATATTCATTTTGCAATTTTTGGATTTTTTAACATATATAATTTTGGTAATTTTCTCAATATAGGAAATAATATATAACAGCAAATGAATACTTCTTCCTCAAAATGCGTATTGATTTATTCAATTTATAACACTAGCAATTATTCTGAAACAATACATCTATTAAAAGTATTTGGCACCTTAGATAATGTAGATACCATGAAATGATTTGCAACCTCCAATTTGAAACGCAACCACTATGAAAATAAATCGCAGCCCTTAGGAAAAGTCGCCAACAATTAATTTGGAATTCCTTTGCATTGAAGACTTTCTTGCACAACAATACGAAGCCAAGGCAGAATTACGACTGCCTCACCAAACAATATTCGGCTGCTACAGCACTTCCAAGCTGCCTCAAACCCTAGGCGATTTTTCTCACCAGCCGTACATACTCTCCATGTTAAATGTGCTAGCAGCATTTAATCACACAATTCATTGGCAATTGGAATCCAATTCAAAGTGTAAGCAATACCAAAAGAATTTCACAGCCTTCAAACCCTTCCCAATTTCATCATTATGAATGCATAATAATGACAATTCTGGTATACAACAGCACAAAAATTATCAACAACATAATCAAAATTAATTCTCAAAATTCAGAGCACAATTCACCACCAAACCAGTGATTCAAAGTGAAAATAAGGGGAGGAATCAGTCCTCAAAACCCTAGTTGAAGAACTTCTCAACTATTTCTCCAAATGATTAAAAAAAAGCCAATCATCAATACACTTTTCAATTAGAAGCCTTTATTAAATAACTTAATAATTAATAACTCCAAAGCTAAAGCTTCATAAAGACACTTTTCACTTAAAAGGCTTCTTCAACACATCTTCAAATTATAACACAAATGATAAAGTCATTTATTAAGATAAACTTAATGAACAACTTATAATATAAAGCTCCATCAAATAGAATCTATTATAAGCTCATGATGCCCAACACCCTGTGCCTCCACTGCACTGCCAAAAATAGCAACTTCTCACAACAGACTTAGTAAAAATAGTAAGTCCCTCAAATTGGAAACTCTGCAAATGAATCCCTAACTCCACTCATACCAATGCACAGGCACCCTGTTAAAAATAGCAATCATGATGATCACCCACAATAAGCATTTACGATAAATAGTAAGTCTGTCAATCTGACTCAAACGAAGAGCAACCCTGACATCACAGACCTCCAAAGTGGAAACTGACCATTGGCTCTGCCACACGACCCTCTCCAACATCCTGATTAGCCTACGAAGGTCATAGAAATAAGCTAATCCCATGTGCCTAAAAACGGGGACATTACAGAATCTGATTTGGTTGTTAGCTTCAACCCTTTCTTCATAGATGTGGATGCACGTTTGCAGTCCTGCATCTGACACTTGTCCAGCAGACTACAGACATACTTAAACTGAGATAAAAAGATACTACCTTCAGTCTACCAAACTTCAACACCTAAACAATAGTGCAGAAGTCCCAAGTCTATCACATCAAAGGATTGACACAAACTCTGTTTGAACTCATCGATCAAAAGTGATGAACTACCATTAATAATTATGTCATCAAAATACATAACAACAAGAAGAATATCACCACTAGTGTTTTTGACATATAGATGGACTCCCTTGAAAACTATTATCTAAAAGGTACTTGTCAATTTTTATGTACCAAGCACAAGGAACCAGTTTCAGGCCATAGAGTGTTTTCACTCGTCCTAATGTTCTTTTCCAGCAACCTCAAAACAAGGAGGTTGTGTCATGTAGACTTCTTGCAACTCACTATTAAGGAAGGCACTCTTAACATCCATTTGATGAAATTTCCAACCAAATTGAGCTGCTATGATGAGCCCAAGTGGCTCTAAACTGCAAACTAACTTCTTTCTCTATTTTATTTGCAATTTTTTGTATTTTTAAACAAAATACTTTTTTTTTTAAATTCCAGATTATGAAATTAAACAACAGCAAATTAAACTAATTATGATTCGTCACCAAAGTTGATATTTACCAAGATAAGTTTGAACATTGATCATTACAATAACCATAAATTTATTTTGCACCTTTAGATGAAAAACATGGCTACCAATTATTGAATTTGATGGGCCCAACCGGTGCTGAGAGGGGAGGGGTGAATTAGCACCCACTAAAATTTGAAAACCAATCTGATATAATCTAACTAAAACTGCATGCAGAATAGATTCTATCACAGAAATAGCTGTCACAAGATCAAAGCAATAGACAACACCAGATGTATCACGTGAAAACCCAAAGAGGGAGAAAACCACGGTGTGAGTAGACCTCACAATTTTTGCACTCTTCTGAAGTGCGCCCTGTTAGGAGCCTTCCCTATTAAAGGATTACAAGCGCATTGTTAGATGAGACCCAGTTAAGGGATTTAAGAAATAAGGCCTGTTAAAGCCTACCTTGTTAAAGGACTTTAGAACATCTACTTGATGTCACCCGGTTAAGAGATTTAATATAAGGGATCTGTTAATGTCCACCTAAATACTGGGATTGTTGCTATTGCAATTGTCAGAGAGCAATAGAGGGTTTGATCTTTTTGAGATGGCTTTGCTAAGCCTGATAAGATCGTTGTGTTCATCAACTGAGAGTCATCACCAAGCACCACCGGTATGCTCTCTCCAGATTGTTGTGCTTCTTTGCACACTCTTCTCTTCTTCTTTTCTTCACCTTTTCGTAGCTTTGATCAACGTACAGGTTCACTCTTTTTCTTCTTGGCAGAATGAAGGCAAATGACATTCTTCACATGCTGAAGAATAAATAGTCTTCCTGCTCTTCCTGCTTTTTGCATGCACAACCTCTACAAAGATCTCCTTTGGATCCATCACCCAGTTGAGTCTCAGTTCAGAGAGGAAACATCATATGCATGCCATATACTTTTTTTTTTTGTAAAGGAAATGACATCTACATGCCACATACTTTCCTTAACTTGAGATTCCGCCATGTTTTAATGTCTTAATTTTCAGCATTAAATCCTTCAATTGTTCCTCGAACCGATCTTTTCCATAACACAAAGTCTTTTGTATTTTGTGCAACAAATCTCGATCGAAGAGTCACATAAGTGTTTGTCAATTGTGACTTTCACCGGTTCAGCAGTCTCAATAAATTCTCACCGATCAAGGATGACCGATTTACACCCTTAGGTAGTGTACAAGACTTTGTCTTCACCTGTCACTCTTCCTTTCTCTGTCTATACCGGTTTGGTTCCTCGATTCCGGTCCGATCATAGTCCGGTCATATACTTACCGGTCACTGCTCCGGTTAGTGACTTCACCGGTCACAGTACTTCTTGCTCAATATGTGTCATCGGCTTCCTAACCAGTCTCTCTTGTTAACTGCACCTGTTTACTATTATTGTCACATGTTCCCGTTTGAACAATGTTAACCTTAGTTAACCTTAGACATCAATGACAACATCACTTTTCCATATACCGGTTACGTCCTTACCAATTAATGCCAACAATCTCCCCCTTTGGCATTGATGGCAAATGCCTTACCGGTCCACATCCTTACCAATTATAATTTCCCCCTTTGACAATAATGCCAAAGGCTAGTCAAGTGACTACCTTTTCTGAAGGTTGCTCCCCCTTCGAGCAGCAGTCCTTTGTCACCAATCCAATTAAGATGAGGTTGATTCACCTGTTGAAGCTCGATAGATTGATGATCACTTCTATCCTTTTACTGAAGATCAAAAAGGGGAACTACCCCTAATTTACCTCTGAGATACTCAAAGGTACTCTTCGGTAAAGGCTTTGTGAATATGTCAGTAACCTGTTCTTTTGTGGGAACATATTCCAATTTTACTTCTTTATTCTGCACTTGCTCTCTCAGATAGTGATACTTTATAGCAGTGTGCTTTGTTTTTTAGTGCATGATAGGATTCTTGGATATATTTATTGCACTCGTGCTATCACAGAATATTGCAATCAGTTCAGGTACATGTTCTTGGATTCTTTCCAATATCAGTTTTATCCAAATTACCTGTGTACAATTAATTGTTGCAGCAACATACTCAGCTTCTGTTGTGGATTGTGAAATGCAGTATTGCTTCTTGCATGTCCATGACACAATCCTCTCTCCAAGAAAGAATGCACCCCCACTAATGCTCTTTTTGTCATCAATGTTACCGGCCCAATCTGCATCGGTGAACACTTTTATTTCAAAACTTCCTTTGTGAGGAGACCATAGACCGTATTCTCAGTACCTTTTAGATATGTGAAGATTCTCTTAACTTCTATTAAATGTGTCTCTTTTGGGTTTGCAGAGAATCTAGCTACAATACCTACTGCATGTGCAATATCAAGTCTACTTTGCACAACATACTGTAATTTGTCAATCACTGACCGGTACAATGTTGCATTAACTTCTTTAGCATCATCCTCCTTTGATAACTTGCAATTGGTTATCATCGGTGTGGCAACCGGTCTCGATTCTTCTAGCCCAAATGATTTAAGAATTTCCTTAATATACTTGGACTGAGATATGAAAATACCTTCTTTGAGCTGATGGGCTTGCAGACCAATGAAGAATTTTATAGCTCCAATCATAGACATTTCAAATTCTTTAATCTCTTCAGCAAAGTCTTTGCTCATTTTGTCATCTCCTCCAAAGATGATATCATCCACAAATATTTCAGCAATCAGGTTCCCTTCTTTACCAGTCTTGAGATACATATTGTTGTTATCTCATGTTCTTGTGAATCCTATGGCCAGGAGATATGAATGTAACCTTTCATACCAAGCACTTAGGGCTTGTTTCAGCCCATAGAGTGCCTTCTTCAATTTGTAGACCATATCATTTTTTTCTGTAGATGAGAAGCCCTCCAGCTGTTCTATATACACTTCGTCCTCCAATATACCATTCAGAAATACAAATTTTACATCCATCTGGTATACTTTGAACCTTTTATAGGCGGCATAAGCAAGTAGAATTCTTACTCCTAGTCTTTCCACAGGTGCAAAGGTTTCTCCATAATCTAGTCCTGCTTCCTGTGCATATCCTTTGCAAACTAGCCTTGCCTTGTTCCTCACCACCTTTCCTTCTTCATTTAGTTTGTTTCTGAACACCCACTTGGTGCCTATAACATTCTTGTCCTATGGTCTAGGAACAAGAGTCCATGTTTCATTCTTTTCTATTTGCTCAAGCTACTCTTCCATTGTCTTAACCCAATTGTCATCTTCCAGAGCTTCTCTGGTAGTTTTGGGCTCTATACTGGAAAGAAAACAAATACTTTCTCTAGCCTTTATCTTGGTCAGAATATTAGCATTTTTGTCACCAATAATGTTATTAGTGGAATGATAAGTGACATACCTTGGCAGAACCTGTCAGTGGTCCTGGTCTTCATTTTCCGGTTGAGCAATATTTCCAGCGAGATCATGAACTTCCTGTTCATCTTCTTCAATCGGTCTTATGTTTTGATCCCATCCTGACTCAGGCAGATTACCCTATTCCAAGGGTCTATTTACCTGTTCTTCTTCATCAGTGACAATCATCTCACTTAATTGTAAAATAATTATTAACATTATGATCCTGGTGAATGTCTGATTCATCATGATATTGTTCTCTTCCCTTGGTTCTGACAACTCATTTATCTTTACATTGGCACTTTCCACTATTTTTCCTATCCTCTTATTCAAACACCGGTAGTCTTTGCTTTTGGTAAAGTAATCCAAAAATATGCCTACATCACTCTTTGGGTCAAACTTGCTAGAGTACACATCTCTTTTGATGTAACAGTTGCTACCAAAAACTCTGAAATAGCTTACATTGGAGGTATGACCAAACCACAACTCATATGGAGTTTTACCCGTTCCTTTCTTGACTTGGATGCGGTTCAATGTATACATAGCAGCGCTGATTGCTTCTTTCCAGAAGTCATGGGGTAGATCTTTCTGAATCATCAGAGTTCTAGCACAATCTATAAGGGTCATGTTTCTTCTTTCAACAACTCCATTTTGGTTTTTATGTTTTAGTGGGTCCTGATTCACCTCTCCCCTCTCAGCACCAGTTGGGACCATCAATTGGTATCAGAGCAAGGTTACCTTTTCTAAGCTTTTTAACCGCAACAAAGAAAAGATATAATGATGAGAAAGGAAGTACCCAATACTTAAGAGAATGCATGTGAGTATCGTCCACTATCAAGACAATGATAGCAACGACTTGGCTTCTAACATTCAACAGAGGGTTGTGTCGAGACTTCTCCAAGGATTACAGACCTCTGCATCTTCCTTCAAACTGTAGTCTTATGCCTATGTTGACCGGTACTATGATTGTTGTGTATCAATCTTAATTCACATTGTTGATTTCCCCATCCAATATATATAATTTGTATTTTTTTTTCCCATCTTCCCCAAAAGCCTATCAAACAACCATTGTTTATATTAGCGTCGAGTCAATGAAAAGTCAAGACCTATCTTTTAGAATCAGTCATTGTAATTTTTTTTATTAGATATGTTTGTTATTGTATGTATTTAATATACATATGTATATACTAGCAATTTATTATATAAAATATAAATGTAATATGTATAAATGTAATTTATATATAAAATATAAATTTGGTATATACATATGTATATACTAGCAATTTAATTTTTTTGCACTCTCTTTTCCTGATGAGGATCACGGAGTGTGATCCGAAACGTTGATGTGAAAAATACACAATCTAATCCAGAAATGCACATACTATATAGAAATGGATTGTGGAAATCTGATACTATTAATGTAATATGTATATTTAGATTATAATATATGATAATATTAAGTATATATATATTATTATGATATATAAATATATATACTATAATATATTGATATATGAAAAGATTTATATTCTAATTATTTATTTAATTTATAATATATTAGTATATCAAGATAATATTTGATATATTATTATTTGATTTATATTTTAATTATTATTATTATTTTTTTATATTTAATATTCTAAAATTATATTATATCTTTTATGTATTCTATTTTATTTATAATAATGGTAATCTTTAACTATCATTATATTGAATTATATTATCTCTTTATTTATTTCATATTCAATCATCATTATTATTTATTTATATTTTATATAATGATTATGATTTATTATTAAATCTTATTTCAAAACGGGGACATGACAGTCCTACCCTCCCAAAATTGCTTGTCCTCAAGCAATGTCTATTCCGTTCAATATAAGCACTCTTCTATGCAACTTGTAAAGTTGCAAAGTTTGTAATCATAAACTAGTTTCCTCTTTTCATTATCAGAGTGAATAGCTTGTCTCCGTTCATGATCTCCAATTCATGTCTCTGGTCTACACTACTCATATTCTCAAATTCTAGATTATCCCAAGTAGAACTACATATATGAAATATATACATGCACATTAATGTATGAAGATATGAAGCATATACAAATTCGACACATATATGAAGACACAAAGCATACACGAAGCAAACGCATTAATGCATGAAGACACGAAGCATACATGATGTATACACATAATGCAAGCATTATTACATTTATTGACCAAACCCTATAATAGGCTGGTGTTAGGAAAAATGTGTTTCATCACTATGCTCGACTCAGAAATCCTGCAATAAGGAACACGAATTAGTATATATATAAATCCCAAAATGTGAGTATACTATTTATTGTATATAACAACATGCCTAAAAACATTAGAGAACATTATTTAGAAATCTTGTAGTAATAGATCAAATTTAGAAATAACATTGACCATTGTTACTTTATTAAGATTAGAGGTTTGATATTTTATTCATGGTTTGCAGAGACATGTCATACTAGAGTGGACAAGGAAACCCTCATTAGTTACTTTCCTTCCATAACCATGCCCTCTTTACAAACAAATCATCCTAGAGTTGGACAACGGAACTTGAGTGGTTACTTTCCTCCTCTAATCATGCCTACATGCTAGAGTGGACAAGGAAACCCTCAATAGTTACTTTCCTTCCATAGCCATGTCTTCCTTACGGACAGGTCATCTTAGAGTTGGACAAGGAAACCTTGAGTGGTTACTTCTGTCCTCTAATCATGCCTTCCTCTTAACATTATCTTACATCATAAAGGAATGTCAGGCAAATGTAGCGGGGTCCCTTGACTCGATTAGTCTAAGCCCAAGAGTGGAATCCATCCCTCTTGCTGTGAAGAGCCTGACTGGCTCTCAATTGGAAACTTGTTCTTTTCCCAATTTATTTTATAATTTAAGAGAAATTCTGAATATTCATAATTCATTTGCAAATTCTAGAATAAAAACATAGTAAAATCTCTGTATTTTCTCAACAATAACCATTTAATCCACCAGAAAATTACAACTTGTCTTAGTTTTCAGCATGCATTGACTATAATAAATAGCAGAAAATTTAATGTAGTTCTTTGTTTGAGGAAAACAATACTTAATAAGATTATCGAAAGGGCAGAATTTAAAAGAGCAACACCTTGTAACAAATCAGATCCCAATGTGCTAATTTCTGAAACGTCAGCCATCTGTTATTGACACCACACCCAAAGAAAGAACATCAGCCCCCATTCGGTTTCCTCTGTTGTATTGATGTTGATCAAGAGGACTGCTCTTTATCCCGTGCCAACCTTAGATCAAATCGCAGGCCCTTGCATTCACGCACAACACTGGATTGGTATGGCTCAGCCTCAGTTCTGTATAGCAGCAAAGAATTCCGTACAACTCCTTCTCAGAACAGTACGGCAGCTTGATTGGTTTCAAGCTTCTAGTAATTTTGGTAAACCCTTCAGCCAATTATCTCAACTATCAATTCGGAAGACCTCAGCAAATTCGAATACAACTACCAAATGAAGAAACACAAAACTCCTCCAAACAATTTTAGAACTTTAGCAGGAAGACAAATCAAACCCTAGAATGAATGAATTGATTTGCCTGTAGAACAAACTTCTCAAAATTCTAGTATACATCAGCACTGGATTAAAATTCAGAATCAGAACTACAGCAGCAAAATTCACCATCAACCTGTAATGGCTCAAATTGCCAGAAGAGGAATCAGTCCTCAAACCCTAGCTGGGTTGTCTCTCTCACAAACTTCAATAAAATCATAATTGAACAATGGATGATTTTCCTTTCACAAAGCATTGCTTTTATAATTCAAAAGTGTCTTCTCTCACACACTTTTCACTTAAAACACTTTTTATACTTAGGCACATATTGAATAATATAATTTATTAATTCATTTGGCTCCAAAAAAGGTCTTTTCACCAATATCATGAAATTATGACACGCAAGGTCCCTGTTTCTTGTGCCCAAGATTTAAAACTTTTCATCCTGGTTCCAACGAGCTATAACACTAAGGTATCCAGCATATAATACCAACAAAAATGGCAACCTTAGCAAATTTAATTAAATAATAATAATAAACCACCCGTCTTGCGAAAACAACTGAAGAAGCGTCCGAATCAAAATCTGTCTGCACAGGATTGATCCAGATGATGAAAGATGATGAATGAACTTGACAGGGTGATTTACTAAAAATAGATGCTCTCTCCAAGATTCTTGGAGCCCAAACCGGAAGCCAGAAATGAAAACCGAGAGCATCATTCAACTCCTCTAACTCATCTAAGCTCATCGGAACTATCCATTGACTTACTATAAATAGTAAGTTCACACCAAAGACCCTCTAAACACCTCGCTAGACCACGAGGATCACAATAATGACCTGGCACCATCAGATCAATGACTTGCAAAAAAATGGGGACATTACAGTCCTCCCTCCCCAAGATTGCTTGTCCCCAAGCAATCACCGGAACAAGAAACATCACAATCCACCTGGATCCCATAGAAAAGAATATACCGTGCCACTGACATCAACTATAGGCTCCTGTAACATCACCCAAAATACAAATCGGATAACTCTATAAAGAGACCCAAAACAACCACTCACCCAAACTCCTATACTGAATCTGTCTCTGCCCGGATCCCGAAAGAAGTGAACTTCAGGATCATCAAAAACCAAGATGTATGGGAGACTCGATCCCATACACACTGAACTCCACCTGTGCTCCCAATTGACCTGTACTGAATGTGTAGACCATTTGCACAACAGTGATGAATACCCCTGAACAAAGCTGTACCAGGACCCGGATATCCACACACTGCATAATCTGTGCAGTCACCATAACTCTGCAAGTCACCTGCTACTGACTTGGAGCCAAAACTCCCATCAACTACTGATGGTGAGAACCCATCCCATAATTGATGATAAGGACTAGGAGCCAAACTGTTAAATTTTGGATCAGATTATATGACTTTTAATTTACTTTAAAAATTCAATTTATATATATAATCTCTTAATATATATATGATATATATTTCAACAAAATAATCAATATTATATGTATTATATGAGATGAAATCAGAATTTATTTATTTCAAGTTTTATATATATATATATATATATCATTCATGTTATCATTGATGAGAAACTTAGATTACTTATCTTTACGGTACATATCACTGTCACTGTTTTGTATCACTGAATCTATAAATACTTGACAATGACCAGTCAGCGATCTTAGTTGTGCTCCTATTTATATCTTCTTCTCTGTTGTGCATCGCTCATATTCTATTCATCTATCTCATTGAAATGAGACATCCCTAAATATCTTTATTGCTGTTCATCGCTATTCTCTTTTTGTATATGCTGCATCTTCAATATTTAACAGCACCTCAACCAGCGTGCATATATATGTAAAGGAAAGGGGGAGGCGGCTATTCGAGGAGGCACCTTCACGATGGACGTGACTCCTCATGGAGTCACGTCCATCGTGGATGTGTCTCCACGATGGAGTCGCTCCACAATACTTTGCTTAATGCAGCTGTTAACAAATATAACAAATAGCTCAATTCGATAATCATGCAGATTGTTAATATATATATATATATATATATATATATTGTTTATCTGATATGAGCTATTAACATTAACAAACCGATATCAATCGGTATGACATATGAGATTAATATTAGTTATTTATCAACTAAAATATATACATTGTATATGCATATTGATATATACAATAATATCAATATTATTATATATATCAATATGTATATATAATGTAGAATAATATTATCTCATATCAATTTAATGATGTTTATTTATATTCTCATAATATAGTGATCATTTTATCTGATCAAAACTATAAACATCAACACTCCCTCTTAGTTAGAGAAGATAAAATGTAACTCACAATAAGTTCATAAATTGTGAGAGTTAGTTCCTAGGTGTATTGCCTCTATCGGTGATTCTATCCACAGTTCTCAGGTGGATTGCCTCTATTGGCGATTCTATCCACAAGCTCCTGTATGGATTGCCTCTATTGGCGATTCTATCCATAACTCATGAGCTATGGTGTGGATTGCCTCTATCGGCGATTCTATCCACAAGCTCCTGTATGGATTGCCTCTATCGGCGATTCTATCCACAAGCTACTGTATGGATTGCCTTTATTGGCGATTCTATCCACAACTCATGAGCTAAGATGTGGATTGCCTCTATCGGCGATTCTATCCACAACTCATGAGCTTCATTTAATTATCACAAATAGAAAAGTTATTGCAAGATCGTCACCTTCCAATAACTTTAACAAATACAAGTGATAAATCATTTGGAAGTCATCACTTCCGTATGATTTACACAGGGCCCATTTAATTATCAAATAACATTAACATAATAATCAAAATTATTACAAGTTTACCTCAGAGGTGTTTCACCTTCAATAGTGAACTCCCTCTCAATCATAAGTATCTTGAATTCCATTTGCCATTCTGAGATTTCCAAAGAATCTGATCTTCAATCTAATCGGGACTTCCTTCAAGCGGTTAGGCTTCAACGAAGGAACCTGGCTCTGATACCATGTTAAATTTTGGATCAGATTATATGACTTTTAATTTACTTTAAAAATTCAATTTATATATATAATCTCTTAATATATATATGATATATATTTCAACAAAATAATCAATATTATATGTATTATATGAGATGAAATCAGAATTTATTTATTTCAAGTTTTATATATATATATATATATATCATTCATGTTATCATTGATGAGAAACTCAGATTACTTATCTTTATGGTACATATCACTGTCACTGTTTTGTATCGCTGAATCTGTATATTGCTGAATCTATAAATACTTGACAATGACCAGTCAGCGATCTTAGTTGTGCTCCTATTTATATCTTCTTCTCTGTTGTGCATCGCTCATATTCTATTCATCTATCTCATTGAAATGAGACATCCCTAAATATCTTTATTGCTGTTCATCGCTATTCTCTTTTTGTATATGCTGCATCTTCAATATTTAACAGCACCTCAACCAGCGTGCATATATATGTAAAGGAAAGGGGGAGGCGGCTATTCGAGGAGGCACCTTCACGATGGACGTGACTCCTCATGGAGTCACGTCCATCGTGGATGTGTCTCCACGATGGAGTCGCTCCACAATACTTTGCTTAATGCAGCTGTTAACAAATATAACAAATAGCTCAATTCGATAATCATGCAGATTGTTAATATATATATATATATATATATATATATATTGTTTATCTGATATGAGCTATTAACATTAACAAACCGATATCAATCGGTATGACATATGAGATTAATATTAGTTATTTATCAACTAAAATATATACATTGTATATGCATATTGATATATACAATAATATCAATATTATTATATATATCAATATGTATATATAATGTAGAATAATATTATCTCATATCAATTTAATGATGTTTATTTATATTCTCATAATATAGTGATCATTTTATCTGATCAAAACAATAAACATCAACACAAACTACCCTTGCGAGAGATGAAATCTTCTAACTGTCAGTCAAAAAACAAATGATGAACATGCCCCACCGTATATAGTCGGTCGGAAACCCCAATCTCTGTCAATAGCTCATCATTACCAAACTGGGGGTCATGAGATGGCTCCAATCTCTGACTCCGCATAACTGTAGGCTGGGTAGGCCCCTGAGCAACTCTCTTAACAAACCCAACCTCGTAATCCCTATGGGGACGCATTGTAGATAGAGTCTCCACAATCCTCCCTACCAACCTCCAGATAGCACAAGAGCCTCGAATGAGAGTACCCTCAGACACTCTATAAGAATCATGTCGCACAACTGCACTCTCAAGTAAATACTCCATAAATGACTCGGTGCAATAGAAATTATACGTGGAAGCATCAACTTGCTCCCCCGCAATCCACAGTTGATCCCTCTGAAAATGTGGCACAACCAACTGTCCCATGCTATCAGCTATGTGAGATGATGAAATAGATTCACTCCTAGCTAAGGGAAGAAAATCAACCTGAGAGCTCGACTCCCCTGGTACTCCTACCTCATCAGAACCAAGAGCTCCCATATCCTGAACATGTGTGTCTGCCACATCATCATGTTCCTCATCACCACCCGTAAGAGCAAACTCACCACCAACCACCTCAATGTGCAATCAAACTGGGTCTGGGGCTGGTGTGGACCGCAAATGCTCCAACTCCACGGTCATCTCCTCTAACTGGATCTGCGACTCCTGAAGGGCCCGTTGAGTGTCCTAAAACCTCAGTAGTCGCTATGAGCTCCTGGGTAAGCTCACTCACCTCCTCTCTGTCCATCAATGCCTCATAAGCTGTACTCCCCCACTCCACCAGGTGATCTCGATCGGCTACCATCTGTAAGTAGTTATGTTTCAAAATCTTGACAGCCTCACGCAAAGTATGAATCTCTGTCAATGAGAGGTAACCACCACTGGCCTCATCTGTCATAGGAGCACCCCAACCATAAACAACCAACAACTAACGAGTGGCATCAAAATGCTCGAGAGTAGAAGTAATATCTCTCTCATCAACTCGCAACTGGCTAGTCACATGATGACTCTGCACAACAGGCCTCCTACGAACAACCTCAAACGCATTGTCTACACTATGAGAGGAAGCTATATCCAACAAACTCCCTTCAAGATCACCGTCTCTCTGTGTACTTTCATCTGAGTACACATCAACAAACTGAGTACAAGCATCGGACACGTCCTCATCTAACCCCAAGGAAGCTGCTACTGAATCTAACTCAACACAATCTCTAGCTACCTCGTCCTCTGCAACCATCTGATAGTCCAGATCCTAAGACACATCCTCATGAGTTACCAAAGAAGTAACCCCATCTCTAAAAGTGGAAGCCCTGGCTATAACAAACTCCTGCCACTCATAAGCTTCCTTGTCCTCATCTGTGAGTCTTTGTAACAAAGAATCCTGGAACCCACCATCACCATATGACAACGTTGAATCTACACCCAAAGTCAAATATAGAAAGCCAGAAACACTACAGCACTCATCGTCCTCGCTCTCAGCATCAGAGATATCTGCAATGCTAGTGTCCACATCATCTATCCGCATCTCCTCTACTAACTTTGGCTGCAAACATGACTCAATGTCATCATGTGAATCAACTATACAGTGGCATGAAACTACGTTGCCCAAATCAACTACAACACTCCCATCCTAAGTGTCATCACCAAAAAGCTCCATGCACACATCCTCAACACAGGAAGAAACCACTGTCTCCTGTACTGATCCCACACAGCGACTGCTATCATAAATCTCTGAGCTGTCAGAGCTCATACACTCCTCACAGTCATCACCCAACATCTCATAGGGGTGTCATCTCCAACGCAACTCACAGCATCCTCAAAAGTGTCATCAGATGTGTCTATACTATCAGCTCCCACATCTCCTGTTGAAATCTCATATGCGGACACGTGTCTCTGCACACATGACTCAACGTCAAGTTGTGCACCAATAAAGCTAGAGCACAAACTGTCATCAACTAACCCCACTGTAATGCCCAGATCACCAACCTCACCACTGGGAGACTCCGTACATGCCTCAGTCCTATCTGAGGAAGCAACTACCTCCTGAACTGGAGCAACACTACTACAGCTGACATAAACATCTCCAATAATAACTCCCTCCATGAAAGAGTCTGAACTCTCAGTGATAACTGCAACATCAACTGCCTCTGTACTACTCCAGGAGCCTCAACCCGGTGATGCCCGGCACTGCTGTCATCCAATGGGACTGAAACATCCACTGGTTCCGGTGTAATAAATTCATCTTCAACACTGCGAATGGGAATAGCAGGTGCTGAACTAGATGTAGGAACATCAGCATCACGGACAACTGTCGGAGAAAACTCTAGCCTTCTCCCCTGAAAACTCGATGTCGGCCTTCTAAAGGTAGAGACCATATATCTCATTGCCCTATCTACTGTAACTGGATCCGACAAACTCTCTGCCAATCTCTGTTGATGCAGTCTAAGTCTCTCCATGCTTTCTACTAAAGCATTTAATTCCGCTCTATTTCCCTTACTGCTATGACGACTTTCGGAACTGGATCTCCTGTATTTATCCATAGCTAGGAAAAATGGAAGTGCTGGTCACTTTTAAAATACTTCAGAAAATAAATGAATCCAGACCCCATAGGATGGCAAGAAAAAATGCTCTAATACCACTGTGAAGAGCCTGACCGGCTCTCAATTGGAAACTTGTTCTTTTTCCAATTTATTTTACAATTTAAGAGAAATTCTGAATATTCATAATTCATTTGCAAATTTTAGAATAAAAACATAGTAGTAAATTCTCTGTATTTTCTCAACAATAACCATTTAATCCACCAACAAATTACAACTTGTCTTAGTTTTCAGCATGCATTGACTATAATAAATAACAGCAAATTTAATGTAGTTCTTTGTTTGAGGAAAACAATACTTAACAAGATTATCGAAAGGGCAGAATTTAAAAGAGCAACACCTTGTGACAAAATAGAGCCAAATGTGCTAATTTTTGAAACATCAGCCATCTGTTATTGACACCACACCCAAAGAAAGAACATCAGCCCCCATTCGGTTTCCTCTGTTGTATTGACGTTGATCAAGAGGACTACTCTTTATCCCGTGCCAACTGTAGATCAAATCGCAAGCCCTTGCATTCACGCACAGCACTGGATTGGTATGGCTCAGCCTCAGTTATGTACAACAGCAAAGAATTCCGTACAGCTCCTTCTCAGAACAGTACGGCAGCTTGATTGGTTTCAAGCTTCTAGTAATTTCGGTAAACCCTTCAACCAATTACTCTCAACTATCAATTCAGAAGACCTCAGCAAATTCAAATACAATTACCAAATGAAGAAACACAAAACTCCTCCAAACAATTTTAGAACTTCAGCAGGAAGACAAATCAAACCCTAGAATGAATGAATTGATTTGCCTGTAGAACAAACTTCTCAGAATTTCAATATACATCAACACTGGATTAAAATTCAGAATCAGAACTATAGCTGCAAAATTCACCATCAACCTGTAATGGCTCACATTGCCAGAAGAGGTATCAGTCCTCAAACCCTAGCTGGGTTGTCTCTCTCACAAACTTCAATAAAATCATAATTGAACAATGGATGATTTTCCTTTCACAAAGCATTGCTTTTATAATTCAAAAGTGTCTTCTCTCACACAATTTTCACTTAAAATACTTTTTATACTTAGGCACATATTGAATAATATAATTTATTAATTCATTTGGCTTCAAAAAAGGCCTTTTCACCAATATCATGAAATTATGACACGCAAGGTCCCTGTTTCTTGTGCCCAAGATTTAAAAATTTTCATCCTGGTTCCAATGAGCTATAACACTAAGGTATCCAACATATAATACCAACAAAAATGGCAACCTTAGCAAATTTAATTAAATAATAATAATAAACCACCAGTCTTGCGAAAACAACTGAAGAAGCGTTCCGAATTGAAAGTTGTCTGCACAGGATTGATTCAGATGATGAAAGATGATGAATGAACTTGACAGGGTGACTTACTAAAAATAGACGCTCTCTCCAAGATTCTTGGAGCCCAAACCGGAAGCCAGAAATGAAAACCGAGAGCATCATTCAACTCCTCTAACTCATCTAAGCTCATCGGAACTATCCATTGACTTACTATAAATAGTAAGTTCACACCAAAGACCCTCTAAACACCTCACCAGACCACGAGGATCACAATAATGACCTGGCACCATCAGATCAATGACCTACAAAAAAATGGGGACATTACAATTGCCTTAGCCATCAGCCCTACCCTCTTACTGATGCAGTGGCATTCTTGGGTATTCAGCAAATCTGCATGGTGGTGTGTTGAAGTGGTTCTGTGTTACTCGGTTGCAACTTTAACCGACAATCTCGATTATTGAAGGGGCTTGATCACTGAAGGAACTCGGTAAAACCTCTGGCACTCAATGGAACTTGTACTCGGCGATGCTTGTGGTGCTCGGTCGACGTGCTTGCTCGGTGATGCCTAGCGTGCTCGGTTGTTTTACTGGTCCTCGTTAGTTCTAGTTTAACGACTGGAGTTCTTGGAGTTGTGGTTGGCCGACTTGGTGTATTTAATGTTGGTAGCTTGTGTTGTATTCTCCTATGTGGATCTTGAGGCCGACATGGAGAATTAATTGTTTGTAAGGCTGTTTGAGAGCCAACTATTGTTGCATTTAATATTTATTTGCAATAAAAGCCGACTTGGCTTATGAGTTAATTGTTTCTTCCAGCCGACTTGTGGTTGAAGAAATGTATTTAACGAGTGTTTGGGTAGTTGTTTAGGAGGAAGTGGGAGTCAGTCAAAAAAGTAGATTGACAAGGATAATAATTGGATCCTGCGAGATCTTGAAGATCAGATTGTTTGTCTGATAGTTGTAATAGCAGAGCTAGTGACTTGCATGCTTGGAGACAAAGAGATTGCTTGGTGGCTTGCGAGCTCAAGTTTAGATCTATCTTAGTGTTTCCATCAGTTGCTGATGTGCTTCAGAGTTGGACTAGCTAGGAGATTGCAGAAATACTATTTTAAGTGATTGTATTTGGCCCTAACCCGCAAGGCCTTACAGTCGAGCATGTTGAATGAAATTCTATTTGAAGCATTATATTGTTGTATTCCGTTGTGGTTGTTGTTGTTGTTGTTGTTGTTGGTGTAGACTTGGACTATCCATTCTTGGATCCTCCAACCTGCCCTGCATTAGGTGGTATCAGAGTTTGAAGTTCTTGAGTGTGTAAACCGATCATCGAGTTGAGACAGTTTGCACCAGGACCTTGAGTTGGTGATTTGTTGCCTTGGGTTTTCGAAGATCTTGAAGGATGCCTCCGAGAAGATTGGCCTCCGAGAAGATTGGACCCTAGGACGATTGCAGATCTCTGTGATGTTGTGGAATCAAAGATTACAGAGAAAGTTAAAGTAGATTTCAGATATGAGATGGAACTGATGAAGAATGACATGATTGCTGAGGTCATGAGGGCTATTGCTGGTATGCCAAGGAATCTGGGTACTGAAGATGGTTATGAGGAAACTGCTAAAGACTTTGAAGCTGCTGGATCTAGTGGAGGTGACCGGAGGGACAGATCTGGTGAAGATAGAACTGGTCGGTTGCATAGATCTGAAGCTCGATTAAGTACTAGTTACCGAATGGAAGTTTCTACTTTCTCTGGTACTTTGAGACCTGGGGATTTGATCGATTGGATTGGTGAATTAGAAGATTTCTTTGAGCTTGAAGAAATTGAAGATACTCTTAGAGTAAGATTGGCACAGACTAAGTTGAAAGGACATGCTGCTCTTTGGGGGAAAGAATTACAAAGAGATAGAGAAGATGAAGGTGAAATGAAGATCAATCAGTGGAGGTTGATGGTGACTAAATTGAAAGCTAAGTTCATACCTGCCGACAATGAGCTTGACTTGTTTAACAAGTTGCAAAATCTGAAGCAAAAAGACTTGACTACGGAAAACTATACCGAAGAGTTCTATAAGTTGACTATTCAATCTGGACACAGAGAACTTGGTAAAGAAAAGGTAGCTCGGTATGTGAATCGTTTGAGATTCAATATTCGGGATGAGCTTGGTGTTAGCAATATAAGTTGTCATTAGTGAAGATAGTTGCAAACACCATTCCCACCGGTAGAGACTCACCAGTAGATTACTTATCTTAGATTTTATGCACAGGTAGACTAGAAACAGAGTATATGCACTGGTAGATTAAACAGAGATAATACACCGGTGGACCGAATTGAGTACATTGTACCAGTCTTGTATTACATACAGGGATGGACCGGGTAGAAGAATAATACTGGTCAAACTACATAAAGATCCGCACCGGATTATGAGGAGCAGTTTTAGTTAAAACCGGAATATGCGAAGCATCCACTGTTTAGAACTAAAGTTTGTTTTTAAACAAGAGTTAGTTTTATTTCTACGCGGATATTTCAAGGTAAACTCCAGATCAGAACGCAAAGCTTTCTTGCTAGTTGCATGATTTTATGTTGAGTTTACAGTTTGGCTGTTCTATGAATTAAGGGTTTCATTGAGATGAACTTGTGTATAAGTATAGATCATAGGACACAAAAAAGAGAGTTGTTGAGAGTTATTGAATAGAGAGAGCAGACAAGAGATAATTGCAAAGAGATTACAGTCACTAGAGGTGAAAGGCAAAGAGGCAAAAAAGATTCAACAGTCAGGCAAACCGGGGAAGAGATCAACAGGTATGATCTAATCAGACAATCAATGTCAATTGAGATCATTGCTTTTATAAGGTGTGAAAGCATATTGAAATCCCTCAATCAGGGTGAACCCTAATTGGTTCTTTGTAAAAATCATTTAACTGGGTAACATCTTTGTTGATGTTGAAAGTCCTCTAACTAGGCAACTCCTAACAAAGTTAAGATCTTAACCGATCTTCTATCAAATCCCTTAACCGTGTAGCACCTTCACAAGTGCTTTGTAAGCTCCTAACAGGGCGTCTTTATTTCTATAGAAGTGAAGTTGTGAGCTCTATCTCACTGTGGTTTTTTCCTTCTAACCGAGGGTTTCCACGTATACATCATGTGTTGACCTTTGTATTTCTATTTATGCTTGTGGATGATTGTTTACATTTTGCTTATCTTGGAAGAATAATTAAACAAGTGTTGAATTGTAATAAAAATAGTATTTACTGATTCACCCCCCCTCTCAGTAACCGATTAGGAATAACAATTGGTATTAGAGCACAGTTCTCTAATATATAAAGTTTAACCGCTTGAGAAAAAGATCATGGAGGGTTACAAGTATCAGAAACAGCTTGAGGAAGCCAACGACATCATTGCCTCTCTAGAGAATAAGCTGAGAAGATCACTTGCTAAAAGGAAGGAGCTGGCTCTGCAATTGATTGAGAGCAATGAAACTATTAATGAACTCTCTGGGCAGAGTGGATCTAATGAAGCTGAGGAGGCAGTCCCTGAGCTCATGGAGAGGAACCAGATCCTAACCGATCAGATCTCCAACCTTAAGAGGGAGCAAGAAGATAATGCCCTAAGGATAACTGGACTGATTGAGAAAAAGAGGAAAGCTGAAGATGAAAGAAACACAGTAGTCAAGTCATTAACAGCCTCTGAGAGAGCAAGGAACCTAGCAGAGGAAGCTATAGGGGCAAATGATCTTGTCATTCTGCAACTTCAAGAAGACATGCAAATTGTCACTCAAGAAAACGCCAACATGCAAAAGGGTTGGCATGATAGAGATGAAGCATGCAAAAGGCTGACATTAGAGTTGTATCAACTGAAGGAACATATGAAAGAACTTGAAGAAAGAAATGAAACCCTAAGAAGATACAACGAGAGCTCGGTCAAGCTTGATGAGCAACTCAAAGCTCAAAGAAAGCACAAAGATCCCATTGGCCTTGGATTCACCGGTAAAGACACCAAAGAGACTGGTGAGTCTTCCGGAGCTAAGACAAGCAAGAAGGATAAGAAGAAGTCGCTGACACAAAAAGGTAAGAAGACTTTTAACACCTCTTGCAATCATTGTGGGAAACCAGGTCATAGAACAAATGACTGCAGGAATGCACCGATAAAGCCAAACAACAGTTACTGCAAAAACTGTTGCAAGTATGGCCACAAGACCAATGAATGTTGGTCGAGCCCCACAACCGTGTCCAATGGAAGCAAGGGAAGCTCCAAGGGCTACTGCTACGCATGCAATAAGTTTGGACACAAAGCTGATGAATGCAAATCTAAGACAATGGCATTCAGATCCCCACCAAGATCGGTATTCCCCAAAAGAAACAAGAACTGGAGCACAACCAACTTTGCAAACTGTGGGACGCACAGTCACAATGACTCCTGGTGCAAATCACCCAACAATAGAAGGGTGAATCCATGGAAGGCAACCGGGATAGTCTGTTACTCCTACAACAAAATAGGACACCTAGCGAAAGATTGCAGGA
Source organism: Chamaecyparis obtusa (assembly GCA_027943335.1). NCBI lineage: Eukaryota > Viridiplantae > Streptophyta > Pinopsida > Cupressales > Cupressaceae > Chamaecyparis > Chamaecyparis obtusa. The sequence goes on from BSBK01000092.1 coordinate 1,664,293, forward strand.
ACCGGTCAATGAACACAAGGAGAAAATCGGTCAAACCGGTGGAGAAGACCTCGTCCTCAAATGAGAAGAACAAGAAAGAAGAGAAGACCGAGAAAGCAGTCAGGCAGATTTGGTTCAAAAAGGAATCAAAGAGCTCCGTTGAGGAGAAGACAGAGGAAAGATCATCATCGGCCGATGGTGATATCTCTTCAGCTAACTGAGCCTACAAGGCTTAGGGGGAACCAGTAGCTCATCTACCGTTCTCGGTAGGACTGGTGAGAAATCCACTCACTCAGTCAGGAAAAGTAATCGGATAAGTAAGAATTGATCAACCGGGGTTTGCTCAACCGAAAAAGCCTGAATACCGGTTGGCAACAGTGTAAAGAAAGGTTAGGTAAGGCAATAAATGATGTAGCCGATTAACAATAGTTACCGTTTGGTAATTACCGTTATGTCCTAACCCTATATAAAGAAAGGAGAATTACTCTTTCATTTTTACTTTGCAATTTTGTGATTAACAATTTCCATACTTGAGTAAAATTCTCGTGCTTTGATCATCGAAAGATATTGTCTGTTAGACCGATCAAGCAACTTTCAATTAACCGGTTGTTAGCAATGGCATCTTCTTCATCCGTCGTCAAGCTGATCCAAGGAAATCAAATTGATCGACCTGTCTACGATATCATGCCAATTTAGAAAAGGGAGAACGACATGAATGGTGCACTATCTTGCGTACCTAAGGGTGTTCTCATGACAAAAGACGTGACTACCTTCATTCACGCTAAGCAGGAAGAATTGGGAGAGACATTCATCCAAAGAGAGTATTTCTCGTTGTGTGAGGATGGAAAGCTTCCTGATAAATACGGAAGCTAGTGTCGTCCGGTCTCATCAACGGAGTCAGCTATCCAACTATCTTCCGACAAGATTGGATTCGACTGGTTCTTAGTCGTGTACATGATCCAAGGTTTTGGCTCCAAAAGGGTGCAGCTACACAAATCACAAAGGAGGATTTGCATCGAGTGACTGGGTATAGTCAGGAAGGGGAAGCATTAACCCTACGAACGATCTCCAATGCGATTGTCACTAAGCTGACAAAATCAAGATCCGATGGTCAACTTATCACAGTAAACAACATCGAGGATCAAGGGGTTCAATTTGCATCAGCGGTGATAGGATATAAAATCTATCAGTCCAGCAATCTGAACAACATACCGAGAGGAGCTATTCATGCCACTCACCAGATAATGTATGACAATGCCAAGTACGATCTCTGCGAAATGCTCCGAGGACAGATATTTGAGAATATGAAGAAGCTCGGCATGGTCAAGAAGAAATCCATGAAGTATGGGACCCTACTGGTATGTCTCTACTTCTACTATCAAAATTTCTTCTCGGGAATCGGAAAGGTGACATGGGGAACTGATCGACCGGTCAAGCATCAGATCAGTGAAATGGTCAATCAACTGGGAAACCAGTTAAGTAAAATAATGACTGAGTACTTTGAGGCATTCCAACTGAGAATGCATGCAAGGGAGCAGGTGTCGTCAACTATTGTTGACTCATATAAGGATGATGTATGTTTTCTAGTTTCCACCAATCACTGCATTATTCAAGTAGTGGAACCGAGAAAAGGGTACGCTCTAGACTGGGCTATGAGATCACCGCCAAGACAGCCAAGGCCTATGCAGATGCGCTGACCAAAGCTGGCCTAGATCTCTCTGCTTACCGGTTTGGTACCTATGAAGAAATCCAGAATAATCTGAAGAAAAGGGCACCAATCAAGAACGTGTATGTCAAGAGAACACCTATGCCAAAGAAGAAACCGGTCACAAATCAACCCAAGGGTCAAAGGAAAAGAGCACAACCAGTAGCGAGCACTCAAGAGGAAGATCCAGAGGAAACAGAGACTGAAGACAAAGTTCCTCTAATCAGAAAGAGGAAATCAGGTAAACCAGTAAAGGAGGATCCAACGAGAAGAGGCAAGCCCACAATTGATGAACTTGTGGCAGGAATGAAAGAAAATGGTGGAATGGGATCAGTTAGCAAAAGATATCAATTAGCAAACAATGAAGATAGGAGAAAGATAGAAGAAGCAGTAGTTCACTGTATTCATAAATTCAATCTCTCTCCCACAGAACTTCACAAGACTGTTCCTAATGATCTTTATGAGATTCTTGAAGCTAGATGAAAGCTTCAATAGACAGGGAAAAAGAGCTGAGGATTCGAGCTCTGCTGGAGGTTCAGAACCATCTCACTCTGGACAAGGCCACTTAGCAAGCCGAACTAAATAAGCAAAATTTCCTGATAAAGAGGAGGATCGGTCAAATGCTTATTGGTGAGTCCGAGAAGGTTCACAAAGGTGTGTCTACTTGGACAAAACTTCTTCAAAACCAACGACAGGCAAAAGAAGCAAGTCAAAAGTCCACAGTTCCACCGGTCCCTAACACCGATAAAGGAAAAGGACTGCTTGGAGCTAATGCACCAGTCAAAGAAAGGAATCCTACAGAACCGATAATTGTTAGCAACTTAAGATTGTCATTGTTGTATATTCACAAAACACCATACACCGGTAAAAGATCACCGGTCACTCCGAATACTTAGAAGACACCGGTAGTCGAGGAGACGAGTGTATGCACCGGTAGATAATGAAAAGGGCACTACACCGATGGGCCGATTCAAGTCGACAGTCCCGGTCTTGGATTGCGTACAGAAGAGTACCGGGTATGAGGATACTCCGGTCTAATCAGGTACATGAGAACACCGGTCTAAACTGCCTAAAGATCCGCTCCAAATTTTAGGGAAGCAGTTTGAGTTAAAACCGGATTATATGGGATATCCACTGTTTGTAAGTGGAGTTAACTTTTTAACAGGAGTTGGCTTTATTTCTACAGATGTCTTGCAAGGTAAACTCCAGATCAGAATGGAAAGCTTAACTTCTAGTTGCATGATTTTATTGTTGAGTTTACAGCCTGGCAATTCTATGAGTCAAGGGTTTCATGACAGTGAACTCTTGTATAAATACAGGTCATAGGATGCAAGGAAGTTTGTTGTTGATTGTTGGCAATTGCATAGAGCAGAGGAGACGCATCTTCTGAGAGAAGAGCTACGGACACAGAGGTAGCAGAGATCAACAGCCAGGCAAAGCGAAAAAAAGGTATGATCTAAGCAGACATTCAGTGTCATATCAGATCATTTCTGTTGTTAAGTAGAGGAAGCAATTGAAATCCCTTCATTAGGGTGGACCTAATCGGTTCGTTGTAAAAATCCCTTAACAGGGTAACATCATTTTCGATGTTCAAAGTCCTGTAACTAGGCAGCTCCTAACAGGGTTCAGATCTTAACAGATCTTTTGTAAAATCCCTTAACCGGGTAGCACCTTAACCAGTGCTTTGTAAGCTCCTAACAAGGCGCCTTCATTCTGTAGTAGTGAAGTTGTGAGCTTTGTCTCACTGTGGTTTTTTCCTTCTAACCGAAGGTTTCCACATATATATCTGGTGTTGATCTTTGTACTTACCTTTTATGCTTGCATATAATTGATTGTTTTAGAAAAGTATTGTTCAAACAAGTTTTAAAAGGCAAGAAATAGTTGTTACTGATTCACCCCTCCCCTCTCAGTAACCAGTCGGTACTAACAATAATTGTAGACATCACTGATGACAAAGGCAGTGATCCAGCTCGTCCAACTGTTCTAATTTCTTCGGAGAAAGGTAAGCCTCGAACTATGACTGTAGATGAAATAGTTGATGAGGTGATGGATTTTGGAGTAATAGATAATGCCGCTAAATGGTATAGCATGCTAGGAGAAGAGGATAAACAGTCAGTTATAATAGCCATAGTGGAAACTTTTATGGACTACAAAAGAACTCCAAGGGACTATAAGGCCAAGTTTCCCCCAAAATTAAATTCTAGGCTACAGACCAAATGAAGAACCGGTCTAGGCACCAACACTAGAATCAACAAAGAGACGTTGTCTAAGGTTAGACCTGGTCTCAATGAAAAGAGCATCAAGCTTCTACTAGAAGAAGCATCAATGAACTTGGATACTAAGTGTAGAGTTGCCAAGATTCTCAACGGATATGAAAATGAAGTCTATAAGGAGACTTTAGATTTTTGGCAGCAATATGACTTCAATGCTCTTGAAAGGACAGGTCCACAGGATCCAACTCAAATAGTACAAGCACCACCGGTTCAATTCACACCTCGTGAAGAATCTACAACCAGTAAAGAGAAGAGTCATACAGAACAATTCACATATGGTGAACAGGTAAATCTGGGAGAGTCATCAATCAAGATGACCACTGACAACACAACAGGTGTTGAGGAAGATATTGTTGTGGGTGACTTGCATACAGCCGAAGAGCGGCACCAAGAAGAAGCCCCACCAAAAGAGCAAATTCTACAAGAGGAAGATGCTCAACCAGAAGTTGAAGTACAACCGGAGGTGGAAGTACCAAATGAAGAAGTTCCAGCAAAAGAAAACCTACCAGAAGAAGTTCAATCGGAAAAAAAAGCATTACCAGAACAAAGAGTTCAACCAGAAGAACATAAGATACCTGACAGTCCCAAACCGGTGCTGAGAGGGGAGGGGTGAATCAGCACCTCCAAAACCTTTTTCTCTTTAAATCCAGTGAAGTAAACTTACAGCTGAAAGGCAAACAGATTTAAGCATATAATAACAGTAAGCAAACATTCACACAGTGACACCAGATTTATCACGTGGAAACTCGGTTAGGGTGAAAACCACGGTGTGAGGAGACCTCACAAATTTTGTACTCTTTTGGAGTACGCCCTGTTAGGAGCCTTCTCGATTAAAGGATCAAAACACACTGTTAGATGCAACCAAGTTAAGGGATTTGTTACAATGAGGCCGGTTAGTGCCTGCCTAGTTAAAAGACTTTAGAACATCTTTCAAGATGCCATCCGGTTAGGGGATTTGATACAAGAGACCTGTTAGAGTCCACCCAAATACTGGGATTTAACTATTGTAATTGCTAGAGAACAATAGAAGGATTGACCTTTTACAAATGGCTTTACATAGCCTGATAAGATCTTTGTTTGTGCTCAACTGAAAAGCATCACCAGTCGCTGCATGTGTGTTCTCCTCTACTATTGTGCTTCTCTGCACAATCTTCTTTCTCACTTCTTCTTTCTTCTTTTCACCCCTGGCTTTTTTTAGCATACAAGTTCACTTTTTTACTCGGCAGAATGAAGGCAACTTCTATTCTCCACAGGCAGAAGAATATATAGACCCCTAGCCCTAATTGCGCTCCTTAAGCATGACCTAATTACAAATGCTTATCGAATTCATTACTCAGTGGAGTACTAGTTCACTGAGGAAACATCCGATGCATGCCCTCGCTTTATCTGCTTTAAAAAGAAAGCAGTAGTTGTGTGTCAAGCAACTTTCCTTCAAAAGAGATAATGCTTTGTTTTAAAGCCACGGATTCCGGCTTTAAAACCTCCAGACGCGCCTCAAACCGATCACCAGTATAACTCAAAGACTTCCGGATTTAGAGCAAAAAATCTCGGTCAAAGAGTTAGTTGGAACAGATAGTTTGACTATGACTTCCTCAGTTCATACCGGAGTCATTAATATATCGATTGAGATCTTCATGTTGTGAACAGGTAAAAGTCTTTGACCTGTTATTGTCCCTTCCTTGGCTTACCGGTTGCACCGTCCTCGGTTGTATTGTTGACACCGGTTTTCTATTGCTTTATCTGTACTTGTCTACACCGGTTGTAGCCCATTCCTTGGTTGATGCTAGAATCCTCTTTTCCTTAACTGTGTACATTGCCCGGTTGCTAAGACTTTGAATAGTGACCGGTGGTATTTGCATACAGTCACATCTGTCTTGTATATTGGCACCATCGGCCAAACCATCCTTTCATACAGATCTCCTTGGATTTAGACTTTGTAGAGATGACAAGTCACTATACTCTTTTGCCAATCAATGACAATACTTGTACTGGTAGTAGGCTTACCGGTTACCATCACTTGATGCCAACAATACCTGCTGCAAAACAACCGGTATAGAAACCAATCCAAAATGTACAGGCAAGCATACCTAGCTCCTCCTCATCTAAAAGAAAGTTATCATTTGCTGAGGACATAGAAGCCAAAAGGAGCAAGGCCACCGATACTGTGGTTGACATTAGCTAAATGTCAACAAGGAAACTAAAGGAGATGACCAAGAGGAAACAGGACATGGTCCTGACCACTATCAAGAATATTTTGTGCAACTTTGAACCTGATGCTGACATAGATGAAGATGAACCTGTTATAGATTAGTTGGAAGTATTGGCACAAGCAATCGGTGATGACCTGACAGATCCAGAAACTGTAGCAATAGATCACTATGAAAAGAAGAGAATAGAGATTCTCCACAAACAAGTTGAAGATATAAAGGTAAATGTGTCAACCAGCTTAAGAGTTCTTCAACAACAGATTCAAGTGGCAGGAAGTTTGATGACAAGAACTTCAAATTTTGACATATTCTTGCAAGATCTAACAGAGAAGTCAGCAAAAACTTCAGAAGACATAAGAACTTTGTCTTCTCAGTTTGACATCAAGAATAAGTCTGCAACAAACTTCAGTAGAGAAATGACAAGTCTTGCTCTTATTCTAAGAAAGACTGCTAAAGAGAAAACTAAGAGAATCCAAGACATCATTGGATTTCAATTGCTTCTGGCCCCCACATTTGATGCAATGCAACAAACTGCATCATCAGCTGAGAATCTGCTCGGTGAACCTGCCTACAAAATTGTGGAGGACATGGAGAACATTATTGTCTCTCTAAAAGCAACACAGAAGAACATTGAACATGTAACCGGTCAATGGGCACCGTTTCTTCATTCTGCAAAGAACATATACAAGGATATCTTCACAAAGCTACGAATGTAAAATATTAAGTGAAGCACAACCCTTTGTCCTATGGAGGCAAAAAGGGGAAGAAGAATAAGCAAAAGAAGGGAGAGATCAGAACAGGGGAAGGATCAGAACAGGGCAAGCAGCAGTCAAGGGGAAGTCTGCAAACAGAAGAGAGAAGAGATGAAGTGCACAGTACACAGGGTAGCAGTCTACAGATCAAGAAATTGACTGTGATAAGTGAATAATGGTTTTGCCACCAATGACAAAGGGGAAGATTGTTAGCAATATAAGTTGTCATTAGTGAAGATAGTTGCAAACACCATTCCCACCAGTAGATCACTTATCTTAGAGTTTATGCACCGGTAGACTAGAAACAGAGTATATGCACTGGTAGATTAAACAGAGGTAATACACCGGTAGACCGAATTAAGTACATTGTACCAGTCTTGTATTACATACAGGGATGGACCGGGTAGAAGATTAATATTGGTCAAACTACATAAAGATCCGCACCAGATTATGCGGAGCAGTTTTAGTTAAAACCGAAATATGCAGAGCATCCACCATTTAGAACTGAAGTTAGCTTTTGAATAGGAGTTAGTTTTATTTCTACGCGGATGTTTCAAGGTAAACTCCAGATCAGAACGCAAAGCTTTACTGCTAGTTGCATGATTTTATGTTCAGTTTACAGCCTGGCAATTCTATGAAATAAGGGTTTCATTGAGATGAACTTTTGTATAAGTATAGGTCATAGGACGCAAAAAAGAGAGTTGTTGAATAGAGAGAGCAAACAAGAGATATCTGCAAAGAGATTACAGTCACTAGAGGTGAAAGGCAAAGAGGCAGAAAAGATTCAACAGCCAGGCAAACCGGGGAAGAGATCAACAGGTATGATCTAATCAGACAATCAGTGTCAATTGAGATCATTGCTTTTATAAGGTGTAAAAGCATATTGAAATCCCTCAATCAGGGTGAACCCTAATCGGTTCTTTATAAAAATTCTTTAACCGAGTAACATCTTTGTTGATGTTGAAAGTCCTCTAATCAAGCAACTCCTAACAGAGTTAAGATCTTAACCGATCTTCTATCAAATCCCTTAACCGAATAGCACCTTCACAAGTGCTTTGTAAGCTCCTAACAGGGCATCTTTATTTTTGAAGAAGTGAAGTTGTGAACTCTGTCTCACTCTGGTTTTTTCCTTCTAACCGAGGGTTTCTACGTATACATCATGTGTTGACCTGTGTATTTCCATTTATGCTTGTGGATGATTGTTTACACCCTGCTTATCTTGGAAGAATAATTAAACAAGTGTTGAATTGTAATAGAAATAGTATTTACTGATTCACACCCCCACCCCAGTAACCGGTTAGGAATAACACTTGGTATGTTGAAGATTGATTCGGTTGAGGATGCTTATCAGTATGCTCTGAAGGCAGAAGATAAGTTGAAGAGGAGAGAACATGGTAATTCTCGAGGGAAAGAGAAGCTTGATCACTCGGTGAAGGATAAACCAACTATTGAAGATGAACCGAAACCTGTGGAGCTGAAAAAGAAGACAGGTAGAGTTATCTTTTAAGGGTACTTGTTATAATTGTGGTGAAGGACACCGGTCTTTTGAGTGCACACAGAAGAAGATTGGTGATCGTAGGAATGTTGTGGTGAATGAGAACATTCTGAATGAACTGGAATCTGAGAACTTGATGGTTCGAAGAACATTGCTCGGTGTAAAGGTGGAACCTTGTCAGAGGAGTAATTTGTTCACAACTCGGTGCAAGTCAGGAGGTAAACTTTGTAATGTAATTGTGGATAGTGGTAGTACTGATAACCTTGTAGCTGAGGAGATGGTTCAAAAACTTGGTTTGAAGAGAGTGAGACATCCTTATCCTTATAGGATTGGCTCGTTGCAAGATGTTCATACTCTGGAAGTGAGGGAGCAATGTCTTGTTGATTTTCAGATTGGCCAATAGAAGGATCAAGTATTGTGTAATATTGTGGACATGAGTAGTTGTCACATATTGCTCGATAAACCTTGGCAGTATGATTGCAGAGCTATGTATGACTGTGTCAAGAATGTATTTACTGTTGAGAAGAATGACAGGAAGTTTCCCTGATGCCTTTGTTGGATACAGCACTCGATAGGAGAAACTTGAGCTTTGATAGCCAAGATGAGTTGAAGGATTCTGAAAGGATTGATCAGTATGGAGAACAGACCTTTGTATTGTCAAGAAAAGACTTGAAAAGACAAAGGAAGCAGAAGTGGAAGAGTATGCAAGGTGAAGACTCGAAGGACTTGTATGTGAAGAATCAGTTCGTGGTTTATGTGCTGAATCCCGAAAGATGTTCTTCCAACCTATGAGAACATCTTTTCGAACCTGGGATGTCTGATGCAGTGGCATTCTTGGGTATTCAGCAAATCTGCATGGTGGTGTGTTGAAGTGCTTCTGTGTTACTCGGTTGCAACTTTAACCAACGATCTCAGTTATTGAAGGGGCTCAGTCACTGAAGGAACTCGGTAAAACCTCTGGCGCTCGGTGGAACTTGTACATGGCGATGTTTGTGGTGCTCAGTCGACGTGCTTGCTCGGTGATGCCTAGCGTGCTCGGTTGTTTTACTGGTGCTCGGTAATTCTGGTTTACCGACTGGAGTTCTTGGAGTTTCAGTTGGCCGACTTGGTTTTTTAATGTTGGTAGCTTGTGTTGTATTCTCCTATGTGGATCTTGAGGCCAAAATGGAGAATTAATTGTTTGTAAGGCTATTTGAGAGCCAATTGTTGTTGCATTTAATATTTGTTTGTAGTATAAGCCGACTTGGCTTAGGAGTTAATTGTTTCTTCCAGCCGACTTGTGGTTGAAGAAATGTATTTAAGGAGTGTTTGGATAGTTGTTTAGGAGGAAGTAAACCACACATTTGCAGGGGTTTCCTCATGTTTTAAGGCAGATTTACCGTTATAAACAGCAGATCTAAGATCAAATAGCTTAATAAGCAAAAACAGCAAGCTCTATACTGAGGAAAGGATCTTTTTCAATGGGACAGCGAATTCAATGCACAAGAATAGCAGATTAACAAGAGCTTATTCAGAATAAACAACAGTCATCGTGGAATATCAGAGGCATTTATTGCAAGAAAAGGTAAATCTGCATAAAGGGAACATCAAATATGGAAAGAGCTGAAGTTTTCATGTGGGAACGACGAGTTTCTATCGTTGAAAAGAACAGAAATGGAAAGAATGAACAGCAGATATAAAAGAAAGAGAAGCTGTTATGATGAAGAGAAACAGTTTGTAAGCTTGAGGAGTTTCCTTAATGAAGAGATAGCAAAACAAATCAAGAAACATCAGATTGCATCGAGGAGTTAGCAAAACAAATCAAGAAACAACAGATTGCATCGAGATAACAGCAGATTCATGAGAGGAAGAACACCAAAAGTGTGTGAACAGCACTATTTGATGCAAGTGGGAGCAGATTTCAATACAAGAACAGCAGTATTCTAGCAGATTTGAAAGAAAAAGCACCAGGCTATGAGGTAGGGTTTTGAATAAACATGAAGATAGAAACATTGTTGTAGTGTCTACAAAGAGTTTATTGCTGCTTTTGAGTCTCATTTTGGCTATTTTCAAAAGAGATTTTCATTGCCGTTTTGAATCTCTGAAAATCTAATTTTATTCTTAAGAGGAATGTGACTGAGAGCCATGAGGTTTTGGAGAAACTTTTGGACTGTAAAAGGAAAGATTTCTTAGTAGAGCAAAGGCTATAATTATTTGATGCTATTATTAAAGGGTTTCATGCATGATTCTACAAGATTATCTACTGTTGTAATGGATGCATTCACAGAAATAAGTCTGTTGTTCCTAAGTGTTGAGATTGATAGCTATGATCAGATAATTTATATTAATATATATATACATTTTATATATATCTATTAATATACATTTAATATATATATATATATATTATAATAATAGCAAAATATAAATATTAATCTCAACATATTAATATTGGTATTATCAATGTTAATCGGTATTATGTTATACTGCGAAATTAAAACTTATGATATGTATCGAGTTAATAAACCCAATACTTACCATAATTTATGCGTGCGTTGTTTTATGTGTGCGCTATAACAAAACAATACTATTAATGTGCAGTAAATTATCTGCAGTGCAAACGGTGAAATGTTTATGATGGAACGTGACTCTTTCATGAGTCACGTCTCATCCAAACTGGTAGCACTGTATATAGATACTAAAATTGATTTTTCTAAAGACATTGAATATATACAGCAGAGTCTTAATAGGAAGTGTCACAGATAAATCAGATCGGAGATTAAATAAATACAACAGTTTATTAATATTTACATGGTATCAGAGCTCTGGTTCTGAATATTCAAGAAATTAATAAACTTATAAAATTATAACATGGCAAACATGATTAGATTCGAGGACAGACTTGAGGGTGCTGATAATTTCCAATCATGGAAGATTAGAATTATAATGCTATTGAAAGAAAATAAAGTTGAATCATTCATTAAATCAGACAAAATAAAACCAGAAGAAGAACCTGATTTATCAAATTGGAATGAAGGGAACGACAAAGCCATGAAGATAATTATCGATGGGGTTAGAGATCACATCGTTCCTATTCTGTCTAAATATGAAAAGGCGTATGAAATGTTCAAAGCACTAGAGAAAACCTATGAAATAAATAATGCTAGCAAGAAACTAGCCTTGAAGAGGGAAATGAATCACATAAGTATGAATAAAAATGAGAAAATAAATGCATATTTTATGAGAGTTTCAGCTTTAAGAGATCAACTTTCACTATTAGGCTATGAAATTGATGGCAAGGAACTAGCCTTAATTGCTCTGGATGGTCTACCTAAATCTTGGGAGACTTTTGTCTCTGGCGTAAGTGCTAGATCCAAGTTTCCAAAATTTGATCGGCTAAGGACAGATTGTCTTCAAGAAGAGTCCAGATTGGATAAGAAAGGAATAAAGAAAAGGACAAATGATGGGGAAAATCATGCACTAAATGTGAACACTCACAAGAAGAAGAAATTCAAACACTTCAAGAAAATGAAATTCAACTTTGAGCATCATAATAAAAGAGATATGTCTAATGTCCAATGTTTTAGATGTGATAAATTTCGACATGTTGTATCAAATTGCCCATATAAGAATCATCAAGCTTCCTTCACTAAATCAAAGAAGAAGCCCAAAGAAGAACCCAAAAATGAGCAACTTGTACTTTATTCTGCACTCTCAAGCCAAGTCGCAAATAAAAACATTTGGGTTATTGACAGTGGTTCCTCTCGACACATTACAGGATTCAAAGATTTACTAGACTCCATGACAGAAGAATCTGATGAGGAAGTAACTATTGGGGATGACTCTGCTTACCCAGTAAAAGGTATTGGGACCTGCACAATCAAGCTAAAAACTGGTATCTCAATTCAACTTACAGGAGTACTATTTGTTCCAGGCATTAAGAGAAACCTCATATCTATATCTGCACTTGAAGATAACGGATATAGGGTAACCTTCATGGATGGCAAAGTAAAAGCATGGCCAAAAGGGCTAAACTTCAAACAAGCTCATACTATAGGAAGAAGACAAGGCTGCCTATATGAATTAAATACTGATTCAAATCAAGTTTTATTAAATGATATTTCCAATTCAAATGAAGTATGGCATAGAAGATTAGGACATCTAAATTATAAAACTCTATCTTCTATGGAAAATCTGGTTACCGGATTACCAAAGCTCAAACAATATCACCCTAGTGCATGCAAAGGTTGTGCACTAGGCAAAAACACAAAAGGATCATTTCAAAACAGTGTGAGCAGGACTAACAGTATCTTGGAATTAATACATTCAGATTTATGTGGACCGATGTCTATCTCTTCTATAGGAGGATGCAAATACTATATAATCTTTATTGATGACTTCTCACGAAAGACCTGGATTTACTTCCTTAAACACAAAGAATCTGAGGAAATCCTAAGTACATTTAAAGACTTCAAATCTATCACTGAAAACCTTTATGGGAAGAAAATTAAAACTTTGAGATCAGACAATGGAAAAGAATACACATCTAAAATATTCAAACAATTTTGTAAAGAGGCTGGAATTAAGAGGGAGTATACCGTACCTTATAATCCACAACAAAATGGGGTTGCTGAAAGAAAGAATAGAACTATTATTGAAGCTACTAAGGCAATGCTTCTCGATCAAAATCTTGATACCTCTCTTTGGGCAGAAGCGTCAAATACAGCTGTATACATACAAAATAGATGTCCACACTCTCACATTGACAGTAAAACTCCTGAAGAAGCATTCACAGGGACAAAGCCAGATATAAGTAATCTTCGAATATTTGGATGCCCGGTATACATTCATATTCCAAAGGAAAAGAGAACAAAGTTAGAGCCATCCGGAAAGAAAGGTATCTTTGTAGGATATAGTGAAACTTCAAAAGCATACCGTATTTATATACCAGGGCAAAATCATGTTGAATTAAGCCGAGATGTAATCTTTGAGGAAGACATAGCTTGCTCTAGAGCCAGAAATTCTATAGAACAAGAAACATATGTTCCATCAAAAGAAAACATTTCACATGAAACTCAAAATGAGGATTTCGAGGAAAAAGAAAATGAGGAAAATCTATCAACATTAGAAAATACTAAAAAGAGACCTCTTTGGGCTACTAAAATCATAGAAGAAGGAAAGACTCATGGTGCTCCTCCAGGAACAGTTAGAGAAAGAAAAAGGCCTTCCATATTATCTAGCTATGCAGCACTTATGAGTGAACTATCTAACTCAAAACCCACAAATGTATCTGATGCAATTCAACAACAAGTATGGAAAGATGCAATGATAGAAGAATATCAATCCATCATAAAGAATGATGTGTGGGACATTGTACCAAGACCTAAAACAAAATCTGTAGTCTCTTCTAAATGGCTATTCAAAATCAAACATGCAGCTGATGGTAGCATTGAAAAATACAAGGCTAGATTTGTAGCAAGAGGTTTCTCTCAAAAGGAAGGGATTGACTATGAAGAAACTTTCGCTCCTGTTGCACGTTACACATCAATTCGAACTGTCCTAGCCATTGCAGCTGCTAAAGGTTGGAAAGTTCATCAGATGGATGTTAAGACAGCTTTTCTAAATGGAACTATTGAAGAAGAGGTATACCTAGAACAACCTGAAGGATTTGAGATTCATGATCCCAAAACACATGTGTGTAAACTGAAGAAAGCATTATATGGACTTAAACAGGCCCCCAGAGCCTGGTATGCAAGAATAGACAACTACCTAATGCAGTTAGGATTTTCCAAAAATGATGCTGATCCAAACCTCTATTTCAAGGTAAACAAAGGTGATATGTTGATAATAAACCTATATGTTGATGATTTGTTGATTACAGGAGAAGATTATTTGATTCAGCAGTGCAAGAAAGACTTAGCCAAAGAATTTGATATGAAGGACTTAGGTCTTTTACACTACTTTCTTGGTTTGGAAGTTTGTCAGAAGTCAGACTATATCATTTTAAATCAAGGCAAATACACCCTTGACATTCTAAAGAGATTTGGCATGCTAAATTGTAGACCCATGTCTTCTCCCATGGAAACAAATTTTCATAAACTAAAGGAAGCAACATTAGACTCTCCTCCTGCAGATATCTCCTTGTATAGACAGATGATAGGATCTCTAATGTTCTTAGGGAATACCAGACCTGACATTTGTTTCTCAGTGAATACATTAAGCCAGTTCATGTGTGATCCCAAAGAGATTCACCTCACTGCAGCAAAACACGTATTGAGATACCTCCAGGGCACATTAAACTATGGGCTCAAATATGATAAGACAGAATTAAATCTTCATGGATTCTCTGACTCAGATTGGGCTGGAAGTATGATTGATCGCAAGAGCACCTCTGGATGTTGTTTCAGCTTAGGATCAGCTATGATATCATGGATTAGTAGAAAGCAGTCTTCAGTAGCTCAAAGCTCTACAGAGGCAGAGTATATTGCAGCATCAATGGCGGCTAAAGAAGCAGTATGGCTTAGAAAATTACTCAATGGGCTATTCAGTAAACCATTAGCACCAACTACTATTTTCTGTGATAACCAAAGTTGTATCAAATTATCGATAAATCTAGTATTCCATGATAGATCAAAGCATATTGAGATTCCTTATCACTATGTTCGTGATATGGCTGAAAGAAAAGTAATCCAGTTGGAATATATTAGTACTGGAGATCAAACTACAGATATTCTTACCAAAGCTCTTCCAAAGGTGAAAGTTGATCACTTTAGAGAAACTCTTGGTATGGTTGTAATATGATATATATATATATATATATATATATTATTTATGGGCTCATCCATCCTGTGTACATTTCTAGAAGTGACGACTTATTAGATAATGAACACTTGTATTTGATTACAAGATGACGATCTTGTAATGTGGATTTGTTATGGTAGACAGGTTATCTGTCTGTGCACATACCATAATGGGGTTATATGTAAATAAAATGTAATGTTTTACTTGCTATATCCTTGTATCACTATCATGGTGATACAAAAATTAGGTATCACGGGGTGATTCCTCATATCCTTGTGATATGAAAATTAGGTATCACGGGGTGATTCCTCATATCCTTGTGATATGGAAACTAGGTGTCACAATGCATGGTGATTCCTCATATCAATGTGATATGGAAACTAGGTGTCACAATGCATGGTGATTCCTCATATCGGTGTGATATGGAAATTAGATGTCAATGTGATATGAAAATATGATACTAACTAATTAAAGGAAATTATCTTCCCTAGCTAAGAGGGAGTGTTGAGATTGATAGCTATGATCAGATATTAATATATATACATTTTATATATATCTATTAATATACATTTTATATATATATATATATATATATAATAATAATAGCAAAATATTAATATTAATCTCAACATATTAATATTGGTATTATCAATGTTAATCGGTATTATGTTATACTGCGAAATTAAAACTTATGATATGTATCGAGTTAATAAACCCGATACTTACCATAATTTATGCGTGCGCTGTTTTATGTGTGCGCTATAACAAAACAATACTATTAATGTGCAGTAAATTATCTGCAGTGCAAACGGTGAAATGTTTATGATGGAACGTGACTCTTTCATGAGTCACGTCTCATCCAAACTGGTAGCACTGTATATAGATACTAAAATTGATTTTTCTAAAGACATTGAATATATACAGCAGAGTCTTAATAGGAAGTGTCACAGATAAATCAGATCGGAGATTAAATAAATACAACAGTTTATTAATATTTACACTAAGGATGTTCCACTGTTTCATTTATGCTTTCACTATCTCTAGGGGATCTCTCACTTGTTAGGGCATTAACAATGCAATACATCCAATATTTTTTTTAAAAGGTGAGAGTAGGTGTCCAAATGCAGTGAGTTAGTGATTTTCATAAACACACTATTGTTACAAAGATAGAACAGGGCACTCGTATATGATATTGAAAGAACGCAATGAGTAAATTTCATGCATGAAAAGAACAGTCAATACTTAGAACAATGATTTCCAAGACAAACAGAGAATGGAAAGTGATGTCTTAAGTCCAAAGATTCTTCTATAAAGCTGAAGGACAGTGCCAAGGTCTGAAGTACAGAGAAAACATTGCTTTGTGAGAGTCATAAGAAATAGGGCCTTATGTCATAGATGTTGAGAACACTGGCACAGTGTAGACCGCAGATAAGGGCATCAAGATTAATGACAATCAAGGTGAACAATAGAGAAGCAATGTTTCAAGTGGCAGGGATTGGAAGATGTCAAAAGGAAGCAAAGGTAAAATATCAAGATTGTGAACAATAACAGTGACATTCATGGAAATATTGCAGAGATAAAGAGCTTCCTTGCTGTAGCAGCCAAGCAGTGGCATGAGCATGTCAAAGAAAAGGACCAAGGTTATAAAGACCATTGCAAAATCAATCAAGGGAAGAGGTGCCTGATGCAATGTCAAAAGGACAACATTGCAAAAGTGAGTCATGACAGTCATCCATATGCTTCCAAGAAAAGAAGTAGAGATACATCATTGTTATATGCTTATGGCAAATTCACGAGGCAGTGGGATAATGAAGGACAGAGATGTAACTGTTATCAAAGGAAAGACATGCTTCAGGGAGCAAGGGTCGTCTAGCCAAGAAGACAAAGCAATGAAGGTGACAGTGGATAGATAATAAAGGACGGTCATTATTATGAAAAAACAGTGATGATCATAGTATTACCATCACAAAGGAAGATCAGTGAGGTCTCTGTTTGCAGACATAGAGATTACTAGAATTATCACTTTAAATCAAAAACATTTGGTGATGTGTTAAGAACCAAGAGTCAAGGAGCAGAGGTCTCACAGGTGCAAAACATTAACATCTAATGGAAGAACATTGTCAAAACCATGGAATTGGGGATGTAAAATAGTAACAAATATGTGAAAATCATAACAGTGAAAATGTCATTTTTCAGTTTATCAAAACAGTGATCAAGAAGTATTGGAAGTGTTCAATGAAACAGAGATAAGGACATACATGAATATAGTCATCAAAATAGTGATCAATAGCCTGTTATAAGGATCATGACAGTGTTGTCACACAAAAGGAGTAGTCCAATGCACAAAACTAAGAATGTAATATGAGAGCACTGTTACTATAGAGGAAAAGTACATGACAGTAAAAGAGTGTTTGTAACAATAGTTGAAAGTTGCATGAAAAACAATGAAGTCTTGAAGATTTATTGCAAAAAAGGAGCATGAAGAGCAGTTAAGGCTTGCAAAGAACTTTATGAAAGACAAAAGACAGATCAAACAATGGTACAATGACATGTGAATTCACTGCTATGATAAGAGCAGTACTTAGATTCACATTTATAAAAATATAAATAGAAGTGTCATGCCAATAGCAAAGAGGACAAGACTATCTTGTAGCAGAGATAATGAAGTTGTAATGGACTATGATAAGAAGCTCAAAACAGTGAATATAAAGGAATCACAGAGAAATTACTGTTATAAATCTAAGTTACCACATTTGCTCCTGCAGCCTGGAATTCCTGAGTCAGTTAGTCCAAAAGTCCTGTCCATGTCACATTCCCCCAAAAGTCTGCCACAGAGATGAATATTCGCCAGAAAGTCTTGCAAAGGGACCCGGGTCGAATTTTGGGCAAATTTTAAAGACTTCCATTTTCAGCGCAGGAACCCAGACAGACTTTCAGCTAATATTGGGCGAGTTTGACCAAAAAACACTTTTTCATAAACTTTTTCAAAAAGCCTTTTTGCCAAATTAGGCCTATTCGACCCTAAAAAGACCAAAAAGCTTGTTTTATATGTCATTTGTGCATTTGTGAATGAAAAGAAAACTTCTTGCCTTCATTGCTAAACTTTCTTGTTTGGTTGTCATTCCTCAAGGAGTGTTAACAAGTGATTGTTGCATGCTCTAAGCTTGTTTGTGAGTTATTCCTACATGGTTGCAAGTGTGGACAACTCCTCAAAGACATTAAAGAGGAAGATTTCAACAAAAGAGGTAGGGTTTTGTTTGTTTTTAAAAGTTTTTTTTGCATTTTATTAACAAAATGAAATGAGCTCTCTAGTTTTATTTTCTTTTTTCATTTTGGTTTGTGGCTTTGTGGGTTGTTTGTAGATTCATAGAATGGCAAGTGATTCTAGAACCGCAAACTCCCGGTTCAAAACAAACCAAACATCTCCACTATGGAAATATGTGGAAATGGTTCAACCAATGCCAGGTGGAGGAGGTTTTATGTGGATTTGCAGCCATTGGAAAGAGGAATGTAGTAGCTCTTATAGTATAGAGTGAAAGCACATTTGTGCTTTATTCCACAAAGAGAATTAAGTTTTGTATAGGGAAGCCAAGAGTTGATGGGATACTACCTAAAACCCTTCTTCCAAACCATATTGTGAACAAATAAATTCAAAAGCAAAAACAAGTAAGCGAAGCAATTGGGAATGCACATTCTCATCGTTTGCAAAAGTCTAGAAATAAAACAAAAACATCTACGGCTTCAATTTTCACTTCCAATGAACCACCTGCACAGGGCCATCCATTCTTGTGTGTTCCTCAAGAACCAATGACAAATAAGAGAGCAAAGGGGCCCTTGGAAATATCATTTGAAAATGAAGCTAAAGACATTGCGGAGGAAGACATAGCAAGATGTGTCTATGCAAATGGATTGTCCTTTAATGTTGTTCGCTCACCGTATTGGCAAAAAATGGTGACATCAATTAATGAGGCTCCAAAGGGGTTCAAGGGCGCGGGTTATGAGAAGGTGCACACCAATTTATTAAATAGAGAGGTGATCCGTGTAGAGGCTTCCATGCAGCCCATCAAGGATTCATGAATCGAAACAAGTGTGACCATAGTATCCAATGGATGGAAGGATGCGAGAAATCATCATTTGGTGAGAGAATAGAGTGTCATAGATCGCACAATGAGGCTGAAATGGGGAAACAAGGTTTTGTTAAGGTTTTAGGATCATTGCAAATGTAATAGCACTATCTGATATTGTATGTGTTTTCCAAATGCATCGATCTCTTTGTATTTATACATGACAAGGACAAGAAGAGACATGTCCCTTCATGGGACATGTCTATTCATTAATTTATTTTATCAATTTAACTATTTAGTTATTATGAGAATAATTATAATCTAACTTTATATATATATATATATATATATATCAATGTATATAGTAATATCAATTATTACATATATTGATAGACATGTATATATATATAATAAATCATTTCTCATAATAATCATACAGTCAGTATTATATATCTGACCGATGCTACAAACATCAACAGGTTTGACAACTCGATCACCTACTTTATCAAGTGCACAATCTTCTAGGCCATTCTCACCCACTATTGGTGCCGGTCCTATTGACACAAGAGGAAAGAGAAAGGTTATTGGTGGTGTCAAGGGAGGAATAGCTGAAAGTATGTTTAATGTACAAGCACTGGAAGTTACAGTCATCCATTGCTAAATTCTTTTTTTCTAATGTTATCCCATTTCATGTGGCTCGTTCTCCGTATTTCAAACAAATGATGAAAGATGAAGCCACTATGGGTCCTTCATTCATACTACCTAATGATCATAAGCTACGAACTACCCATCTAAGCAAAGAGTACTCCAAGATTATTATGTTGTTGGAGGATATGAGACGGACTTGGGTTAGGACAGGCTGCTCTATTGCGATGGATGGGTGGACCGATGTTAGACATCAGCCACTCATCAATGTCATTGTCACATCCCATGTTGGTTCTTATTTTCTGAAAGCCATAGATTATTCAGGGAAGCGTAAGGATGCAAAGTTCCAGTTCATCATTTTGAGAGATGTCATAGAGGAGATTAGGCCCACTAATGTTTTACAGGTGATCACAGATTCAGCACGTGTGTGCAAATCAGCTAGTTTGATGGTGGAGGGTGCCTACAAGCATATCTTTTGGACCCCCTTATTGTGTTCATGCATTGAACAATGCATTAAAAGACATTGGTAAGATAGATTGTGTGAAGCAAGTGGTGTCAGAAGCTAGAGAGGTTCAAATGTTTATTTGCAACCACCACACCTCACTTGCTCTTTTTAGGTCCTTTTCAAAGGATTTCCTCAAACCAACTGAGATAAGGTATGCCAATTTGAATTACTTCATTTTAATACTTCATTTTAAAATTATTTAAATTACGGTTACATGTGTTTTGGTTTTGTAATTATTCAAAATTATTTATATTATAGGTATGCCACTTACTACATCTTGATGGAGAGGATACTTGAGGTGCATGAGCCTCTACAATTGATGGTGGTGAATTCAGAGTGGACCCGATGATCTAACTCTAGCTCTACTGAAGAAAGATCAGTCAAGCTAAAGAGCCTTGATGACAGTTGGTGGGTCGCAATGAGGTAAGTTGTTGATTTTATTTAAAAATTTTAATTAAATGTTAGTCTTTAGATCGCTGATTTTTATATTAAATTAAAATTTCTAATTCTGATTATATAATTCTTTCAAACTGTTTGTTTGCATTTTGCAGATATCTTTGTGTTGTCATCTCACCTATCATAGATGTCATTATATATGCCAATACGGACTCTCCTAGTCTTGGAGAGATATGAGACATTTGACAGTATGTTGGGGAAGAAAAAGAAAACAATTGAAGCTAAGGATCCTACTTTGGGGTTACATGAGGACCATATTAGGCCCATAGTGACGCAGAGGTGGAACATAATGAATACCCCGCTTCATATGGTAGCCTACGCTCTAAATCCCAAATGGTATGCAGAAATGGATGGAAGGGTGTCTCCGTGTGATGATCCAAAGATATTAGATGGCTTCTCACAAGCCATTGATAAGATGTTTTCAAAGTAGTAGGCTTCCATACTTCGCGCACAGTTCCTTGACTTCACAAACCTTTGTGGCCCAACATTAAGTAAACCACAGGCGAGGTTGGACAGAGTCATATTGGCACAGAAAGATCCTATTGGGGGTTGGACATGTCATAGGAGAGATACACCACAGTTGAAGGTGCTTGCCACTCGCCTCCTTGCACAGGTTGTTAGTTCCTCTACTACAGAGAGGAATTGGTCTACATATTGTTAATCCCAACCGATTACTGAGTGGGGGGAGTGAATCAGTAAATACAATTTCTTCTTCTATTTATCCTTATATATATTTTCTTGCAGAATTAAAAGAATATAACAACACTCATAAACAGAAATTAAAATGCACAGGTCAACACAGCATATATACATGGAAACCCTCGGTTAGAAGGAGAAAACCACAGTGGGACAGAACCCACAACTTTACTACTGCAGTAATAAAGATGCCATGTAAGAGGCTTACAAAGCACTGGTAAGAGTGCTACCCGGTTAAGGGATTTGGTAGAAGACCTGTTAGGATCTTGACCATGTTAGGAGTTGCCTTGTAAGATGTAATGTCCCCGTTTTTCAGACTTTTGGGATTAACTCGGTTTGGCGACCCTCGCAAGCTAATCAGGTGATCAGAGGGGGTCAGTTGGCAGAGCCAATGTTGGGATTCCATTCTGGAGGTTCAGATTATCAGGTTTGCTCTTCGTTCGGGTCAATTTGGTCAACTTACTATTTTTAGTAAGTGGTATTTTTGGGTATGGCCGTATTTAGCAGGGCGTCTGCACAGGGTGTCAGATGTTTCAGGACCGAGTTTCAGAGAATCTCCAGTTTGAGGGACTTACTATTTATAGTAAGTCTATTTTTGGCAGTTGGCTATTTTTGGCAGTTGGTTATTTCTGGCAGGGCAGTTGAAGTTTGAGGCTCTGATTTCAAAAATGAGTTTGTTGTAGTCAGTGGGCTTCAGTGGCTTTTTATTTTAAAGTTATCGTTATTAAATTAAATTATTTTAATTTAATAACTTTATTATTTTATAACTTTAATGTTATAAAATGAAGTTGTGATTAAAAAGCATTTTAAGTGTAAAAAGTGAAATTGAAGCTTTTTCCAAAAAAGCTATATATTCAATTTGAAAAAGCACTTTCATTATTCATTGTTGATTTGATAAAATTTATGAAGCTTCTTGGCTGTGAGAAATGGCTAGGGTTTGAGGACTGATTCATCTCTATGGCGATTTGAATCATCACTAATTGATGATGAATTTTGCAAACTGAATTCTGAAATTTCGTTCCGAATCTGGGGACATCATTCTTGGTGCTGAAGTATACCAAGTGTGTGAAGATTTAAGGAATTACATTTGGCTGTAAGTTATCATATATTGTGGAGATTGAAATTTCTTTTACTTAATCTTTAGAGGCTTTTGTACAATACTAAAGGAGGGCCGTACGGATTAGTGCTGGGGTTGTACCTTGTCTGAGGGCGATTTATGTCTGAGGGCTGCATCATGGTTAATAGCAGCTAATGTTCTCTATGTGCTGCGTCTTCAACTGCTGGTGTTTTTTGTTGGTTGTGAATTCATTTGGAAGGCTGCGTGAGGAGTCAAGGAAGATTGCATTTGGCATTACCTCCACCCTTGCTACGTGAGGGTCTATTTTCAAAGTCAAACAAGGCTGACGTCAACATTTCCAGGCTGAAGATTCATTGGTATGCTGTGATTTACATCTATAGCCAACCACGTTTTTATAAAGTTCATATTTTCTGCATTGTATTCTTGTTTTTGGTTAGTGTCAAATATATACGTAGGGTATGTAGTTATGAAGAACAATTCAATGGATATCCAGAAGTTAATTAAATTGTTATTATCTGCTCATGAAGAGGAAATACTATGGAACTTTATCTATGATTATTAAATTGGAAATTGCATATAAATTATAAATCTTTGGATCTCTGTATAATTGTAATTAAATTGGAGTTAGAAATCAGATTATTTTTACGAGCTAGGTAGGCTCTTTACATAAGAGGACTTTCAACACCAATAAAGATATTACCCGGTAAAGGGATTTATATAAAGAACCTATTAGGGTTCACCCTGATAATGGGATTTGATTATGCTTCACATACTAAAGCAATGATCTATGATGACACTTTTTGTCTAATCAGATCATACATGTTCCCCTTTGCTCTGCTTGGCTGTTGAACCTTTCTCTGTCTTTCACTTCTCGTGATTGTAGCTCCTCTCAAAAGATATTGCTCTCCTGCTCCTCACATTCAACAACACTTCTTTCATGTCCCATGACCTGTATTTATAAGAGATCAATCTTATAAAAAACACATCTCATAGTACCGCCAAGTTGTAAACTCGCCCATAAATCATGCATGCAAAAAAAACTTGCAGACTGATCTTGAGTTTACCTTGAAACGCTTGTAGATAAAACAAATCTAACTCCAGTTTTAACTATGAACGCTCCGCATAATCCAGTTCAGATTATCATGCATTTAACCAGTAAGGAACTTGTACCCGGTTAGTCATCTCTTCCCTGTGTGTTTCCCATGACCGGTTGGAATAACCTAGACCAGTATAAGTGTAACTGACAAAGTACACTGCTTACTTGTTTAGTCTACCGGTGCATATATAAGAGTACCGGTGTGATGTACAGGTGTTTTGATGGGATTGATGTTTGCCAATGACTTTACCAATGACAACTAAGTTATGTCAACAATTTTCTCCTTTGGCATTGGTGGCAAAACATATCAATACATCACCTGTCTTATAAACTTCCCCTGTAGATCTCCTTGTCTACTTGTAATGCACACTGTTTGTTATCTCTTTCTCTTCAACTCTTTCATCTGATACTTTCATCTACACTGATCTGCCATCTTATACTGATCTTCTCTGTTTCTGAGATCTTTTCTTCCATCTTTGTATCTGATCTTCTTCCCCTTTTTGCCTCCATAGGTCAAAGGGTTGTTACTCCTTAAATGTTTGCATTTCATAACTGTAACTTATTGAAGATATCCTTGTATATTTTCTTTGCAGAATCAAGGAATGGCCTCCATAGACCTGCTACATGATCCAAGTTCTTCTTTGCTTCTTGCAATGAGACAATTATGTTTTCCATGTCTTCCACTATTTTGTAATCAGGTTCCTTGATTAGGATATCTGCATCGGTTGCAGTTGTCTGCATTAAATCAAATGTTGGGGCAAGAAGCAATTGGAATCCAATAAGATCTTGAATTCGCTTTATTTTCTCTTCAGATGCCTTTCTGAGGATAAAAGCAAGACTTGTCAATTCCCTGTTGTATTCAATTTGAGAAGAGTTCTTTGCATCAAACTTGGATTAAAGAACCTTTATCTCTTTTGAAGTCTTGGATGTTCTCTCAGTTATATCTTAAACAAAGTCTTCAAAGTTTGAAGTCCTTGTTATCAATTTTCCTACATCCTTTATCTACTGCATTGGCTCCCCGGTTCTTGTAGATACAATGATCTTCAGTTCTTCAACCTGTTTGTGAAGAATTTCTACTCGCTTCTTCTCATAGTGATCAATTGCTATTGTCTTCGAGTCGGTGACATCTTCCCCAATTGCTTGTGCAAGAATCTCCAATTGATCTATAACAGGTTCATCCTCATCAATATCTATATCCGGTACAAAGTTGTACAAGATGTTTCTTACAATAGAGAGGACCATGTCTTGTTTCCTCTTAGTGAGCTCTTTTAGTTGTCTTGTTGACATCTTGCTTATGTCAACTACTGTTTCACTAACTTTACTTTTCTTTGCTTCAGAATCTGTTGTAAAAGTTAGTTTTCTCTTCAATGAAGATGTGCTAGGAACATCTATCGATTCCTCCTGTTTATTCTCTTGTGCAGGTTGTTCTTCTGCAGGCTTCTCATGTTCTGTATTAACAGGTAACTTTTGTTGTTGAGGTATCTCCTCTTGTTCTTGATGTACTTCCCCTCCTAGTTTTACTTCTTCCTCCGGATGGACTTCCTCTTGCGGATGGACTTCATCTTCTGGCGGTTGCTCTGTTTGTTGCTCCTTAGCAACCTATTGTTCATTCACAGCAATTTCCTCTTTTTATGTTCCTTTTGTTGTAGTCATCTTTTCTGATGACTCTCCCTGTACTAGATCTTCTGGTTGAACTTGTTCGCCCAGATTTACCTGTTCACTGGATGTGAACGGTTCAATTGGAACTTCTTTCTCACCGGTTGAAGATTGTTCATGAGCTGTGAATTGTACCGATGGTACCAATACTCTTTCAAGTTCATCTTGTGAGATTTCCTGTGGACCTGTTGTCTTTAGGGTACTGAAGTCATATTGCTTCCAGAACTCTAGTGTATCTTTAGATACATCTTTTTCATATCCGTTAATAATCTTTGCGACCCTGTTCTTTGTGTCCAAATTTAGTGACACTGCTTCCATCAGAAGTTTTGTTGTCTCCTCACTGAGACCTGGTCTTACTTGTGTCAATGTCTCCCTTACAATCTTATTGTTTGCTGCTAAACCGGTTCTCCATTTAGCCATTATTCTTTGATTCAATTCAGGAGGAAATTGAGCCCTATAGTCTCTAGGACTTCTGTTGAAATCCAAGAAGGTTTCCAACAGAGAAATCTCTATTTTCTACTTATCCTCTTCTACCAAAACACTGAACCATTTAGCTACATTTGACACTTCATAATCCATAACTTCATCAACTATGTTATCTACAGTTAAAGTTCTAGCTTTACCTTTAACAGGGGAAGCAAGTAGGGTTGGTGGAGTTAGATCACCAGCTTTGTCTTCAGTGATATCAACAATGACCAGTTCTATTGATATCTTTGCCTTGACCGGAGTCTCAGCTCCCAGTATGCCTTTTCCTTTTCTAGTGTCAATCACCGGTGGCTCTGTGATCTTCTGGCATTCTTCCTCTGCCTGATGTTGTTGCTGCAGAAGATTCGTCCACATAGAAACTCCTTCATCATGCACTTTGTCTATTTCTCCAATCAGTACCTGACTAATTCGCTTTCTTATCTTGAAACTTTGTTTATCCAGGTCATCTTGTTGGGTTGCCTCTTCCAGAGTAAGATGATTTTGTACTTCAAGTAGAGCCCTAATTCTCAGCTCGCTTTCCTTATCAATCAAAGACTTCCATCTTCCTTCTATTATTTCCTGCAGGTCATCAAGAAATACTTTATGAAGTTCAGTGGGAGTATAATTGAACTTGTGGACACAGTGAACTACTGCTTCTTCAATTTTTCTCTTATCTTCTTCATTGCTCACTTCATATCTTCTTCCAGCTGCTCCCAATCCACCTATCTCCTTTATTCCTTCAACCACTTCTTCAATGGTTGGTTTCCTTGTTCTCGGTACATCCTCTTTCACTGGTTTCCCGGTCTTTCTCTTTCTTTGCAGAGTGGTTGTTTCTTCAGTTTCAATTTCTTCCAGTTCTTCCCCTTGTGTACTGGATGCCTTTTGTGTCCTTTTCCTTTGAACCTCGGGTTCTTCTGCTACCGTTTTCTTCTTCCTAGGTGTAGGAGACCTTTTTACATACACCTTTTTCGGTTCCTTGACTGATGTCTTTTTCTTCAAGTTTTCCTTAATTTCTTCATATGTGCCAAACCGGTATGCAAAAAGATCTAGGTCACTCTCTTGTAATGCATCCGCATATGCCTTTGCTACCTTGGTAGAGATCTCATACCCAAGCTCCGATGCATACTCTGTTCTAGGCTCCACAGCCTGAATTATACAGTGATCGATGCTAACCAGAAAACACACCTCATCCTTGTATTGATCAACAATGACCGAGGGAATTCATTCCCTAGCGTGCATTCTAAGCTAGAAGGCTTCAAAATAATCGGTCAAAACTTTACTGAACTGATTTCCTAGGTTATTCACCAGTTCACCTATTTGAACCATAACCGGTTTGTCTACTTGCCATGTAACCTTTCCTATGCCTGGAAAGAAATTATGATAGTAGAAAAACAAACATACCAATAGAGTTCCATATTTAAGAAACTTCTTCACTAGACCGAGCTTCTTCAGGTTTTCAAATATTTGACCTCTCTACATCGCGCATAAATCATATTGTGCATTATCATGCATGATCCTGTGCACGGCATGAATAGCTCCTCCCGGTACACTGTTAAGGTTGCTCGACTGATAGATTTTATAGTTGATAACCGCTAATGCAAACCAAACGCCCTCGTCTTCGATGTCGTTTACAATCATCAACCGATTGTCAGACCTAGACTTTGTTAACCTTGCGACTTCTGCGTTGGCAATTGTTCTAAGGGTAAGAGCTTCCCCTTTATCACTATATCCGGTAACCCTTCGCAAATCTTCTTTGGTTATCATTGTGACTGCGCCCTTCGCAAGCCACATTCTTGGCTCGTGAACCCTACTTAGAACCAGTCTTATCCAATCCAATCAAAACACGGTTGGATACCTTACTCCATTAATCAAACCTAAAGTTTCAAGCTTTGCATACTTGGCTTGAAGCTTTCCGTCCTCGCAGAGTGAAAGATATTCACTTTGGATGAAAGTTTCACCTAGTTCTTCTTGCTTGGAGTGGATGAATGTCGTTATGTCTTTTGTCAACAAAACTCCTTCAGGCACCAACGACAGAGCACCCGTCATATTGTTCTCTCGGTTCTGCACTGTCATTATGTCGTAAACTGGTCTATCAAATTGCTTACCTCCAATTAGGTTGACAACAGAAGATGATGATGCCATCGTATCCACCCGGTTTACACAGAGAGTACTTGATAGGATTTACAGAGTTCACTTAGCAAAGACCGTAAATCAACGCAAGAAAAGATTACTCAAGCTTAAGAAATAAAAAATCTCAGTTCGCAATGTAAAGTGAAATGAGTAATCTTTCCCTTAAATAGACTTAGGTCATAATGGTAATTATCAAACAGTAACACTTGTTAATGGCTACAGAATTTAATTACCTTACCTAATCTTTCTTACGGCGACCGGTTCTCATGTGTTTACCTGTTAATCAATCTTTGGTTATGATGTCAGCACTTATCTTTCCGGTATACCTGATAGATTGGTGACTTCTTCCGGTTGCACCTTTTGACTGTGTGAGATCATTACTCACCAGTTCCACCGAGAACAGTAGGTAGACTACCGGTTCCCTTTAAGCACTTAAGCTCAGTTTGCTGAAGAGATATCACCATCAGCAAATGATGACCTTACCTCCGTTTTCTCCTCAGCGGAGCTCTTTGATTCCTTTTTGAACCAAATCTTCTTGATCTTCCTTTCAGTCTCTTTTACCTTGATATCCTTTTGGTCAGGAGTCAAGTTGTTCTTGACCGATTTAGCAAGTCCTTTTTTCTTGTTCAATGGCCGGTTTCTTTACTCCTTGGCCAAATGTCCAATCTTGTTACAATTGTAACAAGTCATTCTAGTTGCTCTCCATGGATTTACCCTTCTTTCCCTGTTCATGGATGAGTGACATCGAGAGTTGCTATGGTCTGATGTTCCATAGCTAGCACAGTTGGTTGTGCTCCCGTTTATATTCCTATTATGGAATACCAGTCTCGGTGGGGACTTGAATGCCATGGTTTTGGACCTGCATTCTTCAACCTTGTGTCCAAACTTGTTGCATGTATAGTAGTAACCTTTGAAACTTCCCCTACTCCCGCTGGACACACTATTAGAGCGAGACCTACATTCAAAGGTCATGTGATCATACTTGTAACAGTTGCTGCAGTAACTGTAAGAAGTGAATGGTTTCACCGGTGCATTTCTGCAGTCATTTTTTTTATGACCCAGTTTACCACAATGATTGCAAGAGGTTTTGAAGGTCTTTTTACCTTTTTCTTCTGTTAGTTTCTTCTTTTCCTTCTTGCCTTGCCTGACTTTAAAGGATTCACCGGTTTCTTTGTTGTTTTGACCGATGTACCCAAGTCCTATGGGATCCTTATGATTTCTTTGAGCCCTCAACTGCTCATCAATCTTTTTTGAGCTTTCATTGTACCTTCTAAGTGTCTCATTTCTCTCTTCAAGAGTTTTCATTTGTTCCTTTAGTTGATACAATTCAATAGCCAACCTTTTGCATGCATTATCTTTATCATGCAAGTTTTTTTGCATAATTACATTCTCTTGAGTTATGATCTGCATATCTTCTTGAATTTGTAATACAAGAACATCACTTTCTCTCACCGCACCTTCTGCTAGATTTCTTGCTCTTTCAGAGGTCACTAGTGCTTTTACGGCATGTTCCTTTCATCTTCAGCTTTTCTTTTGTCTTAAATGATTTCAGTCATTCTCAGAGCATTACTTTCCTGCTCCCTTTTCAGATTGGAGATCTGATCGGTTAGACTCTGATTTTTCTCCATAAGATCAGAGACTGTCTCTTCTGCTTCATCAGATCCACTTTGCCCAGAGAGTTCCTCAATTGTTTCATTGCTTTCACTCAGTTGTAGAGCCAGCTCCTTTCTTTTTGCAAGGGACCTCCTCAATCTATTCTCAAGAGAGGCAACTATGTCATTGGCTTCCTCAAGCTGCTTTTGATACCTATAACCCTCCATGATCTTTACTCAAGTGGTTAAGCTTTATATCTTTGAGAACCAAAGGCTTTGATACCAATTGCTAATCCTAACCGGTTACTGAGAGGGGGGGTGAATCAGTAAATACAATTTCTTCTTCTATTTATCATTATATATATATATTCTTGCAAAATTAAAAGAATATAACAACACTCATAAACAGAAATTGAAATGCACAGGTCAACACAACATATATACGTGGAAACCCTTGGTTAAAATGAGAAAACCACGGTGGGACAAAACCCGCAACTTTACTACTGCAGTAATAAAGATGCCTTGTAAGAGGCTAACAAAGCACTAGTAAGAGTGCTACCCGGGTAAGGGATTTGGTAGAAGACCTGTTAGGATCTTGACCTTGTTAGGAGTCGCCTTGTAAGAGTCCGACTTTCAACACCAACAAAGATGTAACCCGGTAAAGGGATTTATACAAAGAACTTATTAGGGTTCACCCTGATAAAGGGATTTGATTATGCTTCACATACTAAAGCAATGATCTATGATGACACTTTTTGTCTAATCAGATCATACATGTTCCCCTTTGCTCTGCTTGGCTGTTGAACCTTTCTCTGTCTTTCACTTCTCATGATTGTAGCTCCTCTCAGAAGATATCGCTCTCTTGCTCTTCACATTCAACAACACTTATTTCATGTCCTATGACTTGTATTTATAAGTAGTCAATCTTATAAAAAACACATCTCATAGTACCGCCAAGTTGTAAACTCGCCCATAAATCATGCATGCAAAAAAAGTTTGCAAACTGATCTTGAGTTTACCTTGAAACGCTCGTAGATAAAACAAATCTAACTCCAGTAAAATTGAAAAAGCTAACTCCAGTTTTAACTATGAACGCTCTGCATAATCTGGTTCGGATTATCATGCATTTAACTGGTAAGGAACTTGTACCCGGTTAGTCATCTCTTCCCTGTGTGTTTCTCATGACCACTTGGAATAACCTAGACCGGTATAAGTGTGACTAGCAAAGTACACCACTTCCTTGTTTAGTCTACCGGTGCATATATAAGAGTACCGATGTGATGTACCAGTGTTCCGTTGGGATTGATGTTTGCCAATGACTTTACCAATGACAACTAAGTTATGTCAGCACATATGGTTTTATCCACTCCCTCAAGAGGAGTAGAATTACCTCTAGACAAGCAGAGAAGCTAGTGGCAGTGCATAGTGCTCTTTGACTTCAGAATTGTTAGACTTCAGAATTGTTAGACTCCAAAGTATTGTCAGACTCCAAAGTATAGGCAAACTCCATCTTTACGGTGGGTTGTTGATCCTGAAGATGTGGCCCAGGTTGATGAGGAGGAGACACCACCGGGATTGGTTGGGGTTCCATTAAATGAGGATGCACTTGCAGTGGACCATGACAGTGATGATTCAAATGACTCTAATTCTGATGCAGAGTTGGCTGAATTGGAATAGGAGCAGCAGTGTGCTTTGTTTTTATGTATTTTGATTTTATATTGAACATGAAACTATATATCAGCACTTAGCCTTTGGGCATTTTGATTTTGTATGTTAAACTTAAATATTTTTTGCTATCACATGCATATATGGCATTTACAAGGAATTCTGATTTCCAAATTATGAATGCATATTGAGTATTGAAACAATGAAATGTTGTAAACTTGTATGTTAAGGTTCTATGATGTTCAAATGGCATGCTTTATCCATATTTTCATGTGAATGTCATGTATATTTGCAAATTTCCCTATATATTTTAAAATTTCCCTATATTTTATATAGCCATCTCCAACCTTGGCAAAAAAATTTGCCATCCCGGAAACTCGGGGTAAAACTGATAAAAAATCTAAATTATGTATATGAATATCCTTTCCTCATGAAAATATGTATGCTTGAACTATTGTAGGATATTTTTGGTTAGAAGCTACTTTCAGACAGCCAATACCATTCATATGGTGACCGGGGACCCAAACCTGATGATGAGGATCTCTCTTCTACTGCAAGAATTATTGTTTTAACTGCTTAGTTATTTTTAATGATTTTATAACTCTGGTTGCATGTGCTTGGACTTGAAAAATTTCAAGACTGTTTTACGCTTGGCTTGATTCTTTAGTCTGGCTTCGAAGTCTAATTCTATACCACCACCTTTTTAAATAGGTTTTAATCTTTTTATTATAAAGTGGAATGTAAATCTTATTTAATTGAAATATAGTTTTTGAAATGCTTTAACATTTTGTCAATTGTTGACAAGAATCTGATGGTCCATTTTTATCTGTGAAGTTGCCAATTAATATTCATTCTTTAACCACGTTTTATTGTAGGTGACTGAAAAAGGTGTACAAGTAAAGAATTCATAAATGACAACAGCTTCCATTAGAATGCCCCATTAGTAGCCCTGAGCTACTGGCATCTTCAAGGCTGGAATTTGATTGTTCTTCCAATAAATGAGGAGCATAAAGGAAAGGAGCTGAGCTTTTTTATAGTCTATGATATCAGTGATCTGTTTTTGTCTACATATGGTAATACTAATTGGAGAATAACTCGTACTCATTACAAAAGACAGTTAACTATACTACTTAAAAGAACTCAAATTCTCCACAACTAAAATAATGAAACCCCAACAAGGGATCCGGCCCTTTCTTCCGATGTTCATCACAAATGAGAAGCAACTAAAAAGACACAAGCTACACTCATGCTCTATGTTATTTGAAATGGCTGCGCAAAAACTGCAGCGATGTAAAATTTAAGGGATTTTTCTGGTGTAAAGTTTACTGATGAATGCTCGTGAAATGTCGTATACTCAATGTCAGATAAAGATGAGAGAATACCTGATCCAGCCAACAATCCGATTGCAGCTTCCCTTCTAGA
This sequence comes from Chamaecyparis obtusa, assembly GCA_027943335.1. Taxonomy (NCBI): domain Eukaryota; kingdom Viridiplantae; phylum Streptophyta; class Pinopsida; order Cupressales; family Cupressaceae; genus Chamaecyparis; species Chamaecyparis obtusa. Next base: position 1,696,954 of record BSBK01000092.1, read on the forward strand.
AGACTCGGACCCGTTGCGTGCCTCCGGCAATTGGCAGTTAATCGAAGAGCACACAATCCTCAACTTTCCTGCAAATGATTGAAGGTTTCCGGAGCGTGATTTGTGAAGCGGAGATGTGTTTGGCTTGTCTGGACTGAAATTAAAGGCGAAGCTTCTCCGACTGTTGGTATGAAGAAATGAAGGAGACAATGCTTGAGAAGCCATTGCTTGCATTTGCTGCTTTCCTGTTCAATTCACTTATGTTATTGTAAACTCACTTCTTGATATTGCTGACATGGCGACTTGGAGTTGGCACAGTTTAACCGCACCATACATTTGCATATAGACGATCATCCTACGTGGCAACTGCTGTTCTTATTGATTATACACCACTACATAGCCGTTCTGCTGATGAAAGACGAAGTATGAGATGCTTCTCATCCCTTAAAATGTGGTTTATTGGTTTACTAGTTTTGTGTGTGATTAAGGGCATTTTCAACGTTTTAATGTTTCGGTGTGGTCCACTTTTCTTAACATTTTGTTTTGAGTTACATGTCGGTGTTTGGAGTTTTTAAAAAAATTATTAGTATGTAGAAGTATGATTAAGGGAGGGTAGTGAAGAAAATAAGTTTATTTAAGGTTTTACGTGAAAAAAATCTATTGAGTTGTTTGTATATTTGTTTTTAAGGTTTTATTTTTATTTCGGTGAAAATTTAGGGATTTGGATAAAGTAGTTTTTAGGATCGAGGTAGAATTCTGAATGGTCAAAAATAAGCCCTATTTTGTAGGAAATTTATAAAATTTGTTTTTCTTTCTAGTAATGACAAATGGATTCTTCACTTTGGTGAAAGATGGAGTTGAAATTACTGTTATTGTGGAAATAAATCAACTAGGGTACGTTAAAAATGTCATAACAAATAAAAGCGAGACTTGGGTTTGGGCCATCATAGAACATTATTGAGGGATCTTGAGACATAGAACAAAGTGTATACAATCCCAAAGAGAAAAGGAAAAAAACTTAGCTAGCGAGCAAAGGCTAAAGTGTAAGTAAAGAAAGAAATATATCAAGGCTTTGGTATAGAATTAACTAAGGGTTGTAGTAAGAAGAAGAAGCAAAATCATATAGCCCCACATCCACTCCTCCCTTATGGTCGTCAAATATCTATAAGTAAGAATTGTTCACTGTCAAAAATTTGTTAGAGGGAATAGACATTAGGGAGTAGAAAGAAACAACAAGCTTCACAAGGTTATTGATACAAATTGGTCTTAAGTGGAAAATAATAATTTTTTAAGGGAACAAATGACAATATTGCAAGAAACACTAAAATGGGAAAGAATGAGTGGCATAATTTGTTGTTATCTAGGGAAAATCTGAAAGATTCAACAAAAGCAACACAAAAAAGCACAAACATTCTAGCGGGCAAACAAAAAAGGGCAAAGAATAACCAAAAAGTATAAAAGAAGAAGCAAGTGCAATCTCCATTAGAGCCCAAGAAAGAGAAAACAAAGAAAGGCATGAAGGGTGAAAAATATTGTCATCAAAGGATTTTGAGATTGTACAAAAAAATGAAAGCACTTTCAATTTCACAAGTGATTCCATAAGAGACAAACTGCAATGGCAAGGGCGGATATGTCAAGCATGGAGGCTTGGTAAATTTTGTGAAGAAATTGATAGACATGTTAAAGTGACCATGATAAGTAAAAGGAAAAGAGGCTTTAAGAGGCTATCATTATTTTCCACATGATGATATAACAATAAAACAATAAGAAGATAGAAGATGGCAAATGACTAAACTAATGATAACAAGAGATGTTGACAAAAGGTAATGGTTGTACAATGGAAAAACTAGTATTGCCACAGTACCCCGTGGGTACCTACAAATAGTGATAGATTTGCATGCCCAAACTTGTCATCTTGTAGTCCTTGGTAGGTATGATGGTGTCTATGGTATCGGGGGGATACATTCTCCAACTCTAATTTTGTGGGGTTGTGGGCCAGTCACTTCAATGGGTATAAATTTTAAAACAATTAAATTTTATTATGTCATGTAAAATTTATTAAAAAAAATTGCCACAATATTTTATAATTTGCATTTTATGGGGGTTGGGTCTAGGTCAACCCTACCCTACCATAGGTGTAAAGGATAAATTTGTTGAGTCCTTTTTCACTATGAGTTGCATATAACCGAATCAGTTTTTCTCTTCAACAGAGTATAACTCAGGAACATGATATCATATTTTTGACTTCTTATAATCGTTTAAAAGGTGGCTCTAAGAAAGTTGTAGTCGTGTCATTAGTTTTTCTATATTTTCATGTTGTGATATTGAAGTGCTTACTAGAAGTTATGTGTGCCTATTTTTACTTTGAGATGTCATAACATGTGCAAATGAAGACAAATTTTGGACTTTAAATAGTTAATAGAAAGAATGTTCATAGAACTATACAATGGATCATGCTTGGAGTTATTTTGGAATGATTTATTTGTTGTTATTGTAAACTGAGTTGTTTATGGGTTCTTGTGACTATGGTGTTTTTATGAGTTAATGGAAAGTTAAATCTTGGAGATTTAGAGCTTGTGTCATTTTAACATACTTATTGATAATTGGTCTGGATTTGTACATTGCATTCTTGGGTCTACAAGTTTTGAAGTGTTGTAAATAGTGTATTGATTACAAATTGCATACATGGCTTAAATGTGGGTTGTCATTACTCATAGACCTTTCATTGTTGATGCATATTCATATTGATGACTTGGATTACTCACTTGGTTTGTTGATTTGGTTGTCATGTTGAGGAGAGATGGTACTATCAAGTATAGTAATGATGGAGGACCTTTGTATCCTTCAGAAATTCCTTTGTTCGACCAATCATTAGCCTATTGATCCTTGATTTGCTTCTGAAATGATCTTTGATCTTCTTGAATATAATTTCCATTTTCTCTATAGCTATAACCAGACATAAACTGATCAAAACTTGTTCTTTTAACCTCTCATGGACTCTTCTTTTGCATTCAATCTTCTCATTTCTAGAAGATCATGTAGACCTTTTGCAATATCAGACATAATCTCCACAAGAGCCCTTTTGAATGTATTCAAGTATTTAACAATGACTTCCTCTAATACTTTCTTCCCATTATCATCAAACTTATTGTAAAATTGTAATAGTGGTTTCAAATTCCAATGTATAGATACAAATTCTTCAACATCACTAACTGGCATATCAACCTTATCTGAATCAGTTTTCATTTTCTTACTCACCTTCTAAATATCAGATGGCTTTTCTTGTAGACCCTTGAAGATTTATATCCTTTAGAGTTTAATTGTTCATTGCATCATTTGATTATGTTGCTTCATCATCATTCTTAGTAGTAGTATACTTCCTTGTGCTCTTAACTTTTATCATATTTCCTTCTTTGCTAGATGTTTCTTCTTGGCATTGACTAGCTTAAGAGGACTATAAGAGGGTGCAAAACTTCTAGTTTGTCTTGGTCTAGGTGAAGAAACACTTGGACTAGCTTATTCAACCTTGAGTGTCTTCTCATCTTCTTGCATAGATCTCTTTCTAGCTTCCCTCACTGCATGCACTAATATGTCTATAATTTATGCCAATGCCTCAACTCCTTTCTGACATTTCTTACTATCTCAGGCCTCTTCAATTCTTGTGATGCAAGAGCATCTCGGGTCCTTGGCAATCATGTGTCACCAAAAACATGTTTTTGTTTTCCTGTGTTGCTCAGTTCCTTCTTTGACCGAGTTGGCTCAGTAGTTGCTTAGTTTCCTTTGTTTACCAGATTGGTCAGTTATCTCTCTAGTGCTTGGTAAATTCCCTAGCACTCGGTGATGCTTGTCTAGCGCTCGGTTATCCTTGCTTACCGAGTTTTTTGTTTTAGTTTCTTGTTGAGGCCAGCTCTTGTAATTAATTATGGTTGCGTATTTAATGCTGGTATCTATCATTAGGAAGCGTGTGGACCTAGATCTGCTCATTCCTTCTGTTGATGGTGGATCTGAAGGCCGACTTGTTTGGTAGCCTCTTGTATATAACATAATCTTATTTGTAGTTTTAGGACATCAATTAGGACATCAGAGATAGAAGCTAGGAGATAGAAGATTATTTTAGATCATCGCATGTTGGAGAACTTTTGTACTTGAATTTTAATATCTGGCCTAAATCGAGAAGGCCTTACAGCCTGACATGTATGAATCAATTTGAAATAAATATATGAAAGTTATCTGCATTCTCTCTCTCACTTGTGTGTTTGTTGCTTCCACATGTGATCTCTATAAGGGGGACCTAGTTAGGGTGTTCCTTTGGCCCCTCACTCTGTCCTCTCTTGCGTCAGGTGGTATCAGAGTGAGGTGAGATCTAGATCTAGGTTTACGAATCTAGGTTTGAGGGTTCCTTCTTGTCAAACCCTAGTTAATTTTTTGTGGGGTAGCAGATTGTGATCTCGCCTGCAATTGCAGAGGGTTTCAAGATGGTTCATGGGAGGTGAGATGCGGATCCAAGATTGGCATACATGTTGAGACAACTTGCTGCTAAATTAAAAGTTGTTGAGACAACCTAGAGAAAAGGAAGACATCTTGAAGATGTTAGTGATGATGAAATTGAGGAAGAACAAGTTGATGTAGAACCTACACCAGTGATGGATCAAGGTGAGGAAATATTGTTGAAGGCTTTGACAAATTTGAAGTCTACACCACACTTTAATCATCCTAAGTATAGTGGAAAATTGGATTCTGATGAATTGGTGGACTAGATCACCGAGATGGAAAAGTATTTTGAGCATGAAAATGTACCTGAGGAAAAGAAGGTGAAAATTGCAAGCACAAAGCTGAAAAGTCATGCATCCTTGTGGTGGGAACATCTGTAGTTGGATAGAAAGGGGAAAGGAAAAGATAAAATAAAGGTATGAAATAAGATGGTGAATAAATTGAAAGAAAATTTCTTACCTTGTGATTATCAGATTAACCTAGTTAGGTGAATGCAAAGTTTGAGGCAGAAAGATAGCTCTATAAAAGAATATACTGAGGAATTCTATAGATTAGATATCAAATCTAGAGATGATGAAGATGATGTGGAAAGAATTGCTAGGTACCTGAATGGATTGAGAGTTTCTATCCAAGAAGAAATCGGTTTGGTTAAATTAGTCAACATTGAAGAAGCTTATCAATTTGCATTAAAAGCTAAGGAGAAATTGAACAAGAGACATCAGCAAAGACAAAGAGGTAGAGGTGGTAGATTCCCTAGAGGAAGAGGTAGATCTTGTGGTGAAAATAGTAGATCTGAACCTAAAAATACAAATCTGGATAAAGGCAAGACCGAGTGGAAAGGTGAAAATTCATCTAGAGGAAGAGGAAATAACTATTGAGGTGGTTATAACAGAGGTGGTTTCTAAGGAACTTGTTACAACTATGGAGAAGAAGGACATAGATCATTTGAGTGTGCACATGCAAGTAAGAAGGTCGGTAGCAGTAGAAATGCCTTGGTACAAGAAGAGTCACCAAATGAACCTAAGAAAGAAAAGAACTTGATGGTAAGGAGAGCACTTTGGAGTGAAAGTAATAAGGAAGATCTGGTAAGGAAAAGTTTGTTCAAGACCAGATGTAGAGTTTCTGATGAAGTTTGGAAGGTAATAATTGATATTGGTAGCTCGAAGAACTTGGCATCTGAGGAAATGGTTACAAAGTTGCAGTTGAAAAGGTTGGGACAACTGAAGCCCTATCAGATTTCATGGATCAAAGATGACCATACACTCTTGGTAAGTGAACAATGTTATGTGAATTTGAAAATTGGCAAGTACTATGATAAGGTGTTATGTGATATCATACCTATGGATTGTTGTCATATTTTGTTGGGTAAACCTTGGCAATATGATAGACATGCTATATATGATGGGAGATTGCATAAATATACTATTTGGGCTGATGGAAGAAGACAAATCTTGTTACCTTTGATTGAAGAACATGTTAGTTATGTTTGCATATTTGTGAAAGTTTGTTTGATGGAAGGAAGAAATTTTTTTAAAGATTTGAAGAAGAATGATGTATGTTTTTTTGTGATTTCTAACAAACCGAGTATGAAAATAGAGGATAGTATCCTTGAGGAAATTGATAAGTTATTCATCGAGTACAGTGAAATCATTTTTGATAATGTACCTGATGGTTTTCCACCAAAGAGAAGCATTGATCATTGCATGAATCTAATCCCTAGAGCTAGTTTACCGAATAAGGCACCACATCGGTTGACACCTATCGAGAATCAAGAATTGAACTGACATATTCAAGAATTGTTGTAGAAAGGTTTGATCTAAGAAATTTTGAGTCCTTGTGCAATACCTATTGTATTGGCACCTAAGAAGAATGGAGAATGGTGAATGTGTACTAATTCTAGAGCAATCAACAAGATAACAATGAAATATAGGTTTCCTATACCAAGAATAGATGATATAATGGATAGTTTGACTGGAGAAAAGGATTTTACCAAAATTGATTTGAAAAGTGGATATCAGCATATTAGAATCAGAGAAGGTGATGAGTGGAAGACTTCTTTTAAGACAAAAGAAGGTTTATATGAGTGGTTGGTTATGCCTTTTGGTTTAACTAATGCACCGAGTACTTTTATGAGGTTGATGAATGAAGTTTTGAAGAAATTCTTAGGTAAATTTGTGATTGTATACCTAGATGATATTATGATATTCAGTAAGACTAGAGAAGAACATTTTTTGCATGTTAAACAAGTATTGCAGAGGTTGAAAGAAGAAAAGTTGTTGATAAATCTGAGAAAGTGTTCTTTCATGAAAGAGGAGATTGTGTATTTGGGATTTGTGATTTCAGCTGATGGTTTGAAGATGGATCCTGAAAAGGTTGAAGCTATTTTGAATTAGCCTAAACCTGAGAATACTAGTGAGGTAAGATCATTTCATGGTTTGGAAAGTTTTTACCGAAAGTTCATTAGGAATTTCAGTTCAATTTGTAATGCTATGACTGAGACTATTAGAGGGGATAAAAGAGAATTCAAGTGGATACATGGAGCTGATAAAAGTCTTGAGACTCTAAAGTAGAAGATTGTTGAATTGCATGTGTTAGCATTGACTAATTTCAATAAGGTATTTCAAGTAGAATGTGATGCAAGTGGAAGTGCAATAGGAGCTGTGTTGAGTTAAGAAGGTAAACCTGTTTCTTTCTTTAGTGAAAAGTTTAATGATGCAAAAAGAAAATATTCTATGTATGATCAAGAATTCTATGCTATTGTTCAAGTCCTGAAGAAATGGAGACATTAATTTATACCGAGTGAATTTGTGTTGTATACCAATCATAGAGCTTTACAATATTTGGATAGTCAGAATAAGTTGAATCAGAGACATATGAAATGGGTTGAGTATTTGCAAATTTATACATTTGTGATAAAGCATAAAAGTGGAGTCACTAACCGAATTGCAAATGCATTGAGTAGAAGAAGATCTTTAATGAATGAGATGAAAATTGAAGTTCTTGGTTTTGATGACATGAAATATTCTTATGAATTTGATCCTGATTTTTCTGAGCTATGGAGAAAGTGCAGAGAACCTATTCAAGATCAGTCGAGTACTAAATGGGAATAATATTTCATTCAAGGAGGTATGTTATTTATGTTAGAAATAGGGAATACTGAGAGGGGGGGGTGAATCAGTATTCTACAAACTTTATCTTTTTCCCAATTATGGATATAATAGATTATCTTTACACATGCATAACATAAGAAGCTAAACAACATGCATAGCAATAAAACTAAAGAACTCATAACACATTATTTGTTCTCAAGGAAACCCTGGCCAAGGGAAAACCTCGATGGGGATGGTACCCAAAAATATCCACTCATCAAAAGTATCATGTTAAGGATGTTGACCTTGTTAGGAGTCTATTACATGTATATAGTGTCTCAGTCTTGATTAAGGGACTATAGGCCTTGTTAGAAGCCTCAACCCTGTTAGGAGTTGGCAGTACAAAAAGTGATTACCAGATGAGCCCACTGCCCAAATAAGTAATGTACAATATTTACTGATTACAAAAGTAGGTCAAGGTAAATAACCTTATACTACTTGCATCAATATCTTTTCGCTTGTCTTTCACTATCGCTATTACATACATTCGTTCCTTCATCATATGTCCTTCTTACAATTTACAATTACATTTATACAAGTTATTAAGATTAATAACTTTCCAATCAGCTATCATATTACAAAATAACTTTATCCAAGGGTTAACATCTAGGATGTCATCCCTTTATATTGTTAAGTCATTATTTTGATAAACAAAATAATCCCTTAACTCTTTACCAATTCTGTCTTCATATTCTGTCCTGTCGACTTAACACTGTCTTTAGAAAAACTGTCATAACTTCTTTTGTACATGTCGTACTGACTTGCACTCTGAGATGAGTCTTCAATAGTCACCATAGAGTCTATGTTCAAGTGCACAAGCACTAAACTTACTCCAGTTGACATCACAAACAAAAATTGTCTTCAGGTTCACTGGTAAAAACACATTGTCTCATACTTAGAGAATTTTGCATTGCGCTCTAACATACTAGCTCTCTGACCCGTGTGATCTTCATGTAGATCATATGTTTCCATAATGACAACATCTATGTAACCAACTCAACCAAATTTCCAACAATCTCCCCCTTTGTCATTGGTGGCAACATATGAGAAAATTGGCTAAGTCTTACAACTTCAAAATCTCAAAATTATGGCCATAGTATAAAATATATATACTATCCTTATAACTCCTCAAAAATCTTATCTCTAATATAGTACTCCCCCTAAGAGTATCAATCCTTATCATTTTCTTATCAATTTTCTGATATATATCTCTCCCCCTTTGACAACAATGACAAAATAAAGGTAAGGAGGGTTACAAAATTGTATTCTCAAAAAGTTATACCTTAATTCAATATTGCAAAGCCGGTAGGCTTGCAACACAATCTGCAAAATCAATCTTTATAGCCTCTGACTCCTTCTCCCATGATTTCTTAATAGAATCTACCACACTGAGTAGTGCACATAATCCATCAGATGCTACCTCACATGCTTGGAGGTTCTCAAAGCTAAACTTTTGAAAAGATGTCTTAGCTGAAAGACATTCTTCCAATTGCCCTTCAATAATACTTAACTTCATAGAAGTGTGCTCTCTTAAAAGAGTGAATCTTTTCATTTTCCTATCCTTTTCATCTTGCAAAATTCTAATTTCATCATATATCTTATGAATTTTCTTCTCAACATCAGATACCTTTACATTGGGGCTTGAAAGAAAGTTAGTTTCATTCTGAATTTTTGCTTCCTTCATCTTCATCTTTTGAAATTCTTCTATTGTCAAGGTCTTTGATTTTGTACACAAGATGTACAAGGATTTTCCTCTTTCCAAATTCTTTCTTAAGTCCTTTATACAGATATCAAGATTGTTGATATCATTCTTGATATTATGGCTAATGTTCAAAAGTGTTTTGGCTTCATAGGCTGCTTGAGCTTTCACTTTTGCTATATCATTTAAATTTGTGAACTCACTATCAAAAGTGTTCATCACTTTCTTTGCTTTCTCCAAAGGGTCAGCTTCTGCAATTTGTGTAGTTATAACGCCTTGTAACTTCTTAGTAAGCTCCTTCAGACATCCTTCAAGACTTTTTATTTTCTTGTTCTTTCCAATAATTTTTTTCAAGGATGTGATCAATTCCATCTGATCATCATCATCTACTTCCTTTCCCAAATTTTCAATCATAGATCCAATCTGATTCTTCTTTCCAGTCTCAGGAGTAAGACTGATATCTTCTTTAGTGGAATCAGGTACTGGTTTTTCTGGCACTCTAGGTTCTACAACTGTGGTCTCTATTTTCTCTTCTCCTTTGGTGGTCTCCTCTTCAAAATCCGAATTGTCAACAATGTTTTCCAGATTCTTGAATACATTATCATCAATATCCAAGGTGATCTTAGTTCCTTCTACATTCATGACTTCATCTTCAATGTTTATGGCTGGTGGAGAGGGAATGTCCTCTTGTTCTATTTCACCTGCTTGCTCTGCTACAACTGATGGTTCTCCAGCATTTTCTGACATTACTTTGATGATTTCTTGCTTTGTTTCTGCATTAACTTCATATCTGCCTCCCATAATCTGAATGGTTATCTTCTTGATTCTCAAATGGGTGCTTAAAGCTTTCATAATTTGACTAAAGTGTGCTTCATCTTTTACAACACAAAGCTTTCTTACAAGCTTTTCTCTAATAGATGTGTCTTCTTCTGATGCTCTCTTCTTCCTATTCACAAGTTTATTGTACAAATCATTAGGTATCTTACCCTAAATTGTATCAAACTTCTTATTAGACAAAATCATATGCTTTACCACTACATTTTCCAGATTTAATCTCTCTGCATAATCATAGAGATCATAATACTTATTCATTCTTATAAAGTCTCCATCTTCAATGATCTACTCATTAAGCTTCTCAACTCTAGGTTTCCAAGTTTTCTTCTTAATAGAAGTGACATCATCTTTGATTTCTGCAATTTTCCTTGGAACTGGTTGCACTAATGTTTTCTACCTTTTACCTGGTCTAGTAGCACTCTCTTTTACTCTTTTGCTAGGTGTGGAGGAAGTGGATCTAGTGGATATCTTTGCTTCTTGATCCCTCTCAATTTCTTCCACTTTCACCTTAACTTGTGTTTCTTATTGTTGTGCTGCAATTGATGATAGGGGTGGAATAGACAAAACTTCTTTTTGTCCAATATCTCTGATTGCTGCTGTTGTTTTCTTTGCTACCAAGAATTCATGCTCAGTCATCCCTATATCTTTTAGGATTTTCTTGATAGTACTCTCAACTCTTTTCTTTGACTTCTTCTCTTCAAGTAAAGTCTTTGCAGAGTTGAAGTTATCCTCAAAGGTTCCAAACCTGTTGCAATGAGTGTCCAACTTGTACTTAAGTAACCTGCTCACATACTCTTTTGTCTCTACCTCAAATATCTCATAGCCAAGAGGGTCTATGAACTCTATTCTAGGTTATACTGCTTCAATGTAGGTAAAGTCAATATCAACCATGAAACATATCTCATTTTTATATTTCTCCACAAGAGACTGTGGGATCCTTGATCTGCTAGACACTATATCCTGAAATGTCTTGATTACCAATACTGCACTCTCATTCACTTTATCAATAACATGCCTCCTATACACTAGGTTAATCCTTTCCATTATAGTTTGGACATCATTCTTGTCATTTCCAATGGTGTAAGGAAATCTTCTCAATAGATGAAAAAACATATAGGTGACTAGGGATGAGAATCTAAACTATGTATACTTAGTTTTCTTAATCTTTTCCAAATTCTCAAATAGTTGAATTCTCAGAATCTCACACATATCAACTTGTACTTTATCAACACACATCAGATAAGCTGCATGTATCATTCTAGCTGCCATGTCATCCTCTCTTGAGTTTGCACAAAACTTAGTGGTTAGGATCTTACATAAGTATCTGACATCATCTTGTTGAAACTTACTAATCACGATTCATCTACCATTATAGGATGAATTTGTGTTATCTATGACTATTTTCCTCATGTTCTTCTCATTTAAAGGAATGGCTCTAGTTTTAGATAGTCCAGTAACTTCATGAATCAAATCAAATGTGATATCTATCACTCTATCTTCTAACCAAAACTTCCCATTATGAATTTTGCTTAGAATAATCTTAGTACATTCTTCATTATCAAATTCATACTATAATGCATACTTAATGATCTCATTATCTTTCAAATGTTCAAATCCTTCTTTCAATGTCATGTCTTGATTGTAGATCTTCTGATATTCCTTGGTGAAATCACTATCACTGATAGTCTCTAGTTTGCATCCAAGAAAACTTCTAACATTCTCTAGATGTAAAACTCCGTTTGGTGCGGATGATAAAGCTAACCTAGGATCATCTTCCAAGGGTTCTACTGGTTCCCTTTTCATCTTAGGTCTATTTTTATCTCTGACATTGTGAATTAAAGAAACATCCATGATTTCCTCTAATTCCTTTATTGATTTAAAGATCTGCCAAGTAAAATACCCTGATTTCACGATTTAGGGCTTGCATAGATTCGGCACAAAATTCTTCTCCAAATCCTTGCAAAATGCTTCCAATCATTGCTCTTTGATCTCCTTAACACTTTAATTCACTTTGATGATCAAATAATACCAATCATGACCTTTTATTAATTTAATCTCACTTAGATCTAACATTGCATTCAATTCTTTTGTCACTTCTTTCCAAAAAGTTGATTCTGCTAACCTGAAAAACTTAAACTTCTTGCGATCTTGCAAAACATAATATTTTTATTTGCGCTCTTAACCATAGCATTAGAAAATCATATACTACCTTGCATTAACTGCGCAAGACTCAATTCATCATATATCTACTTCTACACTAATCTAAGTTCCTACTCTACTGTAATTTTCATAAATTAAGTACTTTGAGATGGGTCAGGTAAAGATTCATTCTTACCTTTTAATACTTCACCTTCCTGATTACCTTCAATGTTGAATATGTCTCCTTGATCTATACTTTTGATAAACTTCACTTCATCTAAATTACTACAACATCCTTTCTAACTGTTACTTGCATCTTCATTTCTTCTTGCATGATTTCTAGGGTTAGGATTGGTATGAAAAACTCTATTGTTCATTCTACAAAACCTTGTTGTGTGTCCAATATTGTTGCATATCTGAAAAACTATTCCATTGTTCCCATGTCTTGGTCCAGGCTGATTGATCTGTGATCTTCAATTTCTAGCAATGTGTCCAACCTTGTTGCATCTATAACATATTACTCCATTTCTTCTGTTCATATCTTCAGTAGGTTTCTTATCTACATTGTTAGTATTCCTAAACATTCTACTACTATTATTATTCTCAATAAATTTAGGTTTCCTACATTCAATAGCTCTATGTCCAAAACCATGACAATTATAACAATAACCATTAAGAGGTTTGAATTGCTTACCTATGCAATCTCTCTTCATATGACCAATAGTATTACAAGAAAAACATCTACCTTTGAATTCTCTTTGCATACCTTTGGGTGATTCCTCTTGCTTAGGTGATTCTTCTTCCTTAGGTGTATCTTTAGATTTGTTAATCTCATCAAACTTCTTCTCATCTATGCTTTCAGATATTTTCAGATCTAGTTCCTTGCTCTCTTCATTTTCTTTAAAAGTGTTGAATCCAAGACCAATCTTATCATAGAATGGTTTTTTTATAAGATATTTGTTCATCAATCTTCTCACTAGTTGAATATAGTCTTTCAAGTTGTTACTTAGATTGAGTCAGTTCACCTTTCACAATTGCATTGTATTTCTCAAGTTCAGCATATTGCAAATTGACTTTCTCAAATTCAGATGTTACTTTATCAAGTTTAGATTTTAGTCTTTCATTTTCAGTCTTTAGATTTTCATTCTCAAATTTCAGATTTGCTTCATTCTTGCCATTTCCATCTTTTAAAATAAGCTTCAGATTTTCTATCTTTAGTTCATGCTTAAGGATCTCATTTTCTTTTTCTAAATTGTCATCACAATCTTTAATGAAAACTTCGGATTCCTTTTCAGATTTCAAATCTTCCAACTTGTTTTTCAGTTTCAATGAGGTTCTTTGCATCATCATATTTTCTTTGTAGAATATCTCTTTCATCAGTTAGCATATCAATCTGTTCAAGAGCTTCTTCAAGATTCTTCTATAGTTGATCCATATCCATAGAGATCTTACTCAAGCTGCTAGGCTTTCCTTGAATGATTCTTTTCTGAGTAACTAAGCTCTGATAACAATTGTTAGAAATAAGGAATACTGAGAGGGGGGGTGAATCAATATTCTACAAACTTTATCTTTTGCCCAATTATGGATATAACAAATTATCTTTACACATGCATAACATAAGAAGCTAAACAACATGCATAGCAATAAAACTAAAGAACTCATAACGCATTATTTGTTCTCGAGGAAACCCTGGCCAAGGGAAAACCCTAGTGGGGATGGTACCCAAAAAGATCCACTCATCAAAAGTATCCTATTAAGATGTTGACCATGTTAGGAGTCCATTACATGCATATAGTGTCTCAGTCCTGATTAAGGGACTATAGGCCTTGTTAGAAGCCTCAACGCTGTTAGGAGTTGGCAATACAAAAAGTGATTACCAGATGATCCCACTGCCCAAACAAGTAATGTAAAATATTTACTAATTACAAAAGTAGGTCAAGGTACATAACCTTATACTACTTGCATCAATATCTTTTCACTTCTCTTTCACTATCACTATTACATACATTCGTTCCTTCATCATATGTCCTTCTTACAATTTACAATTACATTTATACAAGTTATTAAGATTAATAACTTTCTAGTCGGCTATCATATTACAAAATAACTTTATCCAAGGGTTAACATCTAGGATGTCATCCCTTTATATTATTAAGTCATTATTTTGATAAACAAAATAATCCCTTAACTCTTTACCAATTCTGTCTTCATATTCTGTCCTATCGGCTTAACACTATCTTTAGAAAAAAAGTCATAAATTCTTTCGTACATGTCATACTAACTTGCACTCTGAGATGAGTCTTCAATAGTCACCATAGAGTCTATGTTCAAGTGTGCAAGCACTGAACTTACTCCAGTTGACATCGCAAACAAAAACTATCTTCAGATTCACTAGTAAAAACATACTGTCTCATACTTAGACAATTTTGCATTGCGCTCTGACATACTAGCTCTCTGACCTGTGCAATCTTCATGTAGAGCATATGTTGCCATAATGACAACACTATGTAACCAACTCAGCCAAATTGCCAATAGTTTAAAGGTATTCAGTTGTGTATACTAAGAGGATCAATGAGAACTAATTTGATAAAGGAGAAACATAGTAGTGGTTTGGCTGGACACTTTGGTGTTGATAAAACATTGAATATGCTTAAGGAGAAATGCTTTTGGCCATAGTTGTATAAGGATGTTCAAAAATTTGTGAGAAGTTGTGGAATTTGTGAAGTTTCAAAATGAGTAAGTCAGATTACTAGATTGTATACACCGATTTCTATTCATGAGAAATCTTGGATTGATATCAGTATGGATTTTGTTCTTGGCTTATCAAAGAAAGTGAGAGGTAATGATTCTATATTTGTTGTTGTGAATAGATTTTCTATAATGGCACATTTTATACCCTATAGAAAGACATCATATGCAGTACATATAGCATATCTTTTCTTTAAGGAAATTGTCAGATTGCATGGATTGCCGAGGAGTATCATCTCTGACCAAGATAGTAAATTTGTTGGATACTTTTGGAAGACCATTTGGAGAAAGTTTGGCATTGAATTAAAATATAGTTCTACATTTCACCCATAGACCGATGGAAAGACATAAGTTGTGAATAGAAGCTTGGGTAATCTTTTGAGATGTTTAGTTGGAGACACGCTGAGTAATTGGGATTCTGTGTTGGCACAAGAAGAGTTTGCATACAATAATTCAATGAATAGGAGTACTGGAAAAATACCTTTTGAGATTGTAAATGGCATACAATTGAGAGGTATTTCAGATTTGAGGGATATTGCTGATGAAGGAAAGAGAGTGTTGAAGGAGTAAAGTTTGTTGAGTACATGAAGACATTGCATGAAGATGCGAAACATAAGTTGGAGAAAAGTAATCAGAAATACAAAGATAGAGCTAATAGATCTAGAAGACATAAGACTTTTGCAATCGGTGATGAAGTGATGGTTCATTTGAAGAAAGGTAGATTTCCTATTGGAACATATGGGAAGCTAAAAATGAAGAAGTTTGGTCCTTGCAAGATTTTGAAGAGATTTGATAGTGGAAATGCTTATGAGATTGAGTTACCTAATGACATGGATATATCACCTATTTTCAACATTGCTGATTTGTATGAGTACCATGAGTTAGATGAAGAAATGACAGTACCGAATGATTATCTTAAGAAATAGATAGAAGTTGAGCAGATTTTGGAACAAATAATTGGCAAAAGTACAAGAGGAAAATAGTATATGGAATATTTGGTAAAGTGGAAGAATAGACTGATTGAAGATAGTTCATGGATTTCACAATCTAAGTTAGATTCAGCTTAGATTGTACTTGCTTCATGATTCACAGAATCATTTCAAATAACCCCAGGTGTCTGATGCAGGAGCATCTCGGGTCCTTGGCAATCCTACATCACCAAAAACATGTTTGTATTTTCCTGTGCTCCTTGGTTCCTTCTTTGACCGAGTTGGCTCAGTAGTTGCTCGGTTTCCTTTATTTACTAGGTTGGTCGGTTATCTCTCTAGCACTTGGTTAATTCCTTGGTGCTCAGTTATCCTTGCTTACAAATTTGTTTGTTTTAGTTTCCTATTGAGGCTGACTCTTGCAATTAATTATGGTCATGGATTTAATGCTGATATCTATCATTGGAAAGCGTGTGGACCTAGATATGGTCATTCCTTCTGTTGATGGTGGATCTAAAGGCTGACTTGTTTGGTAGCCTCTTGTATACAATATAATCTTGTTTGTAGTTTTAGGACATCAATTAGGACATCAGAGATAGAAGCTATGAGATAGAAGATTATTTTAGATCCTCGCATGTTGGAGGACTTCTGTACTTGAATTGTAATATCTAGCCTAAACCATGAAGGACTTATAGCCCAACATGTATGAATCAATTTGAAATAAATATATGAAAGTTATTTGCATTCTCTCTCTCACTTGTGTGTTTTTTTCTTCCGTGTGTGATCTCTGCAAGGGGGATCTAGCTAGGGTCTTCCTTTGGCACCTCACCCCGTCCTCTCTTGTGTCATCTTGATACACCTTCAAGTATTTTCTTTAAAGGTACAAAATCTCTCCTTTGAAGGATCAATAGGTTTAATCAAGAGATGTTGAGCATGTGTGTCAAGTATCTTCTCATCTACCTCATACCCCATAGGCATGATCCATGATGTCCTTGGTTATAATATTTCATCAAGAACTGATCAATTTCAACCATGAAGCAAATTGTATCCTCATAATTCTCAATAATAGATTTAGGAACCTTTCCCTAGACTACATCTTACTTTTAAAATCTTTAAAGAAACCCCAAAGTGTACTTTTCTAAAACTTACTATGAACCATATAGATAAAATATCTGACTTGCATATCTACTGGTCTATTCTTTGACCATTGAACATTTCCTACACCTAGAAACTCATTCATGAAATAGAAGAACATACTCATAATCAAATTACCATACTTGAAGAGACACTTCTTGTTCATCTTTATCTTTTCCAAATTGTCCCTAAATTAACTCTATAGCAACTCATAGAGGTCATATTTTGTATTTTCTTTCACCATCTGATAAGCAGCATAGATGGTTGCACCCGAGACTGAATTCTCCTTGCTAGAATCATAAACCTTATACCTAATGACCATCAAAGAAAACTTCATATCTGACTCTATGATATCATTAATTTTCATTTCCCTCTTATTAAATTATACCCTAGTTATATCTGTGACCACTTGATTCTTTAGAGATCTCAAAATAGGTAAGTCACTAGATGACCACAAACTAGTTACTGCCCTAATTATTTCCTTAGTGATCTTGTATAGCTTATCCAACCACATAAATTCTATATTAATTCAATTCAAAACATATCTAACCCATTCGTTCTCATCAAAAAGTGAGAATTTGATAACCTATGCAAATTTATTCTCCTCGAACACTTTGAATTCATCATTGAGCTTTGAATCTACTAATAGTTTTTCCAAATAAATATTTAGCATCTTGGAGGTTCCTAATTCTTCAAGATTTGTATTTATATAGGCCCTAATATCCTCAACATGAAGAAAACCATATGGAACGGTTGAAAATGCACCTAGTGGATCATCTTCTACTGATTTGAATGGATGTTTCTTGAATTTACGTATAGGTCATTCTATGATATCAACAATCTTTGGAGTATCCATTTTTTAAAATGCAAGATCAAAATCTTTATAGAGAAATACATGTTCACCAAACTAGGGTTTGTATGGAAATCTCCTTCTCACCTTTGATCTCATAGGAAAATGACTTGCATAGATCTCCTTCACTTCATTCTCAAATATAAAGTGAAAAACGATGAGATAAAATTACCTTTTATAATTTTCACACCCACATTTTGATGTAATAAATGTACTTTTCCTTAACTCTACCAGATACCCTCTTTTACTACCTATTTGTAAATAATTCTTACGTGGATCTTCAAAACTACTTAGTTTCCTTCGGTAATCAATCCAAGACATCTACAAAATCCCAATATGACTAAATAAACCTATTTAATTCAATTGCAATCTGATTTTAGAGGGTTTTTAGGATTTGATTGAAAACTCCCCTTAGGCCAAAGACCTTAATTTAATCCTCTGAGGATATTTCCACAATAGATTTAGGTGTGGGCCCATTTCTTACATCAATATCACTCTTCTTTACCCATGTATTTCTCATCTGCTTTATGATCTTATCTACATCTACTTTATACTTCCCTTTATCATTATTCTGCACATTATTCTTATCCCTGAGACCCTTCATGTTCACATTCTTGCTCCTACAAAATTTTGCAATGTGACTAGGTTTATTGCAATTGAAGCATACCACATTTGATTGTCCATACCCATTATTCATCTGGTTTCATCATGATCTGCACTTATTAGCAATGAGTCCAAATCTATTGCATGCAAAAAATCTAACTTTACCTCTATTGGAAGATTTGTTCACCACACTTTTGCATTCACTTGATTTATGACCATACTGATTAATTTTGATACACTGACCCAAAAAAGTTGAACCATTTATTTTATGCTTGCATTGAACAACTCTATGACAAAATTTATTGCACACAAAGTATTTACGATTGAAATATTGAGTGTTAGGTTGTCTTATCATAGATCTTTTATGTTTTTCCTTCTGATTGTCTAATATGTGATTTCTTTGGCCAGATCTGGAACTTTCACCTTTCTCAAATCCAAGACCTTTCTTGTTATCTCCTGATCTTTGGCTTTCAAGTAGCACATCAAGGTTAGCTGAGCCAATCATGATCTTCTCCTTGTATTCATTTTCAATATAAAGTTCAACCCTAAGAATGTTATTTTCTTGTTAAGTACTTCCTCATTGTGTTTGGACTCTTGTAGGTCAAGTTGTAGTTGGCCAATCTCACAATTAAGTATGTGGCATTCATCAAATTTACCCTTTAAGTATTGGTCAAGGTTCTCTTCTTTCTTATTTCTTTCCTCAATCTCCTTGGTTATCCTCATCACCATAGATTATATATCATTTTTTTATGATTTCTTATTCTTTTGCAAGCTACTCACATTCCTATGTCTTTTCCTTTAAGGCTTGATCATCATATGTACTTATTTTTTGCTTTAGCTTCTCATAGAGTTCATTTCTCTTGTCCATAGAAATTTCCAATTGTCATTTCAATGTTTGAATGAAACTTTTAACTTCCTTGAGAGTCTTCTTCAATTCTGGGACTTTAGCTTTAATCACTTAGTACATATAAAGAAAAGAAAGATACTAAAGCATAATAAAAACATCCAAAATACCATAACTCTATTATCTCTATTGAGCATTAATGGTTGTCATTAGTATCAAAGGTTATCAAAGATATTAGTCGGTTACATATAAGAACCCAGTCGGTAACTATAAGAAAAATAGACCAGTCGGTTAAGTATATATACCGAGCATTAGACAATTTACCGAGCATCAGAATAAACACCGAGCACTTTATATAGTGTTTACTGAGGATCACAGGAAACAACATAGTATTCTAGATTGTCACATTCTTCTATGAAAATGGTTATAATAGATCAAAAAATGTTTTACCAATATCGAGAACAATTTTTTGTTGAGATACAATGAAGATCCTATGTAATAGTTTGATCTAGGTTATTTTTATACACCGTAGATCTTAGGGTTTTGTCTAAGATTTGTAAACCTATTTTTGTATAAGCGGCATAATGTTGTATGCTATGTATTTTGTATGTTACATCAATTTTTATGTGAATTGATGTATGAGCAAAGAAGCACTTGAAGTACTTGCCAACCTTCAAGATTATCAGTTGACAGAGCAGATCAATATTTAGAGGAAATTAGATTAAGCAGAATTAGAGTAGGCTAACCGAGAAGTTGAGCAGAGATTCATCATAGTAAAGGTGATATTTTATTAGTACTTTATTGATCTGTATCAGACAATTAAGTTTTCATTAGTAGATAGATACCTATTGCTTTCTAATCATTGTAATAGAGTTTTGTAAAATCTCTTAACAAAGTAGACTTGACAGTCTTATTGTAAATCTCTTAACCGAGTGCACACTCAAGTAGTGTTGCTAAAATCCTATAACTAGGTAGATCTAGCTGATCTAATATGTAACTCCTAAAAAGGGTAAGATCACCAAAAGTGATCAAAACTTGTAGCCCTAATAGGAAAACCTTTTATATTTGCAGTAGTGAAGAATTTGTGGGTGTCATCCCCACCACAGTTTTTACCTTCTAACAAGGGTTTCTGTGTTACCAAAATACTTGTGTTATGGGGCTGTTATATTGTTGATTTCATGTTATTTAATTTCACAAGTTGAATGGATGAATGATACATGTATTAGATACAAATTATTTTGGAAGGTTACTACTTTTTGTTGTTGTAGATCTGAAAGGTTGATGTGTTAAAGTTTTTGTGGGCATTGATTCACCCCTCCCCTCTCAGTACCCTATCTCTCCTAATTCCAACAATTGGTATCAGAGCTTTGTTCTCTTATTGGATAGTTTAACCACTGAAGGTAAAAGATCTAAGTCATGGAGAGGTATAAGTTAGATAAGTCTATTGAGAATCAAAAGATTCAGATGTAGATGTTTGTTGAACAATATAAGCAATCCAAGGAAGGACTGAAGAAATTACTGGTTGAAAGGAAGAACCTAGCTATTCTGCAAAATGAGATTGGCTACCATGAAGAAGAAATTGATGATGTATTTGACCACATTGGATCTAGTTCTGGAAGTATTTTTGATGGATCTAAAAGCATGATCTCTGATTTTTCTAAGAAGAATAAGCATTTAACCGAACAAGTAAAAGCACTGCAAATCGATCAAGAATCTCAGATGGTAAGAATGGTTGAAATAATGAACAATGCTAGACATGTTGAACAAGAAAGGAATCTAGCTATTGAAGACCAAAGATAGACAACTAAACAACTACAAGCTAAAGAGAGTGAGATACAAAGACTCATCGATCGTAACTTTCAAGTATCTAATCAGATGATGACTATGAATCAATAATTCAACCGAGTGAATGGAGAATTGTCTAGAAGACTTGAAGATGTTACAATACTCAAAGAAGAGAATGAAAAATTGAGAAATGAAATAAAGACACAAAAAAAACATAATGAGATGATGAGGCTAGCTGAGAACAATTCCAAGAAGATTGATGATTTTCTGGTTAATCAAAGAAGATTTGGGAGTAGAGATGGATTAGGCTATACCAATGAAGGAGAATCATCACAACAAGCTAAACAGGTCAACAACAATCAAAATCAAAGACCTAAAGTGTTGACATGTTATCACTATGGAAAATTGAGACATACATCTAATGTGTGTAGAAGTAAAGCTCAAGGTAAACCTCCTGTCACTCCTAAGTTCAATGGTTATTGCTATTATTGTGGTAAGTATGGTCACCAAGCTTATGAGTGTAGAGCTAAATAGAATGATATTGCTAATAATACTATTGTGGAGAAAATATACTATACTTGTAATAAACATGGACACACTACACGAGAGTGTAAGGATAAGATGAAACAAGTATGGAATCCTAAGCAAAAGACACAATGCAAGCCGTATCAACCGAAGAGATAAGGTAACTCTTATGTTTGGGATTATAACACATGGGATAACTTTGTTGCATGTGGTAGATATGGGCACATTGCAATGAATTGTAATAGGAAAAGATGGGCTGGACAATCAAGAAGCTGGAAAAGCACTAGAATGACATGTATGCATTATCATAAGGTCAGTCATTTAAGAAAGGACTACAGAGACCGAGCACCAGAGGAAGGTCATGTATTTGAGAGTGGAAACACTATAGCAGATATCATGAGAATAAGGAATAGCATGTGGAAGAAGGCATCTAAGGAGAATGTAGAGTCAAGTAATGCTGTCAGTGAAACCTCATCCATTGGATTGGGTGACATCGATACCTCCACTTAAGGTGATATAGGTATGTATGGGACTAATATTTCAAAATAATTACATTTTACATACAGTTCCTTATATATGTTGTGCACATACCAAATCTACATGAATGAAGATGCATTATGGTTTATATGTTTTGAGCTAACAAAGTTATACAGCCGGTAAAAGTTAGACCGAGCATTGGTTACTCATCGGTAATCACTATTCAAGGTTAACCGAACAATAATATCAACCAAGAAAAGAAGTCTTGTATTAACCGACCTGATGAAATATTGTAGCTGTCACCGAGCTGACAATTGTCATGAACCAAAAAGTAGGTCAAGCATTTATTGCATAAAGTTTTGAGCGGGAATATAAAAAATTCTACAAATACACAGAATACAGAGTTTATTTTTCACATTGTGATTTCGGAGAGCTAAGATTTCATAGAGCGAGTTTGAGAAAGAATATTTCACGCAAATTAAAGCAGTTGTAGATCAAACCGAGCACACTCTTCCATACATTCTGAGTAAGTTGAAACCCTATCGAGCATATTTCTCGTACTTATTAGAAAATCAAGTTTGTTGAAATGGCATCTACTACGAGTTCATCTAAGGTTGTGGATGAAGAAGTTAATTTAATAGTGTCAGGAAGTTATAAGGAACCTCCTTATAAGTTACACCCTAAAGTTGCCTCAAAAATGGATATAGCGGGCACTTTTTCAAGCATCCCACCTAGGATTTTGTTGACGGAAGACATACGATCATACATACACTGTAAAATTGGAGAAATTGGAGATTTTGATATGTATGTTGTGTTTCAGGCACTTTGTAATGAGAAAATGGAGCTAAAACCAAAGCACAAATTGGTTGAGACACTTGGTCTTACTCATGCCCTAGATTTTTTGAAGAATTTTAAGAATGAATGGATTAGGGTTGTGTTGAGTTTCTATTATGAGGGCACATTCTAGCTAGATAGACCGATCAAGGTCATGAAAAGAATGATTAGCAGGATTACTAGTTACCCTACAACTGATAAAGCCAAAGCATTTCGAAGCTCATCTCGAGCTGATGTTGAAAATAATACTGGCGTAGCATGGGACGGGAGAGCACTGCAAGTTTCAACAATTTTAGATCCCAAAGTTAAGTTTGCAGCACATGTAATTGGGTACAAGATATTTTAGTCGAGCAGGTTAAACAACATACCCTGTAGTGTAGTCGACATGGCACACAAAATGATAAAGAAGGGTCATCAAATTGACCTAGCCGAGCTACTATCGAGATAGGTTAAGGATAACATGAAGACAATAAAGGCACAGAAGTCCAATACCTATAAGTTTGGTTCACTCCTAGTATGCTTATTTTTCTATCTCTAGAAATTCTTTCCCTTTGTCGGTCACACTGATTGGATAGATGATACACTGATCACTTCACAAATATTTGATATTATGAAAGGTTTGGGAGATAAAGATGAGAATGTAATAAATAGTTACTTTGAAGATTTTAAAGTGAAGATGAATCCAAGAAGTAGAATTCCTGATGAATTGGTCGAAAAATATGCAATGGATATTTATTTCTTAGTGAACACCAACCACACTATGATAAAAGCTGTAGAACCAAGGAAAACATGGCTAGCACCTATGGGCTATGAAATGGATTATGATTTTAGTTTGAAATCTATCAAGGCACTACTAGCATTACCGAAGGACCCTAAGGCTGCAAGGTTTGGAACCTTTGAGGAAGCTAAGTCAAGAATAAAAACTAATTTGGTCATCAATAAAATGATAAGAAAATCAAAGAAAATGAAGAAAGTTTTAACTGAGCACTTTGGAGATGCATCAGACTCATCTAAGGAGTCACCAGTTGAAACTACAACTGAAGGTTAGTTGATGTTGGCTAACAAACCATATGATAGTGAGGAGACTGAATCTAAAAAAGAACAAGAAGCTACACCGGTTCCTCCTACTAAAACTCCAAGGAAGAGGTAGTTGCCAGTACAAATAGGTGCACACACAAGGTCAGCAACTGTAGCTTCACCACTGAAGAAGAAGGTAGCTGAGAAGGTAATAAAATGAAAGGCTGCTACACCGACAAAGACTTATGTAAAGAAAGGATGAAAGGTTGTAACAAAGGCACCAAAGAAAAGGAGAAAATTGATAAGAAATAGAGAAGACCTTGAGGATGATGAAGACGACAACAATAAATTCAAGGTTGTCAATGTTGGAAATATTCAGGAATTAACCAAGTTACTGAGAGGGGAGGGGTGAATCAGTAACTCCAAATTTTCTTCTAATTTTAACATGTATTTTACTTTTTAACCTTTGCATACAGAAAGCATGAAACTTGAAAGCATTCACAATAATGACACATAGATTTGGTTACCCAGAAACCTTCCAAAAGAAAGTAAAACTGGGGTGGGGATGAAACCCACAAAGCTTTAATACTGCAGAATAAAGTTGGCCGGTTAAGGCTTACAATTTGATCACTTCTGATGATCTGCCCTGTTAGGAGCAATAAGGATTGCTAAATCCACCCTGTTAAAGGATTTACAAACATACAGTGAAGTATGCACTCGGTAAAGAGATTTTTACAAAGACTGTTAAGTCTACCCGGTTAAAGGATTTAGTACTGATTCACCTGTTAGAATGAAACAGTAGATCTCTGCTTTGCAACTGGATTGCTGATTGAGATTCTCTGATGTACTGATCACCTTCTGTGATGAATTTGTCTTTGCTGTACCTTATACTTCTGAAGCCTTCTGCAATTCGCTTATTTCTGCCTTTCTTTTTCTTTCACATATATTCTCCTTGATGCATTTCATCTTTTTACAACATTGTTTATATACAAGTCTCAAACAATTAATTACAATTACAATTACACATTCGGCTTGACAAATAAACATAAGTGCTACTAAGTCGGCCCAAATATGGTTACTCGGTTCCTTCAAACTGACTCGGTGACTTTCTGATACTCGGCGTCCACTGCATTACTCGGCATCGTCATGCACTCGGTAGAAGTGAAGGCACGGTTCATACTGATCACTTGGTAGGTTTTGAACTCGGTAAGTACTGGTGACTCGGTAGACAAGATGTTACTCGGTTTACATTGTCCTGATCGGTTTGTACTAACTTGCTCGGTTTCCACTGTCTGCTCGGTTTCCACTGTCTGCTCGGTTTGCACTGTCTGCTCGGTTTATATCCAGAGTGCAAATAAGTGTTGTCACTAGTGGCAATTCTGCTTAATGCCAACAGTCAATAATAAGAATAGATCAACTAATGAGGTTGCTAAAGATATAATTGAGAATGGAAATCTTGTAGATTCGAAACTCAGTAAGTTTGGAAAAATGTCAAATGAAGACCAAAACAAAATTGAGGAAGTCATCATCCAGATGATGATCCGCTTCAAACGAGTTGCATTAGAGTTTGAATTATCACTACCCAAGACATTAGAGGACCGAATAAATCAAAAGTGGTCATATGCCTTAGACACTAAGAAGAGGATGAGGGAACAAGCCCTTGTAGTGATTGCACCAGATCTATCTCTTGATGAGATTAAAGAGCTTATGGACACTCATGTGCAAAGATTCAAAGTCAAGCACCAAGCTATGCAAATAATAGATGAGAACCTAGCAGATCTCGATGAGTCTTGTCAACTTATCTGGAGTTCACTTTTAGCTATCAAAGAGCATAATGAGAAAGTTGCATTTCAAAATTTGTCTAAAAAGAGAAAGAATTCAAAAGGTAAAGGAATATTTATTGAGGAAAATGTAGCAAAGAAGAATAAAGAATCAAAGGTATCACTTATCGAGGTAATTGATACAACAATTGGTCAAGAAATTAAGAATAGTTCACAGGATGCACCGAATCTAGAAGTGATTCAAATTGAGGATACAAATGACAAGGATGTACTCATTAAGGACATCATAAATGATGATCCTGATGATAGAGATGATGATGATGATGATGTGAATAATGCACTAGACAACACACAAGATGAAGCACAAGTTACCGAGTGTGCATTTCCATCACTAACGAGTGAGCTTCCTGTACTTGTTGAAGCCGTAGAGATCTTATCCCAGGAACAACCCAAAGGCTCAGACCCTGAGCAACCTAAAGAAATAATAAGGGAACCAAGCAATGAACCTCCTACAGAGACAAACAAGCCTGAAGGGAAAGAGGTCGATAAATCAGAAATTGAAGGAAAAGAGGCTAGTGAAATAGAAACAAAGGCACAAGAAGAGCCTAAGACAATTGAGAACACCACACTTGACACCACATCTGAGGCTCCACCTCATTCAACTGACACATAGGTTACTGAGGAGCAGAAGAAGGAAGATAGTGTGTTTATTGGGCAGAACACTCTAAGAGCAGAAGATAAAGATATTGTCATCATTGTCAAGAATTCACCACTTGCATCAAAGAAGAAGAAGAAGAAGAAGAAAGGAAAAGGGTCAGTCACTCTAGATGAAGTCATTGTGATATTTGACTATGACCTAAGGACCCTTAGCCCTAATGAATTGAAAAAATATGGGGAATTATGTACAAGGAAAGAAGCACAAGAGAAATTGAGACTAGAGAGTAAGAGCAAGGAAATATTGGAAACTGTAAGAGACATCTTACAAAAGGTCATCCCCGAGATACATGTAGATGAGGATACATCAATTATGGACCAACTTGCTACTCTTGTTGAAGGAATCAACACCCTAGATGTCGATGCTAACAAAAGAATTAAAGAGCGGGTAGAGTCAAAGATACAAGATAAATTAGCTGAAAGAATAAGCCAAGAAGTGGCAGTCAACAAGGTTAAGCTTTCAGAGGTAATAATTGAGATTCAGTGTATTACTAATTCTATTTTCCAAATCTTGTATAATCTATGCACTGTCGGAACCTTCACTGCAGAGATCAGTGAAAAGATTAAACAATTTGAGAATGAAATCTCAGTCAGTGCACTAGTAGCTACAACCCAGCCACAAGCTATTGCTAAGCATATACTTAGATTTCAAGAACTCAGGTGGTTGATAGTAGATCTCAAGAAGCAAGAAGAACGCATAACTGATCAGGTTACTGAGTTGCAAACAAAACTCCTTCCATACCTAAAACTTTTTTAGAAGCATATTGATGAAGGGTGCTCCCCTTAATACCACAAACACATAACAGAAATAGAGAAACAACAACAATAATATGCAAGAACAGAAAATTGGCTTCTTATTAACAGAAAATTGGCTTCTTATTATCTCCACAAATGTGGAATTACAAACTTTCAGAATAACAATATGCAAAGCCACATGGGCATTCCCTTACAATATTCTGTAGGACAAAGCCTCAAATCAATACCCAGATCTACTACCCAGAACTGCCCTAGACAACACTACGAGCCTTCTTTATATAAGCAATTTCCACTGCCCGAGAAGGTTCTAGAAATTTAGCCCTTAGGGCCGACCAAACTTAGAATTATTTTATTTTACAATTTATTACATCAAAGTCGGCTCAAAATGAGTTTTGAAACCCAAACAGAAATTTTGAAGAAAAATTATTTTCCGCCATTCCAGGTGACCCAACTTCTGAAGACCATAAGTCATCGCCCGTTGACCCGATTGGCTATTATAACCCCATTCTGGAAACGCCACGAAGCACTCTACAGGCTAGACCCATGAAAAGCGCCCATCACCCAAATTTTCAACCTCATCCGGGGCCTCTAAAGCCTTCAAAACTGAGTTTGAAGTTTCTGTACCCTACTGCCAATATCAAAAATCTTCAATATCTTCAAAACTACACCTGATCTAGCCATGAAACTTTGCTGGCAGGCTGGTATGACTAAGATGAACCTCCACATGTAAAATTAGAAAATTTCAAGAACGTAAGACCAACTTACTAAAAATAGCAAGTTTCCATAAATAGCAACTCTGCACAAGATAGCCCTTATTGAATACAAAAATAGAAATATTTTTGGGTTTGGGTGATGCAAGATTGCTCTTACACCCAGGATGCTCCTGCATCACATATTGTCAAGGCACAATCGCTTGTTGCAACACCAGAGATTTCTATGTTGGACAACATATTTGACATGCATGCACAAGTTGGTCTTGAGCACATTTCTCTCACCAACTTGAAAGAGGAATGGGAAAACCTCTTGGAGTCACTGAAGAAAACCCATCAACACATTTTTGACAAGCTGTAAGTATACCATTTTTGTAATTGGCATTAATATCAAAAAGGGTGAAATCAATGTATATGCCAAATATGTACATTTTTTCTAAGTATACTACATATTACTGGAGCATGCACCGAGGGGGAGCATTTAGAAATTTTTGATATATATATGTATATGGTGGATATATAAGTTTTTGAGACATAAGGTCTATATACATTTAAGTTTTGATACTAATGCCAAAGGGGGAGATTGTTATCTCTATTGAGCATTAATGATTGTCATTAGTATCAAAGGTTATAAAAGATATCGATTGGTTACATATAAGAACCTAGTCGGTAACTATAAGGAAAATAGACTAGTCGGTTAAGTATATATACCAAGCATCAAACAATTTATCGAGCATCAGAATAAACACCAAGCAGTTTATACAGTGTTTACCAAGGATCATAGGAAATGACATAGTATTCTGGAATGGCACATTCTTCTATGCAAATGGTTACAAAAGATCAGAAAACATTTTACCAAGATCGAGAACAACTTTTTGTTGAGATACGATGAAGATCCTATGTAATAGTTTGATCTAGGTTATTTTTGTACACCGTAGATCTTAGGGTTTTGTCTAAGATTTGTAAACCTAATTTTGTATAAGTGGCATAATGTTGTATGCTATATATTTTGTATGTTACATAATTTTTGATGTGAACTGATGTATGAGTGAAGAAGCACTTGAAGTACTTGCCAACCTTCAAGATTATCAGTTGACAAAGCATATCAGTATTCAGAGGAAATCAGATTAAGCAGAATCAGAGCAGGCTAACTGAGCAATTCAGAGCAAAGATTCATCATAGTAAAGGTGATATTTTATCAGTACTTTATTTATCTGTATCATAAAATTAAGTTGTCATTAGCAGATAGATACCTATTGCTTTCTAATCATTATAATAGATTTTTGTAAAATCTCTTAACAAAGTAGACTTGACAGTCTTATTGTAAATCTCTTAACCAAGTGGACACTCAAGTAGTGTTGCTAAAATCCTATAACTAGGTAGATCTAGCTGATCCAATATGTTAGTCCTAATAGGGTAAGATCACCAGAAGTGATCAAAACTTGTAGCCCTAATAGGAAAACCTTTTATATTTGCAGTAGTGAAGAATTTGTTGGTGTCATCCCCACCGCAGTTTTTACCTTCTAATAAGGGTTTCTGCATTACCAAAATACTTGTGTTATGGGGCTATTATATTGTTGATTTAATGTTGTTTACTTTCACAAGTTGAATGGATGAATGATACATGTATTAGATACAAATTATTTTGGAAGGTTACTACTATTTTATGTTGTAGATCTGAAAGGTTGATGTGTTAAAGTTTTTGTGGGCACTGATTCACCCCTCCCCTCTCAGTACCCTATCTCTCCTAATTCAAAAAAACTCCAATATTTTTGTGTGGAAACCCAGTCAAGGAAAAAACCATGATGCAGATGAACCCACAAGATAAAAATATTCTATAGAAGTATTACAAAATAGAATGCACATGCACTCAGACACACTTCCTAGAGCTCACTTCTAAAATACATAAAGGTTTACTGCCTATGACACATATAAAATGTCACATTAAAGATTAAACTGAGAAACAACATCTATATATGACAAATTATAGTTCAAGTACAATATACTAATTTCATACACTTTGTATCTCATTGCACTGTAGCTCTCATTCGAACCTAAAATCATCACCTTGTGCATGTAAAACTGCACACACTTGTATTCACCTTTCATACACAATCATCCATACAAAAATGACCAAAAATATTGATCTTATATATCCACAAAAAGAAATTATATTGCTTAGTAGTTGGCTTCAAGAATACTTGACAAATAATGTAACATATACAATCAGTCAACTAGATCTAAGTGTAAATACCAATGTGAACCAAAATAATTGATGACATCTTATCTGACATGTTGGATAATCATCCTTGATCACAAAAAAAATTACCAAAATTGCTCCATTAGATCCACATAAGGATCAACTATACCAAACTGTTGTTCTTCATTGTTAGCCCACAAAATGATATACATAACTTTCTAACTTGCACACCAAATAACATCAGACCATCAAAATTTAGAATAAGGTATAATAGACATCCATGAATCCTCCATGAGATCTAAAATAGAAAATATTGATTTGAGAGTGCATACCAGACCAAATACTAAATACTTATATATACTTAGATCAATGCCAGACTTAGAAAAATCTTTAATCTTCCTTCAAGTTTGATCGAATATTGTCATGTAGATGGGTGCACTAAGATGAGTTTCCATAAATTATAACTTCCAATCGATTGAGTAATGTCTCTTGCCAACAGTCTCCCTATTTGGAATTGATGGAAACTGTAGAAGTTGAGAAATCCAACTTCATAGATCGCTAAGAACACCTGCATGCAAATAACCTATTGCTGAAAGGAAACCAAAGAGATAAAAAACAAAGGCTTGGAAAATCTCAGTGGAGTGAGAGAAAAAATTTATTCCAAGATAATGAAAAAATAATTACAAGGTTCAACCTATAAAGGTGAACAAAACCCTAAAACTAGAAAAGCTAGGTTGCACTTTATAATTAATAAAGATATTAATTATAATGCACCTAAGAGATAGCTTAAGTAAGTAGAGTAATAAATAATTCTAACACCCCCCCTTAAGTGAAGCTCAAGAGGTAAGCTAACCTAGAAAAACTATGAAAGTAGGAAATGGGTCCCGGCAACAAGGCCTGATTAGGTACCCAATACAAAGAAATCTCTGTAAACCAGAGACAAATGAGAAAACCCAGTGGGAAAAACTCCTCTCCAAAAAGAGATATAAAAGCAAGAAAAAGACAAAAAAATGACTTCAAGAGACTCTCTCAAGGCCATAAGTACAATGCATGCTACCAACCCCCCTCGTGAGAGAGGGTCAAGGCTCCAAAGCCCCCCTGGAATGAAAAAACACCTGGATCAATGAGAAAACCACCCTGACTCCAATACAAAGGAGTGAAAGGCAATGAACACTAGAGAGGTAACCTTGAAAGATGAGGTGTCACTAGAAGGTTGAGCTGATGCTCAAAGGAGTAGACATGAGGATCTTGAATGGAAATACCCAATGTAGGTGGTGTGATAGGTGTATTGACATTGTCATGAAAGAGGAGATGAATGTCCTCTATAGAATCCTCAACAACTGCACCTGGTGGCTTGATGAATGGAGATGGAGGGTCTGGTAGTTCTGAAATAGAGTCCTGCTGAAGAGAGGAAACCTCAACAAGATGTGGTGAGGTAGTCATAGAAGTGGTCTGAGGAGCAACACAGAGGTTCAATTGACCTACCTACCCCACATGATGCACTCGTGGAAGAGGAGAGCTATGCTCTGATAATGGAGATGGTGGACCAAAGTGTGAAAAGGTGTAGAGACTGGTGGAATGATCAACTATCCCTGTAGCAACAATGCTTCCTGTCACACTATTCCGGATGAAGACTGCATCTATCATGAACTCAAATGTCTTCCCTAACCCACCGAGTGTAATCTGATAAATCAAGAGAAGGTTTGTAGATAGAGATGGAACATACAATACATCATTGAATGTGCCATCCTGAATGCCTATAGAACCTTTCCCACAAACTAGTATAACGGTGTTGTTCACCATGAGAATGTGAGGAATAGGAGAAGCCTCAAGAGAAGAGAAGATCTCTAGAGAAGATGCCATATGGTGAGAAGCACCTAAATCCAGTATCCAAGGGACCTATGAAGGGGATGCAATAAAAGCCTGTAATGCATGACCCTGTCCAAAATCTTGTCCAGATGTCGAAGATGAGGTAGAAGACTAAAAAGAAGACCCCTGTGAGGTAGAAGAGGATGGAGAGGAAATAGTTCTCTTCTGAAGGAGAGCTTGCAAATCTACAATCTATTTCTTGTAGCCATCAAATCTCTCTTGAAAATGATGTGACTCATCATGAGGCCCCTTCTGACAATAGGAAAATGTAGGGCTCTCAGTCTTCTATTTCTCCTTCTTAGAAGAAGATGGTGGGCCAGTAGAGTGCTGAGAAGAGGAATCCAAGATTTTCTTTAGCTTCTACTTCTATGTATCCTGAGGTATCTTGGCAAGCAATGCCTATGACTGTAAACCTATAAGTCAATCCATCTGATTGAGCTTGGAATGCTCATGAGTCAACCTATCACAGAAGTTCTCAAAAGAAGGCATAACATTTCATGTACCCAGTGCATCCATAGTAGAGTAGAAGGTAGAAGTGAAAATTTGATAAGGGCCGCGAAGCTTTGAGAATATCAGAAAGATACACTCATCATTTGACTTCATATTTCTAGCAACCTGTAAAATTGATCGAAGAGACTTGAACTTCATCAAGAAGTCCTCAATGTTGGTGAATGATTCAGGTACCAAGGAGGTGAACTCTGCATCTATCTGGAGAACCTTGAACTGATTCATTATGCCAAACAAGGTGGAAAACTTGTTCCACATATCCCTGGGTGTGGTCAAACCATCCAGGTGGAACAACACATCTGAAATGTTCATTGTAATGAGGCCCATTGCCTCATCCATCCTGTTTCTCTACATAAGAGCCTTATAAGGCCTCTGTAGAACTAGCCGAGTCTCATCAAGGCATGACCATAGCCCCTTTTCCATAAGCAATCTGGTCATCTATCCTTTCTAGGTGTGGTAGTTGTGTAGTGTCAGCTGGGCCACAAAGGGGTCCGACATTGAGAGAAGAAGTAGATGAAAGCAGAAGGGTCTTTTCTAAAGTAAAGTATAGAAAGAGAGAACACCTCCCCATAATGTATAAATCTAACCCCTGTACAGCAAGTAAACAATTATGGAAAGCACAAAAAATGAGAAGAGAACCTGGACGCCAGATGTAGAGAGGGAGGAAACTGAAGCCTCTACTTCAATGCCAAAAATGAGAGCTCAAATGGATGAATCAGAAAATGAAACTAGCATCATCATGTCTGGCTTGAAAAGACCTTTTTGATGATATTTCATTTTCTAAGAATAGACACTGTATGCACAAGTTATGACCAAAAAACCAACAACACCTTCGAAGAAGAGCTCTTTGGAAAAAACTACTCACTGGAAAAAAATTGATGGTCATCTACACGTCATGGGCCCGTTGATGATGCCATCATCACCAAAAAAAAAGTTACCGAAATAAGTCAAAAATGACCAAAAAATTTGGAAACTAGCCGGAAAAGAAATTAGTGGCAAGTGATGTCAACAATGACATCACCTCTGTGCATGGTGGCCGGGCGGAGGCGGTGGTGGCCAGTGGCGTGGTGGGCGGCATCAAGGTAGCACGATGGCTGACGCGGTGGAGCGGTGGCAGGGCTAGATCGGAGTGGCATCGGGGCAGCGTAGCAGCAGCGCGCTGGCTGCACGTTCGCAGCGCCTAAAAAACCCTAGAAATGACACGTTTTCCAAAAAGATTTATTTTTTATTTTTTATTTTTGAGCCCTATAGCCCTAATAGGCCAAAAAAATTATTCTAGATGCCCCGAAGGCCAAATAGGTCAACTTTTATATGAAAATAAGGTTTTTTGGGCCTTTCAAACGCAATTGTGAGGTTGGTTTTTGCTCAAAGTGCTCCAAAAAAGGAGACCCCCCAGATCCAATAAAAAACAATAGAAAAAAGACCAGAGGAGCTGTGGCTTTCATCTTCAAATCATAGCTCCAAAAGCTCAGACCAGGCAACAGCAGGGAAGCTCTGATACCATGTAGAAGTTGAGAAATCCAACTTCATAGATCACCAAGAACACCTGCATGCAAATAACCTGTTGCTAAAAGGAAACCAAAGAGACAAAAATAAAAGGCTTGGAAAATCTCAGCGGAGTGAGAGCAAAAATGTATTCCAAGATAATGAAAAAAGAATTACAAGGTTCAACCTATAAAGGTGAACAAAACCCTAAAACTAGAAAAGCTAGGTTGCACATTATAATTAATAAAGATATTAATTATAATGCACCTAAGAGATAGCTTACGTAAGCAAAGTAATAAATAACTCTAATAGAAACAATTAGTGAAAAATGACTAATTGTTAAAATTAGTTTATAACATGAATTTCAAAAACTCAAAAAATTTGATGCTCCCACTAGGATAGATATATCTTTACATACATTTTTAACTCCCCCTTTGACATGAATGGAAAAGATAAGGATTCACATACCAAAATTTATACAAAAATCTTATAGATATGCCACATATGTACAAACAAACTTCTACATACTTACATCAATTTGAAGATGTTAAAATCAGTACATAACATGAATTTCAAAAACTCAGAAATTTGATGCTCCCCCTAGGATAGATATATCTTTACATACATTTTTCACTCTCCCTTTGACATGAATGGAAAAGCTAAGGATTCACATACCAAAATTTATACAAAAATCTTATAGATATGCCACATATGTACAAGCATACTTCTTTAATAAGCTCAAATCATTGTCCCAACCTTGTTTGAAACTCTCCAAAATTGAAATGTTCCCACACAAGGGGCATGCTTGCATTTCCATAGTCTAAAGATCAAAGGGGTCATTGTGACCATGGAAGCCTCATTTTTCCTTAAAGCATTAAACAAAGTTCCCAACTCTAGAGCAATTAGACTCCAAAGTTCACCAATTCTACCAAAAGTCCTATCCTTTTCATGCATTAAACTCTTAATCTTGTCAAGAAAAGATATGAATTTACCTTCATGATTAGATGTAGACACAGATAGAGGATCAAATGCCTAAGAAAAATATACTAACTATTTCTCATTCTCCTTAATCTTCTTCTCAATGTCATCAAGAAATTTAGAAAATGATAGACAACCTTTGTATATATTTCCACATTTTGATGTAGCATTTTGAATATTCTTTGTGCTACTACCCAGTAGTGCCCTAGCATTTGCAACCACTCCCTTCAACTCATTGAATATATTGACATTAATTTTTTCTTGACCTTTAAATCTGGAGACTTCTAAAAAGATTCAAAATGTGTACTTATAGAATTAATGAAGACCTTCTAGCTGACTAGAGGGAGTGTCAAATGAATCTTTAACGTATGTAAGAATGATCTCCTCAGGTACACTAGATGCAAGACTTAATAACTTATTATCTTCAATATAAGATCTCAGAAGCTCCTCTCTTATCTTGGCTTGATCAAATGATGCAAGATTCAACTTCTAGATTGGAGATGGAGTGTCCAAATTGATAGGCCCTTGAGTAATTTCTAGATCATCCAACTCCAGACTGTCCTTCTCCAAAAATTATTTCATTTCCCCTGCATTTTTTCTTGCTTCAACCTTTATCATAGGTGGCTTCTCTTTAGTTATCTTCTCTGCCTTCTCTTCACTTTTCATGTCTCCTACAACTTCTCCTACTAGAGCATCATAAATATTTACGTGAGGAACATTAACTTCCACAAGAATATTGGCTTCAATTAGCTCAACATTTGGAATAGAGGTGTCATCAATATTATGAGCTTCTTCTCTAACAACTTCAAATTGGTTCTCTTCCAGGATTTTCTTCAAAATATTCTCTGTTTCCTTCACAAGTTCCTTTGTCTAACCAATCATTAGCCCATCTTTCCTTAATTTTTTTTTCTAAAATGATAATTAGGCTTCTTGAATGTCATTTTCATTTACTCTAAACCTATTGTTAGGAATA
The DNA here is from genome assembly GCA_027943335.1 of Chamaecyparis obtusa. Lineage (NCBI taxonomy): Eukaryota > Viridiplantae > Streptophyta > Pinopsida > Cupressales > Cupressaceae > Chamaecyparis > Chamaecyparis obtusa. Next base: position 1,732,961 of record BSBK01000092.1, read on the forward strand.
AGGTGTCTCAACCTTGGATAATTCCTATTCTTATTATTTGTTTTGTAAAATGTATTTCTGGCAAATAATGTTGATGTGTTAGCATCTTGAATTGTGTGTAAGGAGATCATGGCTAAAATGGTTATGATGGATTCCTATGACACGTAAGAGCTATGTCAAGAAGATTCAATGATAGGTGAAGACATGTGGCAACTAATAAATTTGAGTATTGTACACTCTTCCCCTAGTAGAATGGTAAAACCCTAATACAATTATCTTTGGGAGTAGCCCTAAAAAGTGAAGTGCATGATATAAGATTTTTTAGGGTTGCGAAGAGATATGATGTGAGTGTATTTTTGGAACATTTTATGCAGCCATGATTTGTCTTCAAGGGTTTAGAAATCTTCTGAAAGAACTTGCATTGCAAGTGTATTGTAAGCTGTAATAGTTTTGATCAATACATTGTGTAGGTTTTGGAGTGCTGGGGTTTTTACCGAAAGGTTTCCCTAGGGTATATCATTGTGTCATTCTCTATTTTTCTATATGTATGGTATGTGGTTGCAATATCTTTGTTAAATTAGTTAACGAATTTGAAATTGTAAGGATTTAAAAGAATTTGCACAATACTCTCCATTAGAGATTAGCGTAGGAAGCTGTTTCCGCACCTGAGTTTCCTTACACCTATAACTGAACATAAATTGATCAAAAAAAATTCTTTTAACCTCTCATCCTCTACTTTAGCATTCACTCTTCTCATTTCTAGAAGATCATGTAGACCTTTTGGAATCTTAGGTATAATATCCACAAGATCCCTTTTGAATGTATTCAAGTATTTAATAGTGTCTTCCTTGAATACTGTCTTCCCATCATCATCAAACTTATTATAAAATTATAACAATGGTTTTAGATTCCCATGTACAGATATAACTTCAACATCATTGACTGACATATCAACCTTATCTAAATTAGTTTTTATTTTCTTACTCACTTTCTCATCATCAGATGGCTTTTTCTTGTATCCCCTTGAAGTTTTAGTGCCTTTATACTTTAATTCTTTCAATACATCATCTAATTCTATTTCTTCACCATGATCCTTAGCAACAGTATACATCCTTGTGCTCTTATCTTTCATCATCTTTCCTTCTTTTCTAGATGGTTCTCCTTGGTGTTGACTGGCTTAGGAGGACTAACAGAGGGTGCAAAACTTATAGTTTGTCTTGGTCTATGTGAAGAAACACCTAGACTAGCTAATTCAACCTTGACTGGATTCTCTTCTATTTGCATAGATCTCTTTCTAGTTTCCCCCACTTCCTGTGATAGTATGCCCATACTTTCTCTTAATGCCTCAACATCCTTTTTGGCTTTTCTTACTATCTCATGCCTCTTCAATTCTTGATACACCATCAAGTATTTTTCTTTAAAGGTACAAAATCTCTCCTTTGAAGGATCAATAGGTTTACAAAATAGATTTTGAGCATTTATGTCCAGTATCTACTCATCTACCTCATACTCGATGGCCATTGATCCATGATTTCCTTGGTTCCACTACTTCCATCAAGCACTGATAAATTTCAACCATGAATCAAATTGTATCCTCATACTTCTCAATAATATATTTAGGGATCCTTTCCCTACACTACATATTAATTTTAAAATCTTTAAAGAAACCCCAAAGTGTACTTTTCTGAGATTTTATGTCAACCATGTAGAGAAAATATTTGATTTTCATAGCCACTAGTCTATTCTTTGACTATTGAACATTTCATATACCTAGAACCTCATTCATTAAATAGAAGAAAAAAATCATAATAATATTACCATACTTGAAGAGGTGCTTCTTGTCCATATTTATCTTTGCCAAATTTTCCATCAATTGAAACTACAACAAGTCATAGAGATCATATTCTATATTTTCCTTCACCATTTGATAAGAACCGTAGATGGTTGCACATGAGAATAAATTCTTCCTATTGGAATTGTAAACCTTATACCTAATGATCATCAAAGAAAACTTCACATTCAGTTCTATGATATCGTTAATTATCATTTCCTTGTTATCAAATTTTGCCCCAATTGTATTTGTGACCACTATATTCTTTACAGATTTCACAATAGGTAAGTCACTAGATGATAATAAACTAGTTACTACCGTAATTACTTCCTTAGTGATCTTGTATGACTTATCCAACCACATAAATTTTGCATGAATTTGACTCAAAACATATGTAACCCATTTGTTCTCATCAAAAAGTGGGAATTTGATAACTTGTGCAAATTTCATCTCCTCCAACTTTTTAAATGATTCTTTGAACTTAGAATCAACTGAGAGTTTTTCCAAATAAAGATTTAGCATTTGGAAGGTTCCTAATTCTTCAATATTTGTATATATATAGGCCTTAATATCCTTGACATGAAGAACACCATATGGAATAGTTGAAAATGCACCTAGTGGATCATATTCTATTGATTTTAATGGATGTTTCTTGATTTTAGGTCTAGGTCATTCAATGATATCAACAATATTTAGAGTATCCATTTTTGAAAATGCAAGATTACAAACGTTAGAGAGAAATACTTTTTCACCAAACTAGGGTTTGCATGAAAATCTCCTTCTCACCTTCGATCTCGTGGGACAATGACTTATAGATCTCTCCTTTCACTTCATTATCAAATGCAAAGTGACAAATGATGAGATAAAATTGTTTGTTATCATTCACACACCCATCTTTTGTTGTAGTAAATGCACTTTTCCCTAACTCCACCATATACCCTCTTTTACTACTTTTTCATAAAAATTTCTTATGTGGATCTTCAAAAAAACTTAGTTTCCTTCAATAATCAATCCAAGTCAATTGCAATATCCCAAAATGACCAAATCAACCTACCAAATTTAGGTACAATCTGATATTAGGGGGTTTGTAGGATTTTCTTGAAAACTCCCCCTAGGTCAAAGGCATCAATTTAATTCTTAAAGGATTTTTCCACACTAGATTCAGGTGCAGACCCATTTCCTACTTCAATATCACTTTCCTTTACCCATGTATTGCTCATTTTATTCCATCCACATCTTTTTTCTACTTCCCTTTATCATTATTTAGTACATTTTTCTTATCGACCAGTCCCTTCATGTTCACATTCTTGCTCCTAGAAAATTTACAATGTGACCAAGTTTGTTACAATTGTAGCATAACACATTTTCTTGTCCATACCTATGATTCATTTGGTTTCCTCTTGATTTGCATTGATCATAAATGTGGCCAAATCTATTGCATGCAAACATCTAACATTCCCTCAGTTGGAAGAGTTATTCACCACACTTTTGCATTCACTTGATTTATGACCATACTTATTTCTTTTGAAAAATTGACCCCAAAAAGATGAACCACATTAAACAACTTTATGACCAAATTTATTGGACACAAATCATTTACCATTGAAATATTGAGTATTAGGTTGTCTGATAGGAGACGTTTTAGGTTTATCTTTTTTATTGTCTGACATGTGATTACTTTGACTAGATCTGGAACTTTCACCTTTCTCAAATCCAATACCTTTCTTCTTTGTTATCTCTATTGAGCATTAATGATTGTCATTAGTATCAAAGGAAGTCAAAGACATCGGTCGGTTACTTATATGAACCCAGTCGGTAACTATAAGTAATACAAGCCAGTTGGTTAAGTCTTCATACTGAGCACTAGATAGTTTTATTGAGCATCAGACACCGATACTGAGCAGCAGTAAACACTGAGCATCAGTGTAATTACCAAGTAGTATTTATAGTGTTTACCGAGGATCACAAGAAACAACATAGGAATCATAAATGGCACATCTATCTATGTAAATAGTTACAACAGAATCAAAAAACATTTTACAAGGATCAAGGATAATTTATTGTTGAGATATTCATTAAATGCGATGAAGATCTTATGTAATTGTTTTATCTAGGTTATTTTTGTACATCGTAGATCTTAGGATTTTCTCTAAGTTGTTGAAACCTAATTTTGTACAAGCGACATAAAGTAGTATGCTATATATTTGTATTTTACATCATTTTTTATGGGAACTAATGTATGAGAAAAGAAGCACTTGAAGAACTAGCCAACCTTCAAGATTATTAGTTGTCAGATAGAGTAGAACAATATCTAGAGGAAATCAGATTGAGCAGAATCAGAGCAGGCTAATCGAGCAGTTCAGAGTAGAGATTTTCATAGTATAAGGTGATATATATTTAGTACTTTATTGATCTATATCAGACAAGTTGAGTTGTCATTAGTAGATAGTTACCTATTGATTTCTAATCATTGTAATAGAGTTTTGGTCAAATCTCTTAACAGAGTAGACTTGATAGTCTTTTTGTAAATCTCTTAACTGAGTGCACACTCAAGTAATGTTGTTAAAATCCTATCACTAGGTAGATCTAGATGATCTAATATGTTACTCCTAACATGGTAAGATCACCAGAAGTGATCAAAACTTGTAGCCCTAACAGGAAAACCTTTTCTATCTGTAGTAGTGAAGAATTTGTGGGTGTCATCCCCACCATAGTTTTTACCTTCTAACAAGGGTTTCTGTGTTACCAAAATACTTGTGTTATGGGACTGTTATATTGTTGATTTCATATTATTTACTTTTACAAGTTGAATGGATGAATGATACATGCATTTGATACAAGTTATTATGCAAGGTTACTACTATTTATAGTTTTAGATCTGAAAGGTTTATGAGCTAAAGTTTTTTTGGGAACTGATTCACCCCTCCCCTCTCAGTACCTTATCTCTCCTAATCCAACAATTAGTATCAGAGCTCAGTCTCTTATTGGATAGTTTAATCACTCAAGGGTAAAGATATAGTCATGGAGAGGTAAAAGTTAGATAAAACTATAGAGAATCAAAAGATTCAAATGCAGATGTTTGTTGAGCAGTATAAGAAAGTTAAGGATGGACTGAAGAAATTAATGGTTGAAAGGAAGAACCTATCTATCTTGAAAAATGAGATTGGTTACCATGAAGAAGTGATTGAAGATATATTTGATCATATTGGATCTAGTTCAGGAAGTATTTATGATGGATCTAAAAGTATAGTCTCTTACTTGTCTGAAAAGAATCTTCACTTAACCAAACAAGTGAAAGCACTACAAATCAGTCAGGAATCTCAAATGGTAAGAATGGTAGAAGTAATGAAAAATGCTAGACAGGTTGAGCAAGAAAGGAATCTAGCTATTGAAGACCAATGAAAGATAACTGAACAACTTCAAGCAAAAGAAAGTGAGATTCATAGACTCATCAAGCACGATTTCTAAATCTCAAATTAGATGGTGATTGTGAATCAAGAGGTTAACCAAGTTAATGGAAAATTTTCAAGAAAACTTGAAGATATAGGAATACTCAGAGAAGAAAATGAAAAGTTGAGAAATGAAGTGAAAACCCAACAACAACATTATGAAATGAAGAAATTGGCTGAGGATAGTTCTAAAAGGATAGATGATTTTTTGATTAATCAACAAAGATTTGGAAGCAACGTTGGATTAGGATATACCAGTGAAGGAGAATCATCACAACAAGCTCAACAAGCCAACAACAATCAGAGTAAAAGGCCAAAGACATTGTCATGTTATCATTGTGGCAAACCGGGACATACTTCTAATGTGTGTAGAAGCAAAGCACAAGGTAAACCTCCAGTCACTCCTAAGTTTAATGGCTATTGCTATTATTGTGGAAACTTTGGACACCAAGCTTATGAGTGTAGAGCTAAGATAAATAAGAATGATAACAATCCTACTATGGAGAAATTATGCTACACTTGCAATGAACATGGACACACTACACGAGAATGTAAGGCAAAAATGAAGCAAGTATGGATGCCAAAGAAGAAGACACAACGCAAGACTTATAAACTGAAGAGACAAGGTAACTCTTATGTTTGGGATTACAACACATGGACTAACTTTATTGCATGTGGTAGATATGGGCACATTGCAACAAACTATAATAGGAAAAGATGGGCTGGACAATCATGAAGTTGGACAAGTACTAGAATGGCATGTTTGCATTGTCATAAGGTCGGTCACCTAAGAAAGGACTGCAGAGACTGAGCACTAGATGAAAATTATGTATTTGAGAGTGGAAACACTATTGTAGATATCATGAGAATAAGGAACGACATGTGGAAGAAAGCATCAAATGAGAATGCTAAGTCAAGTAATGCTGTCGGTGAAACCTTGTCCACTAGATTGGGTGACATTGGTACTTCCACCTAAGATGATATAGGTATGTATGGGACTGACAATTCAAAATGATCACATTTTACATACAGTTCCTTATACATGTGCACATACCAAATCTGCATGAATAAAGATGCATTGTGGTTTATATGTTTTGAGCTAACAAAGTCACATAGTCGGTAAAAGTTAGACCGAGCATTGGTTACCTGTCGGTAATCACTATTCAAGGTTAACAGAATAATAGTATCAACCGAGCAGATGAAAGATTGTAGCTATCACCGAGCTAATAGTTGTCATGAACCGGAAAGTAGGTCAAGCATTTATTGCATATTTTTGAGTGAGAATATAAAAAGTTCTATAAATACATGGAAGATAGAGTTTATTTTTCACATTGCGATTTCGGAGAGCTAAAATTTCATAGAGCGAGTTTGAGCAAGAATCTTTCAAGAAAATTCAAAGCAGTTGCAGATCGAACCAAGCACATTATTCGATACATTCCAAGTAAGTTGAAACCCTACCGAGCATATTCTTCATACTTATCGAAAACCTAGTTTGTTAAAATGGCATCTACTGCAAGTTCTTCTAAATTTGTGGAAGAAGAAGTTAATTTAATAGTGTCAGCAAGCTACAAGGAACCTCATTATAAGTTACACCCTGAAGTAGCTTCGAAAATGGATTCAGCGGGCACTTTTTCAAGCATCCCACCTAGGGTTTTGTTAACTGAACAGATACGATCATACATACATTGTAAAATTGGGGAAATAGGTGATTTCGATATGTATGTTGTGTATCAGGCACTTTGTGATGAGAAAATAGAACTGAAACCAGAGCACAAAATTGTTGAAACATTTGGTCTTACCAATGCCCTAAATTTCCTATAGAATTTTAAGAATGAATGGATTAGGGTTGTGTTGAGCCGCTATTATGAGAGCACATTTTGGCTAGACAAACCAATCAAGGTTACAAAAAGAATGATTAGCAGGGTTACTGGTTACCCTACTACCGATAAAGCCAAAACATTTAGAAGTTCATCACGAGCTAAGATTGAGAAAAATACTAGCCCAGCATGGGATGGTAGAGCACTGAAAATTGCATCAATTGTGGATCCTGAAGTTAAGTTTGTAGCACATGTAATTGGGTACAAGATATTTCAGTCAAGTAGGGAAAATAGTGTACCATGTAGTGTAGTCGACATGGCTCACAAATTGATAAAGAAGGGTCATTAGATAGACCTTGCCGAGCTACTACTAAGATAGGTTGAAGAAAACATGAAAATAATCAGGACACATAAGTCCAATACCTATAAGTTTGGATCATTACTTGTATGTTTATTTTTCTATCTCCAGAAATTCTTTCCCTCTATCGGTCACACTGACTGGATAGATGACATACCGATCACTTCACAAATTTTTGATATTATGAAAGGTCTGGGAAATAATGCTGAAAAATGTTATAAATAGTTATTTTGAGGATTTTAAAGTAAAGATGAATTTAAGAAGTAGAATTCTGAGTTCATTGGTTGAAAAATATTAGATGGACATTTATTTCTTAGTGAACACTGACCACACTATGATTAAAGGAGTTGAGATGAGAATAAAGTGGCTAGCACCTATGGGATACGAAATGGATCACAATTTTAGTTTGAAATCTATTAAAGCACTACTAACATTATTGAAGGACATAAAGGCCGAAAGGTTTGGAACCTTTAAAGAAGCTAAGTCTAGAATAAAAATAGGTTTGGTCATCAATAAAATTACAAGGAAAGCAAAGAAAATGAAGAAATTTTTATCTAAGAAGTTTGGGAATGAATCCGACTCATCTAAGGAGTCACCAGTTGAAACTGCAACTGAAGGTCAATTAATGTTGGTTGACAAACCATATGATAGTGAAGAAACTGAGTCCAAAGAAGAACAAGAACCAATACCAGTTTCTCCCACTCAAGCTCCAAAGAAGAGGTAGTTGCCGGTGCAAACAGGTGCATGCACAAGGTCATCAACTACAACTTCACCACCACAGAAGAAGGGAGCTATGAAGGTAGAAAAATGAAAGGCTGCTACACTAACAAAGTCTTATGTAAAGAAAGGACCCAAGGTGGTAGTAGAAGCACTGAAGAAAAGGAGAAAGTTAATAAGAGGTAAGGAAGACCTAGAGGATGAAGAACTTAATAATGAACAATTCAAGGTTTTTAGCAACAAAGTTAAATCTATAGATGAGGTTGCTTCAGATATAATTGAGAATGGAGATCTCTTTGATTTGGAGCTAAAGAGATTTGACAAAATGTCAAATGAGGACCAAAACAAAATTGAGGAAGAAATCATCCAGATGATGATTCACTTTAAACGAGCTCCATTAGAGTTTGAAGGATCACTGCCCAAGACATTAGAGGAACGAATAAATCAAAAGTGTTCATATGCATTGGAAACTGAGAGAAAAATAAGGGAACAAATTCTAGCATCAGTAGCACTGAACCTATCTCTTGATGAGATTAAAGAGCTTATGGATACTTATGTGCAGAGATTCAAAATAAAAGGCCGAGCTATGCTAGTATTAGATGAGAATTTGGCAGAACTTGATGAGTTTGGTCAACTCATCTAGACTTCAATTCTTGCTGTCAGAGAGAAGAATGAGAAAATTGCATTTCAAAATTTTTCTAAAAAGAGATAGAATTCCTAAGGTAAAGGAATATTCATTGAGGATAATGTATTAAAGAGTCAGAGATATCATTTACTGAGGTAATTGATACAACAATTGATCAAGAAATTAAGAACAATTCATAGGATGCACTAAATCCAAAAGTGATTCAAATTGAGGACACAAATGACAAGGATGTACTCATTGAGGACATCACAAATGGTAATCCTGATGACAGGGATGAAGATGATGATGTGAATAATGCATAAGGCATCACATAGGATGAAGCACAAGTTACCGAGTGTGCATTCACATCACTATCGAGTGAGCTTCCTATACTTGTTGAAGCCATAGAGATTCTATCTCAGGAACAACTTGATGGCTCAGACCTCGAGCAACCTAAAGATACAATAGGAGAACAAAGCATCGAGACACCTACAAAGACAAATAAGCCTGAAGAAAAAGAGGCTACTGAAAAAAAAACACAAGCACAAGAAGAGCCCACAGCAACTGAGGCTACCCCACATGACACAATGTCATAGGCTCCATCTCAGTCAACTAAAACACAAGTTACCAAGGAGCAGAAAAAGGATGATAATGTGTCAACTGGGCAGAACACTCCAAGGGCAGAAGAAAAATCTATTATTCTAGTTGCCAAGAGTTCACCATAGGAACCAGAGAAGAAGAAGAATAAAAATAAAGGAAAAGGGCCAGTCACTCTAGATGAAGTAATTGTGATACCTGAGTGTGACCTGAGGACCCTTAGCCCCAAATAACTAAGCAAATATGGGGAGTTATGCAAAAGAAAAGCAGCACAGGAAAAGTTGAGACAAGAGAGAAAAAGCAAGGAGATATCAGAAAATGTCTGAGATATCTTAAAATAGGTAGTACCTGAGGTAAAAATTCATGAAGATACTCTGATTATGGACCAACTTGCTACTCTTGCTAAAGGAATAAATGCCCCATATGTTGATGTTGACAAGAGAATTGAAGAGAGGGCTGAGCCAAAGATACAAGATAAACTTGCAGAGAGAATAATCTAGGAAGTGGTAATTAACAAGGTTAAGCTATCAGAGGTAATAACTAAAATTCAGTGTATTACAAAATTAATTTGTCAAATCTTGTTTAAGCTATGCACTGTGGAAACCTTCACTACTAAGATTAGTGAAAAGATAAAACAATTTTAAAATGAGATCAAAGCCAGTGCACAAGCCGCTACAACTAAGCCACAAGCTATTTAAAAGAATATATTAAGAGTTCAAGAACTCAAGCGGTTGATAGAAGATCTTAGGAAACAAGAAGAGAGAGTCAGTGATTAGGTCACTAAATTACAAACTAAGCTCCTACCCTACCTAAATTTTTTTGAGAAAACATATTGTCAAAGTAGAGAAACTTGTTGCAACACCAAAAATTTATGTGTTGGATAACATCTTTGACATGCATGCACAAGTTGGTCTTGAGCACCTTGCTCTCACCAACTTGAAAGAGGAATGGGAAAACCTCTTGGAATCATTGAAGAAAACCCATCAGCACATTTTTGACAAGCTGTAAGTATACATTTTTGTATTTTGCATTAATATAAAAAAGGGGGATAATAATGTATATGCCTAATATGTAAATAGATGCTAAGTATACTACACACTACCAGGAGCATGCACTGAGGGGGAGTAGTCAGAAATTTTTTTTGATCTGTATATGTATATGGCAGAGATATAAGTTTTGAGCCATAAGGTTTGTATACATTAATGTTTTGATACTAATGCCAAAGGGGGAGATTGTTATCTCTATTAAGCATTAATGATAGCCTTTAGTATTAAAGGAAGTCAAAGACATCGATTGGTTACTTATATGAACCCAGTTGGTAACTGTAAGAAATACAAGCCAGTCGATTAAGTCTTCATCTGAGCACCAGACAGTTTTACTGAGCATCAGACACCGATGCCGACCAGCAGTAAACACTGAGCATCAGTGTAATTACTGAGCAGTATTTACAGTGTTTACCTAGGATCACAAGAAATGACATAGGAATCAGAAATGGCACATCTATCTATGCACATGGTTACAATAGAATTAGAAAATGTTTTACCAAGATCAAGGATAATTTATTGTTGAGATATTCATTAAATGTGATGAAGATCTTATGTAATTGTTTGATCTAGGTTATTTTTGTACACCATAGATCTTAGGATTTTCTCTAAGTTGTTGAAACCTAATTTTGTACAAGCGGTATAAAGTAGTATGCTATATATTTGTATTTTACATCATTTTTTATGGGAACTAATGCATGAGCGAAGAAGAACTTGAAGCACTAGCCAACATTCAAGATTATCAGTTGTTAGATAGAGCAGAATAGTATTTAGAGGAAATCATATTGAGTAGAATCAGAGTAGGCTAACTGAGCAGTTCAGAGCAGAGATTTTCATAGTATAAGGTGATATATATTAAGTACTTTATTAATCTGTATTAGACAAGTTGAGTTGTCATTAGCAGATAGTTACCTATTTCTTTCTAATCATTGTAATAGAGTTTTGGTAAAATCTCTTAACATAGTAGACTTGACAGTCTTTTTATAAATATCTTAAGTGACTGCACACTCAAGTAATGTTGTTAAAATCCTATCACTAGGTAGATCTAGCTAATCTAATATGTTACTCCTAATAGGGTAAGATCACCATAAGTGATCAAAACTTGTATCCCTAATAGGCAAACCTTTTCTATCTGTAGTAGTGAAGAATTTGTGGGTGTCATCCCCACCGCATTTTTTACCTTCTAACAAGGGCTTCTGTGTTACCAAAATACTTGTGTTATGGGATAGTTATATTGTTGATTTCATGCTATTTACTTTTACAAGTTGAATGAATGAATGATACATGCATTTGATACAAGTTATTATGCAAGGTTACTATTGTTTATAGTTTTAGATCTGAAAGGTTTATGGGCTAAAGTTTTTGTGGGCACTGATTCACCCCTCCCCTCTCAGTACCCTATCTCTCCTAATCCAACATTCTTATCTCCCGATATATGGATTTCAAGTAGCACATCAAGCTTAGTTGAACTAATCATGATATTATCCTTGTATTCATTTTCAATAGTAAGTTAAACCCTAAGAATCTTAGTTTTCTTGTCAATTACTTCCTCATTGTGTTTAGATTCTTGCGGGTCAAGTTGTTGTTGTCCAATGTCACAATTAATTCTACAACATTCATGAATTTTTTCCTTCAAAGACTGGTCAAGGTTCTCTTCATTCTTCTTTATTTCCTCAATCTCCTTGCTTAGCCTCATCACCATAGTTTCCATATTATGTTTTTATGATTTCTTCATCTTTTTTAAGATTCTCACATTCTTCTATCTTTTCCCTCAAGGCTTGATCATAATGTGTGCTTGATTTCTTCTTTAGTTACTCACAAAGTTCCTTTTTCTTGTCCATGGATTTTTTCAACTACCCTTTCAATGTATGAATGAATTTTTTAGCTTCCTTGAGACTCTTCTTCAATTCTAGGACTTCATCTTTGGATTGATCAATATCAACAAGTGAAACAAGGATTTGTTGTTGAATACTATTTGAATCCATTGAACCACCTATAAGGATTTTCCTCAAGTTTTTAGGCTTCCTTCAAGGAACTAGGAACTGATACCAATTTTTTGAATCAAGGGAGACTGGGGAGTTGAATCAATGTTTTGCACTTTTCAACTTTATTTATTAGATTCTATAACACAACATCCACAACACCATAAATCCATGATTTTTGTGTGGAAACCTAGTCAATGGAAAAACCATAGTGCAGATGAACCCACAATATTAAAATACTCAGCAAAAGTATTATAAAATAGAACACACATACATTCAAACACACTGCCTAAATCTCACTACTCAAATACAAAAAGGATTACTACCTATGAGACATATACAATATCACAATAAAGATTGAACTGAGAAACAACATCTACAAATTCCAAATTATAGTTCAAGTTAAGTACAATATACTAATTTCATACACCTCATATCTCATTGCACTATGGATCTAATTTGAACCTCAAATCATCACCTTGTGCATATGAAACTACACACAATCATTTCATTCACCTTTCACACACAACAATGTTAGTAATAACAATGCACCAACACAATTGAGAGGGGGGAAGAATCAGTTATGTGCCAAAACTTAAATTCTAAATTTCTTTTAAGTTGAGTACTTTAAACAAACTGAAATAGTAATGTAACCATAAGAACATCACAAAATCATAACACCATTACACAAAGACTTTTTGTTGAGGAAAACCATGTTAAGGGAAAAACCCCAATGGGAATGGCACCCACTAATAATGCACTAAAGATATTATGTCCCTGATAGGATATGATTATTACATTTAGTAAAAGTCCATGTTAAAAGACAAACCTTGTTAGGAGTCTTTCAAACCATGTTAGGAGTTGATTACAAGGATAGGATCATTACCTAAGCATCCTGCCCAAAGTGAAGGTTAAATCTACTTTTAGAATGTTAAACCCACCTTTTGCATCCACTGTCCAAATAAATTTATAAGAGTATACAATAACAATAATGAATTGACTTACAACAAGTAGCTTTTCCCAAAAATTTCTAATGAATTTCTTAATGAATTACCTCTTCTCTACATCCATCAAGTCTTCCAATAAAAAGTTTTCAATCACTTCTCAATCATCTCACTCAATTATTCTAAGGAATGAATTTCCTTTGTACAAGTTACAACAAGCAATTAGGTCATCCTGTTAGGACTTCCCCAATGCAAAAATAAATACATAGACCCTTGCTAAGATACACATGATATCTTAAACAAGTATACAACAAATACAAATCATCAAATGTGTGCCAAGATCCACTATCCAAGCTGGAAATCTTCTAAACATGTTATCTCCTCTGGTCAACCACAAATAGGTCTTCACAAGACCACACACTTCAATTGACATCACTACCATTTTGGAAACCCAAGAATATCCCAGAATGAACTTCCAAGTGTATTCTTTTAAGCCTCAAACTTGTATATCATAATTCATGCTTGCATCCAAGTTATCCTAAAACCTCAGAGACCATATCTATCATAATCCTCTATTTCTATATTGTGACTAGTCTTCACCAAAGTAGTCATAGCTTATGTAAAAGGTTAGATAATGATCTATGACTTTAGAAATAAGTTCTACACATATCCTTCATCAAAAATCTAAGATTGCATGTCCTATAATGTCGTACAATGTTTGACCACTATTTCAAACCTGTTTGTTCCTGTCATAACCAATTTGTCTGATGAAACCAACTAAAGCATGTGTTGACATCAATGACAAAACATGAATGCAAACACCTCAGACAACAAAAATTTCAATAATCTCCCCCTTTGGCATTGATGGAAACATATAAGGAAAACCATCATCCCCAAAGATCTTCTCAATGACCTCTTCAACGCTCTCCCCAAAATAGTAAGGTTTTTTCATCTGTACCACTCCCCCTTTGACACCAATGGAAAAGGGTTCCAACTTTCTTATTTTTCATCATTTCTCCACATCATACTTCTGCATGGTGTAGCTTTTTCAAATCTTCATGTTTGCAATAAACTAAATGCTTGATCACCCAAGTGTGCTCTATTATGTTCTGTGATCACTCCTCCTAAGGAGTGCATCCATGAATAAAGTCCAGGGAATGATATAACTCTAATAACTACTAGACTGATGCATTCCTAGATCATCTAGTTCATATGAGGAGGATTTATCACCCCAAGCATACCTCTAAGATATTTGAAGGTATCTTTTTGAAAAGGTTTGGTGAATATATCTTCTATTTTCTCCTTTGTACTGATGTAATCCAATATGGCTTCCTTTTTGCAACCTTATCTCTCAAAAAATGATATTTGATTGAAATATGTTTAGTATTTGAATGCATAATAGGATTCTTTGACATGTTTACTATGCTTGTATTATCACAATGAATTACAATAGGCTCTTCAAATCTTACCCCTATGTCCTTCAACATTTTCTTCATCCATACAATCTATGTACAATTTATGGTAGGAGCCACATACTATGACTCAGAAGTAGACTGGGCTAGATATAATCATGTTTTTTCTCAAACAAGAGACCAACCTTTTCCCAAGGAAAAAGGCTCCACCACTAGTGCCCTTCCTATCATCCACACTTCCTGCCCAATCTACATCAGTATAAGAACATAATATGAAATCATCATATTTATCATACCATAAACCATATTCTAGTATTCCTTTTAGATATTTGAATATCATTTTAACAGAAGCAAGATGAGTCTCCTTATGATCATCTAGGAACCTCACAACAATTCCAACTACACTTGCTATGTCTGGCCTAGTGTGTGTTAAGTACTGCAAACTTTCAATCATGGACCCATATTTTGTTTGAAAGACACTTTTAGATTCATTAGTAGTTGAAAGCTTACACCTAGTCACCATAGGTGTCCTAATATATTTACAATCCTCCATTCCAAACTTTGTTAGCAACTCCTTAAGATACTTGGTTTATGAGATAAAAATACCATGTTTATTTTGAATTATTTGTAAACCAAGGAAAAATTTCATTTCATCAATCATTAAAATTTTAAACTCACTTTTTATTTCTTCAAAAAACTTACTTCTCATCTCATCATTACCTCAAAAAATGATGTCATCCACAAATACCTCGATAATCAAAATACTATCTAAACTAGTTCTCAAATATAGATTACTATTTGCACTACCTTTTTTGAAACCAAGATGCAATAAATACTTGTCAAGATGAACATACTAGGCCCTTGGTGCCTACTTTAGTCCATACAAGGCCTTCTTCAATCTACTTACTATGTCACCATCTTCTGTCAAAGGAAATCCATCAGGCTTCTCTATGTATACTTATTCTTCAAGATTACCATTCAAGAATGCAAACTTCACATCCATCTGATATACCTTGAAACATTTATGTGCTACATAAGAAAGGAATAATCTTACTACCTCTAATCCCTCAACATGTGAAAATGTTTCTTCAAATTCTATACCTTCCTTTTGTGAATACCCCTTGCAGACTAGTCTAGCTTTATTCCTTATAACTACCCCTTCTTCACTCATTTTATTTTTGAAGACCCATTTGGTTCCAATCAATTTTTTCCTTAGGCCTAGGAATGAATTCCTAAGTGTTATTTTTCTCTATCTGATCCAATTCTTCATGCATTTCTTTAATCCACAATTCATCTTTACAAGCCTCACCAGTAGTCTTAGGTTCAACTTGCAAGATTAAATCGAGTTCGTTTATGATCTTAGACCTTGTTTTCATACCTTGATTAGCATTACCAATAATATAATTTTCAAGATTATTCATCAAAACATACCTTGGTGTTCTAGGAGATTCCTTTTGATCATTCAAAAAAACTTGTAAACCATTTTCAATCTAAAAATCTATTATGCTTCTTTATTATCATTATTGTTCTCAGGTATTAGATCACATTCATACATCCTTTCTTGAATCTAAAACTTCTCATCAATCTTCACATTATCACTTTCAAATATTTTCTTCAATCTTAGATTGAAACATCTAGATTCCTTTCTTTTAGTGGAGTAACCAAGAAAAATACCTTCATCACTCCTTGCATCAAACTTTCCTATTTCATCATCTCTTTTGATATATTAGTTACTACAAAAAATTATGAAATACTTCACATGAGGAGTATGGCCAAACCATAGTTCATAGGGACTCTTACCAGTACCTTCTTTGATTTGTAAGGTGTAGATAATAGTGTTAAATTCTTCCCTCCAATGCATGTGTGCTACATTGTGCTATCTCTATTGAGCATTAAGGATTGTCATTAGTATCAAAGACATCAATCAGTTACCTATGCTACTCTAGTCGGTAACTGCAAGCGCTACAAGCTAGTTGGTTAAGTCTACACACTGTGCACCAGGGCAATTCTACTGAGCATTAGTGTACACCGATACCAAGCATAGTAAACACCAAGCAAATTGGACACCGAGAACCGGTGTATTTACTAAGCAGTATATACAATGTTTACCGAGGACCATAGGAAACATCATAGGAATCAGAAATGATACATCTATCTATGCAAATGGTTACAACAAAATCATAAAATGTTTTACCAAGATCAAGGATAATTTATTGTTGAGATATTCATTAAATGCGATGAAGATCTTATGTTATTATTTTGATCTAGGTTATTTTTGTACACTATAGTTCTTAGGGTTTTCTCTAAGATATTGTAACCTAATTTTGTTAAAGTGGCATAAAGCAGTATGCTATATAATTATATTTTTGCATCATTTTTTATGTAACTAATGTATGAATGAAGAAGTTCTTGAAGCATTAGCCAAGTTCAATATTATTAGTTGATAGACAGAGCATAACAGTATTTAGAGGTAATCAGATTAAAGTAGAATTAGAATCAGGCTAACCGAGCAGTTCAGATGATAGATCTTCACATTACAAGGTGATATCTAATTAGTATTTAATAGATCTATATCAGACAAGTTGAGTTGTCATTAACAGATATTTACCTATTATTTTCTAATCATTGTAACAAATTTTTGGTAAAATCTCTTAACAGAGTAGACCTAACAGTCTTTTTTTAAATCTCTTAACCGAGTGCACACTCAAGTAGTGTTGCTAAAATCCTATCACTAGGTAGATCTAATTGATCTAATATGTTACTCCTAATAGGGTAAGATCAGCAGAAGTGATCACCACTTGTAGCCCTAATAGGAAAACCTTTTCTATCTACAGTAGTAAAGAATTTGTGGGTGTCATCCCCACCACAATTTTTACCTTCTAACAAAGGTTTCTACATTACCAAAATACTTGTGTCATGTGTTGATTATCTTGTTGATTTCATGCTATTTACCTTTGATAGTTAAATGAATGAATGATGCATGCAATGGATACAAGTGCTTAGGATTAAATTGGAAAAAAATTGAAATATAATTTTTCAAATTTTACTATGTTTTAGTAAACTACATTTTTGAGGGTCTTCAGTGCATTTCTGGGAAAAAATGGTGCACGAGTAGTTGTCATTTCCAAAATTTGACTCTAGCTCTTTTGTATACCTTTCCAATGCATCAAACAGTTCACAAATTGGAGCTAGGACTAGAAAGTTATGCCTTCTCCAAGTAGACCTAATTTTTATATATAGTTTTTTTGATAATTTTTGATAGTTTGAATATTTTATTTGTAATAAATATTATGATGGCTCTTAATTTCATTTACAAGGGATTTTTATGACCCTTGGGATCCATCAGACTTGTATAAACTCAAATATTCGAATAGAATGGATCAGTTTTTGGTTTGCAATCTGGTTTTCAATTTTCGTATTGAATTCTACAATACTGCAAGTATCACACCAGGTATTGTAATCTGGTTTCATAAGTCAGATCAGTGGTATCAAAGTGGGAATGCTCCTTTATGCCAATTTATAGAAGGTCTTCCTACCAAAGATTAGGATTGGATACACAAGATTTGTCAAAATACCCACCTTTGAGACACACACGATCGAAGATGTCAAATGATGATGTTAAGAAGTTGGTTGAGGAAGCTTTAAATAAGCAATGAGAGGAGACGATGAGTCAATTTTCATGCCTCCTAAATAATAAAAAACCCTCTAAATTAGAAACATCATTTCGTGGAAATACCCCTTTCAAAGTGCAGGTCAATTTTGACATCCCAAATTTTGAAGGAAAGGTCGATTCTGAAGCTGTTGATAATTGGTTATCAAAGTTGGATAGATACTTTTCTGTAAATAATTTCTCAGATGTAGAAAAGATAACATTTTCTCTCCTCAAAGTTGAAACGCATGTGAAATTAGCATGGGAAACCAAAGTCACAAATAAAGAATGAGAATCATTGGCTTAATATGGTTTTGAAATTTCTCTTGATAAGAAGCCCACATGTGGAGAATTTGTGGAATACATAAAAGAAGCTTACCTTCCGGAGGATGTATATGAACAAAAATACATAGAGTGGTAGCTTCTTTGGCAAAAGAGGGATCAGTCTGTTCAAGATTACACCAATACATTCCATTCACTTTCAGTAAAACTTGGTATTGAGGATTCAGAGAAGCATCAAATTTTGAAATATCAGAGTGGACTTCAAAGGTATATTCAAATAGAGATGGAATTTTTGAATATTGAGACATTGGCAACTGCCTATAAATATGCTACAAAAATTGAAGATAAATTCAAGCAGAAAGGGAAGAGGGACTACTTTGCAAACAATAAACCAAGGGTTGAAGGTGGTAATAAATTTGTAGGAAAATAGGTGAGCAAGGAACCTCATTCAAATTCATCCAAGAACACATGGTGGTCTACTAAAAAGACACAAATAGACACAGGCATGTGGTGTGAGATGCATAAGTCCCCAACCCATAACACAAAGGATTATCAAAGTATTAAAAATTTGATGACAGAGATATGAGGAGAGGAAGCTGAACCTGAATCGTCACCAGTAAATAATTCTGAGAAAGAGGAGAATGATTCCATCATAGACGCAAACCCATATGCCATAGTTGGAACTACTAAAGTATTGCCCCGTGAAGATGAAGAGAGAATTTTTCATTCATAGATGTGGGTTGATGGAAAGCCTCTGCATTTTATTGTTGATAGAGGGAGTCAAAAGAATTTGATCTCTAGGGAGACAATCAAAAGATTAAATCTGAAAGTGACAAGACACCCACAACCATACTCTATGGGGTGGGTAAATGAGGGACAAGATATTCAAGTAAATCAACAGTGTCATTTGCCATATTTAATCAAGCCTTTCAAGGATGAAGTAATATGTGATGTAGCACCATTGGATGTATCTGATGTCTTGTTGGGGCAGCCATACATGTATTAGAGGCATGGGGTATATGAGTCCAGGCCACGTAGTGTTACAATCAAGCTTGGTGGGAAGAGGTATTGAATACCAGAGGTATGTACAACACAAACTATTGGAAATATAGATGGAGTAACTGAGAGGGGGGGGGGGGGTGAATCAGTTAACCACAAAAATATTACCACAAATCCCTTAGATGTCTTATTAAGTCATTTACTGCTGTTACTCGGCAAACATATAGAGAAATGCTGTAACTCGATTATTGCAGTGAGTGTTAATTATAACTGATCTTAAGCATTCATTAGTGATTAACATGCATGCATAAAGAAAATAACATGAACACATGTGACACCAGATTTAACGTGGAAACCCAATCTAGGAAAACCACCAATGTAACTAGTTACTATTTTTCACTCTTCTGAAGTGAGCCTTGTTAGGAGCCAACCTAGTTAAAGGTTACAAAACACACAATTAGGTGTGACCTTGTTAGAGGATTTAATCACCCTGTTAGGAGTGGCCTTGTAAGAGGTCTTTGAAACAATTCAATAGAACTGTCACCTTGTTAGAGGATTTACAAAATGGCTGTTAAACCAACTCTGTTAAGAGATTTTGAAATCACTGCTACAATGGTAAGAAAGTAACAATGAAATGACCTGAATAAGATGCAACTGAATTGCTGATTATAGATCTCTATTCTGCTTCACTAGATCCTTCCTGATCAAATATATCTTTGCTGCTCCTCAAGGATATCTAGCCATCCTTCAAAATTTGCACACACCTTCCTTCAAAATGATCAATTCATTTGCATGTTCACTCATCCATCCATTCACACATCCACACATTGAATTCTCAACTTGACCTTTTATATATATCATTCAAATTGTTAAGTTGGCTCGTATACACGTTACAAACACTAATAATCATTACCTCAGTTGGCTGGAATAAATAAACTTTATTTCTCAAAATTAACAAAATCCTTCATTAGCTGACCTTGCTCGGTAAACACTGATCCTAAAAAGATTTCCTTTGTTGACTGAATGAAGCTCAGTTACCACTGTGAATTTTGCAACATCTTTTGGAGACCAAGTGAACTCGGTAAACACTAACTTTTCTTTGTTAACCATGGAAGATCAGTTAACACTATTTTCTGCCATATTTTCCTTTGACGCCCGAGTGATCTTGGCAAACACTGAAAATGGCTTAGCTGACCAACTGAGCTCAGTAGACATAGAGTGATAATTGATATGACATTTTTGTGACATCAAGGACAACACATAATTAGACAATTGTATCCAACAATATCCCTCTTTGGCATTGATGGCAACACAACATGTCATAGCACAATGAAATTTTAAAGAAAACATAGAGTAAGGAACATATCCTTAGTTTCATTCTGATTCTCATCTATGAGAACTCCCTCTATCAGTGTAAGCTCTTCCTATCTACAAACTTCTCTCTCTAACTGTAAACTCTCCCTCTTAACTTCTCCCTCTTAGAGAAATTTCTTGAGATATGACATAAAACTCTCCCTCTTTGACAACACATGCCAAAGACAACACATACCAGGTGAATATCAATGTACCTTGTGTACTGATTCATATGTAATGATTCTTTGACTATGCTGCATCAACTGACTAATCTTCAACATGCTTTGGTTGATGCATCACTAAAACTTTATTTAGTGAACTTTGGATAGGGGAATGACCCCTAACTTACCTCTTAGATACAAAAATGCATCCTTAGGTAGTGGCTTGGTGAATATATCTACAATCTATTCTTTTGTATGAACATATTCCAATTTGATTTTCTTGTCCTGCACTAATTCTCTGACAAAATGATATTTTATAGCAATGTGCTTGGTTTTGGAATGCATTACTAGATTCTTTGAAATATTTATTGCACTTGTATTATCACAAAACATAACAACTAGTTCTTTGATCTCAACCTTCATGCCTTCCAATAACTATTTAAACCAAACAATATTAGAGTAGTTTATTGCTGCAACAACATATTCTGCTTCTGCTATGGATTGGGATGTGCAATTTGATGGAGTTGATGAAAAACAACCCACAGCTCCCAAGAACACCTGCACGCAAACACCTGTCACAAAAAGAGAGAGAAGCAAATAGCTATGGAGGCCTGAACGCATTGATCCACGAGAGAGGAGAAATCCTTGATGTGCAAAAATAAAAGTTGCAATCAATAATGAAATGTCAGAAAAAGTTACAAAGTATTATGAGATCAATCCTTATGAAGGAGATCAGAAAACCTAAAAAGGTAAAACCCTAGGTTGCATGATAATAATTAATAAAGATAATTAATTATTATATGCCTAAAGTTTAGCTTAAGTCGAAAGAGGTAATAAGTGACTGAATAATTAAATCAATATGATTTAATTAATCAATAAACACTTTATTACTCTAACACCCCCCCTTAAGATAAACTTTGGGAGAAGCTAAAAACCTAGAAAGAACTACTAAAAGCAAATGGGTCTCAGCAACAAAGGCCTGATCAGGTACCCAAGTACAAAAGAGAGTCTCTACAAAGCGGAGAAATAGAGAAAACCACATGGGAAAAACTCTACTCCAAAAAGAGACAAAGCCTAGTCTGAAGGACTGAAGAAGCCTCCAAAACTAGGAATGTTCCAGAAAATAGGAACAAAGATGAACATGTACAACATCACTGAAGCATGAAACTGCAAACTCTGTCAAGAAGAAACTGATGATTAGAAGATCCTCCACAGAAATATGACTAGGTAGAGAAGACTGTAATCTGTATGAGTGCCCTCAAATAACACTACTCGAATCAAGAGGCAAACAAAGGCAAACACTTGAACTCAAAGATACAGATGGCATAACACCACAAGCCTGAAGAGCTGATCAATCAAATCTGGAAGAGTGCATCCAAAAATAGGAAAGAACAGAGTGTCCATATGGTAAGTGATCCATCTCACCGGAATGCATAGGTACCCAGCCACTGCAACCGCCTAGTACATAGGATCAAATACTGAATACATAGCTCACACTATCAAACCAAGGAAGCAGTAGAACCAACAGTAGAAACCCCCCCATACTGCTGACAGGGGAGTAATGACAGGTACACTGAAAAGATCGTCCAATATGAACTGCATGATGAAGATGAATCTGAAACATCGAATGTGCAAAGAGAGTACAAACACATATAAAGATACCTAAGGCTAATGTCATTGGAGGAATGCTCACATGATAAAAGAAGATGGCAAACAAAGGCAAACATCAAACCCCCTTGGCACTTTATAATGGAGTGCGAGTACAAAGAGCACAAACATGTGCAAGATCCCATCAAAGCAAGAGAATGGCACTTTATCTCAGTGCGTGTGCATAAAAGAATGCTACAAAAGTGAAGTATACACTGCTCAAAGAAGATAGAAAGCTATATCAGCATGAACTACAGATAAATATGAGCTATCCCATGTAAAAAATGAGATCCCAGGACCTGAAACAACCAAGATATCCACCAGACTGCAAAAATGCAAGTATCTGAATAAAATAAACCTGGATCAGAATCTAGAAAAAATACTCATAGTACTAAAAATATCTCTGAACAAGCTTTCCAACGATATATCGTTTTCCAAAAACGGAGTCCGGATGTGCAAGATAGAGCTCCCGGAGTGCAAACCTGAAGATCTGGCTTTGACAGAGAAAAACACCATCAGAAATATAATACCAGAAAAAATAACCTTCAGATCTGGAAAGATCTCGGAATCAGCTTTTCGACGATATCTTATTTGCCAAATTTTGACACCGTATGCTCAAGATATGAGCAAAAAACCAACAGCTGCACTAGAGGGCCCAAAGAAGGTGTCTGAAAGATCTGAAGATGGGTGACGTCAGCAAAAAGACATAAAACCACATAAAACCATCAGATCTGAAAAAATCTCAGAAAGAGCTTTCCAGCAATATCTCATTTTCCAAAAATGGAGTCCGGATGCAAGAGAAACGGATCCCAGAATGCAAGAGGTCTGAAACGCCACTATCACAGAAAATATCTGACTTTGACAGCAAAAAAGAGCATCAAAATGGCAAAATCATAAAACCATACCAAAAAATTCAGATCGGGCTCGGAACCAGCTTTCCGACAATATATCGCACGCCCAATGATGATCCCGTATGCCCGAGATATTGCGAAAAAATGCCCAGGTACCCCTAAAACAGAGCCCTTTTAAAAAAAAATCATGCAAATGGAAAAAAAACATTTGCATGCGCTGACATCATGCTGACATCAGCGCGGGCCTGGGCTCTAAAATGGTGGGCCCCTGGTCACCGACGTGACCAGGGGCTGGGCAGTGGGTCCGGCGGAGCGGCCGTGGGGCCGCCAGAGGCGGAGCGCTGGCGGGGGCCGTTGAATGCGGCGGAGCGGAGGCCGGCGGAGGCGACGCCGGGGCCGGGGTCCGCCGAACGCAGCGGAGCGAGGAGCGCCGGAGCTGGGCGGCGGCGGGGGCCGCGGTGGCCGGCGGGATCGGTGGTGGCCACCCGGGCGGTGGCCGCTATTCGGTTGCTGCTGGGCGGCGTGGGGGTGGCCGCTGGGCGGCGCCCCCCAAAATCAAAGTTTTTTTTTTTAATGATTTTTTTTTTGAAAATCGTACCCTGCGCCTCGGAGGGCGTGCCAGGGCCGTACGGCCCTGCTATGTAAAAAAAATTTGCCTCAGAGGTCAACTTGTCAGAATTGGACAAGTTTTATATGATTTTTGACTATCTCGAGCCTTCCGGACGCAACCGTGAGGTCCGTTTAGACCATAAATGTACCCAAAAATACTGATCACCTTGGGATCCGTGCCGGGGCTGATTGCAAAATTTTTTTCTCACAGATTCCAACTGTGTCCAAATTGGACAAAATTTATATGGATCTTAGGGTTCTTGGACGCTCTGAACGCAACCGTGAGGTCCGTTTGAAGCCAAGATGACCAGAAAAATAGGTCCCCCCAGATCTGACTGGAAACCCTCTGTAAACGCAGATCTGACGAACACGGCCGAATCTCTCAAAAAGAGGACAGGGGCAAGCAGATCTGAAGCTCTGATACCATGATGGAGTTGATGAAAAACAACCCACAGCTCCCAAGAACATCTGCACGCAAACACCTGTCACAAAAAGAGAGAGAAGCAAACAGCTATGGAGGCCTGAACGCATTGATCCACGAGAGAGGAGAAATCCTTGATGTGCAAAAATAAAAGTTGCAATCAATAATGAAATGTCAGAAAAAGTTACAAAGTATTATGAGATCAATCCTTATGAAGGAGATCAGAAAACCTAAAAAGGTAAAACCCTAGGTTGCATGATAATAATTAATAAAGATAATTAATTATTATATGCCTAAAGTTTAGCTTAAGTCGAAAGAGGTAATAAGTGACTGAATAATTAAATCAATATGATTTAATTAATCAATAAACACTTTATTACTCTAACACAATTTTTCTTTTTACTGGTCCAAGATACCAACCTCTTGCCAAGAAAGAATGCTCCACCACTTGTACTTTTTTTGTCATCAATGTTTCCTACCCAATCAGCATCAGTAAACACTTTTAAGTCTAGATTGCCTCCAAATTTATACCATAAGCCATAATCTTCAGTTCCTTTCAAGTATCTCAAGATTCTTTTGATTGCCATCATATGATTTTCTCTAGGTTTTGCTGAGAATCTTGCTCCTATACCAACTGCTAAGGCAATATCAGGCCTTGTATGAACTACATATTGTAATTTTCCAATCATTGATCTGTATAAGGTCTAATCTACTTCTTTTGAATCATCATCTTTGGTAAGCTTTAGTCCAGTACACATGGGGGTACCAATTGGTTTTGAATCTTCCATACCAAACTTCTTAAGTATTTCCTTGATGTATTTACTATTTAGATTGAGTAATGTAGATACTGTTCTTGCTCTGCAGAATTTGAAGACCAACAAAGAACTTTATTTGACCAAACATAGACATTTCAAATTCTTTGTTCATTTTCTCTAAGAATTCTTTGCACTGATCATCATTACCTATAAACACAGTATCATCCACAAATATTTATGCCTAAACAATTTTGTTATCTAGTCCTTCCTTGATGTACAAACTACTGTTATCATTATCTCTTTTGAAACCAATCTGAATAAGATAGTTATTTAATCTTTCATACCATGCTCTAGGGACTTATTTCAAACATTACAATGCTTTGTGTAACTTGCAGACCATATTCATTTTGTCTGGATCAATAAAACCTTTAGGTTGCTCAATGTAGACTTCTTCATCAAGAATACCATTGAGAAATGTAGATTTTACATCCATCTGATAAACCTTAAATCCTTTATGTGCTGCATATGGAAGTAGAGTTCTTACACCTTCTAATCTTGCAACAGGAGAAAAAGTCTCACCATAATCTATTCCTTCTTCTTGAGAATATCCTTTACACACCAATCTAGCTTTGTTTCTTGATACTTGACCATCTTCATTCAACTTATTCCTGAATACCCATTTTGTTCCATTTACATTTTTATCTTTAGGCCTAGGTACAAGAGTCCATGTTTTGTTCTTCTCTATTTGTTTTATTTCTTCATTCGTAGCCTCAATCCAAATTTCATTTTCCAATGCATCTTTGACATTTCTAGGTTCAAAATCAGCAAGTAAACATGTACCTTTTAGTTTACTTCTTGTCATAGTACCTTTTGATTTGTTTCCAATAATCTAATCTGGTGTATGATGCCTCCTGACATACTTGGCCAATATAGGTTCCTTGCCTCTTGAATGAGTTACATTGTCATCTTCTTGAATTTCATCTTCAGGTTCTAGTTGCTCAGGCTCAGTAGATATTGGCTTGGTAGCTTTAGACTGAGACTCGAGTCCTTGTGACTCGGTTTGAACTTCTTCTTGTGACTTGGTTTGAACTTCTTCTTGTGACTCAGTTACTGTACTGGGCTCGGTAGATGCAGTCTCCTTATTAACAGATGTGTCTGGTAATGTATCAAGTTCAATGTAAACAAATCTCTTGTAATCCTCTGGTTCCTTTTTGCTTTCTTCTTCAGTCTTTTCTGCAAACTCATCAACTTTCACATGTGCACTTTCTATGATTTTGTGAGTAGACAAATTCAAACATCTATATGCCTTACTCTTGCAAGAATATCCCAAAAATATTCCTTCATCACTTTTCACATCAAATTTGCCTTTTCTAGATTCTTTTAAGATGTAACACTTACTACCAAATACTTTCAGGTAACTTACATTGGGTTTATAGCCATACCATAACTCATAAGGAGTTTTGAATGTGTCTTTCTTCAACTGTACTTGGTTTAAGGTATGAACTGCAGTGCTGATAGCTTCCTTCTAGTATTTCATAGCAATGTTCTTTTCAATCATTAGAGTCCTTGCACAATCCATGATAGAACTATTCCTCCTTTCAGCTATTCCATTCTACTCAGGAGTTCCTGGGGTTGATACCTATCTTTTGATTCCTCTTTCAATAAAAAAATTATTCAATTCATGGGAGATGAATTCACCACCTCTGTCTGATCTCAAGCACTTCATTCTTTTCCCTATTTCCTTTTCTACTCTTGCCAAATACCATTTGAATTTCTCAAATGCTTCTGAATTTTCTCTTAGATACACAACAGTCATCATTCTAGAGTAGTCATCAACAAAGAGAATAAACAATTTTTCTCCAGTATAGCTCTCAATTCCAATAGGTCCACACAAATCAGTATGCACAATTTCCAAAATATCTTCAGACTGATAGTTTTTACTTTTAAAGCTAGTCTTTCCCATTTTACCAATCTGACAATTCTTGCATAGAACAACATTAGGTTTCTGTTGGCATTAAGTATGTTTGTCATTAGTGACAACACTTATTCAGATTTTGTGTGCTTACCGAGCTTCGCAGTGTTTACCAAGCAATCTAAGAAGACCGAGCTTCACAGTGCTTACTGAGTTATCATTACCGAGTGATGAGATGAGCAGTGTTTACTGAGTGCCAGCATAGTAAACAGGGAATTTAGTTTCTATCAAGTGACACTGTATCTACCGAGTCTCCAGTGTATACCGAGCTCAAAACTATGACCGAGTGGTTAGTATGGACCGAGCCTCTAACCCCTACCGAGTGCATGATGATGCTGAGTATTGTAGTGGATGCCAAGTATCAGAAAGTCACTGAGTTAGTTTGCAGGAACTTTGTAACTATATCAGGGCCGACTCAGTAATACTTGTGTTGACTTGTATTTTAGCAGCTAACTTTGTAATTATTTTGGATTGATATATAAGCAATGTTTTGTATCATATCAAAAGTGTAGTAATGTGTGAAAAAGAGAAGAAAGGTAGAGATAGGCGAATTACAAAGGGCTACAATAGTATAAGGAGTAGCAGAGACATATCTATCATAGAAGGTGATCAGTACATCAAAGAATCTCAATCAGCAAGTATAGTTGCAAGTAAGAGATCTACTATTTCATCCTAACAGGTGAATCACCTTGAAATCCTTTAACAGGGTAGACTTAACAGTCTTTTATAAAATCTCTTAACCAAGTGCATACTTCATTGTATGTTTTTAAATCCTCTAACAAGGTGGACCTAGCAGTCCTAATTGCTCCTAACATGGTAGATCATCAGAAGTGATCATTGTAAGCCTTAACCGGCCAACTTTATACTACAGTATTGAATTTTGTGGGTATCATCCCCACCCCAGTTTTACTTTCTATTTGGAAGGTTTCTGGGTAACCAAATCTCTGTGTTCAAAGTGTTATGAATGTTTTATTCTTTCTGTTACTCATGCATGTAGTTAGCTTATTGATCTAAATGTTATTTGGAATATTGTCAAGATCAGCAATTTGTAAAATTTTTTGAAGTTACTGATTCACCCCTCCCCTCTTAGTAACTTGGCTAGTCTTGAATATTTCCAAAAATTGGTATCAGAG
The DNA here is from genome assembly GCA_027943335.1 of Chamaecyparis obtusa. Lineage (NCBI taxonomy): Eukaryota > Viridiplantae > Streptophyta > Pinopsida > Cupressales > Cupressaceae > Chamaecyparis > Chamaecyparis obtusa. The sequence continues at coordinate 1,761,547 of BSBK01000092.1, forward strand.
CTTTGTGGTTCTCAAGATAAAGCTTCCATAGGTGGTTAACAAAGGCAGAAAGAGGATGGCCAAGATGCAATCTAGCACACCTCTAATGTTAACCGAGGGAAAAGGAGAGGACATTGAAGAAGAAGAAGAAAAGAATGAGAGTGAAGAAGAACAAGTACCTGTGAAGAAGAAAGGGAAGGCGACCATCACCAAGGCACCTAAACAATCTACTGTAGTCTTCACAAGAAAAATAAGGGGCAAGGCATGTAAAAATAGTGGTGATGTAGTATTTAAAAGGCCTCCTCCCACATTTGAAGAAGACATTAAGAGTTTGACAGAAGGATCTGGAATGGAAAACTTCAAATCTCTCAAGTATAAAATTAGAACAAAGATAGAGTAGAAGGAGATTGAAGATGCTGTTATTGAGAAAATGGGGCAATGGAAGTACTCACCTGATGATATGGTTCCACAAATTCTAGATGTTCTATTGGAGAAAGTCAAGATGAGATGGGAGAATGCAAGGCAAATTGTCAAAGATATATATGCTCAAACCTTAAGATAGTTAATGCCAAATTTGAAAAATGATGAAGTTAATAAGGCATTGAAAGAAAATGAGAGTAAGATGACACTCAGATTCAACACTTGTCTGATTCTGATAAAAAATGTAGAATCAGTTGTAAAGAGTGCGACTACTACATGGAAAAACATCTATCATCTTCACCAACTGAGTGTTGAAACTATTGTGATAAAAGATATTGAAGACGGCAGTGATGAAGATAAAGAAGAAGATGATGCCATAGAAATAGTTCAACTAGATAGTGTTGAAAAAGAAGAAGTAGTAGAGGAAGAAGCTACCAAGGAAGCCAGCCAGAATGATGAGGAAGATGATATAGTTCAGATAGCTACAGAAGTAATTGCCTCACTTCCTCACTCTCCAGCGAAAATTGCTACATCTAGCTCGGAGATAGCTTCAGCAAGTGTGATTGTGACAAAATCAATAGATACATCAAATGTCCAATCATCCTCAGCACAGCTCAATGTATCAATGATAGAAGTGGCTACCACTTCATCCACCGAGCTTCAACCTCCTTCTACCAAGTTGCAGCTTCCAGCAAGTACTTCAGCACCCTCTACAATTTTGAGTCCTACTTCAGTAAGTACTTCAGTTTTTGATTCTACAATTGTAAATACTTCAGTTTTGGGTTTATCAAGTCTTCCAGTGAGCATTCCATCAGTTGGAAGTTTATCATTTTTCACTGCAAGTCCTACTATGTCTACAATAACTTCTACTTCAAAGGCATTAAGTACAATGACAGTTGGACCTAAGGTTCAACCGAGCATAAGATTTTTGAGTAGGAGTAAACATATAGAAGAAGATATAGATTTGGATGAGCATATAGAAATTCCACAATTAGATTTTGCAAATCTTTCTGCAGATCAAATGCAATTGGTTGCTGAACTCCTCTAGAAGAAAGCAAAGCAGAAGAAACTAAAAGAGGAAAGAGATAAGGAATATAAGATCATTGAGGATGCCAAGAATATTTTGATAGAAACAATAGGTGTTGAAGTTGATTCCTCTCAACACATTTTGTTACAGTTGGCAGAGGCAATCACTAAGTTCAATGAGGAGTCTTCTGGTCAAGAAAAGTTGCTTGAGAAGGCTGAAAAGAAGTTTGACAATAAAGTGCTTGAGCATATTGGTCAGCAAATAGCTATAAATCAAGTTGAGTTATCTTTAGTTTTGACTAACATTGAATCCTCCTATTCCAATGTAACATCATTGTTTGTCAAGCTATGTAATGTTGCTGAGTTCTCTAAGGAAATTAAGAAAAAATTGAATAAAATTTATGAGGATCTAAAAGTCAGTGCACAAAAGTTGCAACTTGAACCTAGTTCAAGCTCTGCACATCATATGAAAGTTAGATTCCTATCTGATCAGCAGTTAAAGTTATTGAGAGAAGATGCAAGGATCAGGTCAACATTAATAGATTTTCAGAACATGATCCTTCCCATCATGGATACAATGTAGAAGCATATTGCACACTCAAAAACATTGATCCATGACAATCAGTTTTCAAGTGCAGATCACATGATTCAACTCTCTGCAAAAGTCCAAGTTGCACTCCATACATGCAAGATTCTGCAAGAGAATTGGGATAGAACTTTGGCACTGATTGGCAAGGTACATTCTGATTTTCTCTTACATTTTGGCATCTCCATGTAAAATATTTGTATATTCACCTTTGGCATTATTGTCAAAAGGGGGAGAGTATGTGGTGAATGAGGGAGATATGAGAAGAGATATGAGAATAGGTGATATAGGAGATATAAGATACTTGTATATATGTATACTATATGGGGGAGACATAAAATGTATATACAACAGATTGACAAAGACAAATTTTGAAAAATTAAAAACAGATTCAACATGATTTTTGTATATAAGTTTTGGGCAATAAGTGTTTTTTGTCACTAATGCCAAAGCGGGAGATTGTTGGCATTAAGTATGTTTGTCATTAGTGACAACACTTATTTAGATTCTATGTGCTTACTGAGCTTCGCAGTGTTTACAGAGCAATCTGAGAAGACCAAGCTTTACAATGCTTACTGAGTTATCATTACCAAGTGATGAGATGAGTAGTGTTTACCGAGTGCCAGCATAGTAAACAGGGAATTCAGTTTCTATCGAGTGACACTGTATCTACCAAGTCTCCAGTGTATACTGAGTTCGAAACTACGATTGAGTGGTTAGTATGGACCGAGCCTCCAACCCCTACCGAGTGCATGATGATGCTGAGTATTGCAGTGGATGTCGAGTATCAGAAAGTCACCGAGTTAGTTTGTAGGAACTTTGTAACTACATCAGGACTGACTCAATAATACTTGTGTTGACTTGTATTTTAGTAGCTGACTTTGTAATTATTTTGGATTGATATATAAGCAATGTTTTGTATCATATCAAAAGCGTAGTAATGTGTGAAAAAGAGAAGAAAGGTAGAGATAGGTGAATTACAAAGGGCTACAGTAGTATAAGGAGTAGCAGAGACATATCTATCACAGAAGGTGATCAGTACATCAAAGAATCTCAATCAACAAGTACAGTTGCAAGTAAGAGATCTACTATTTCATCCTAACAGGTGAATCAGCTTGAAATCCTTTAACAGGGTAGACTTAACAGTCTTTTGTAAAATCTCTTAACCGAGTGCATACTTCATTGTATATTTGTAAATCCTCTAACAAGGTGGACCTAGCAGTCCTAATTGCTCCTAATAGGGTAGATCATCAAAAGTGATCATTGTAAGCCTTAACTGGCCAACTTTATATTGTAGTATTGAAGTTTTGTGGGTATCATCCCCACCCCAGTTTTGCTTTCTATTTGGAAGGTTTCTAGGTAACCAAATCTCTGTGTTCAAAGTGTTATGAATGTTTTATTCTTTCTGTTACTCATGCATGCAGTTAGCTTATTGATCTAAATGTTATTTGGAATATTGTCAAGATCAGCAATTTGTAAAAAGTTTTGAAGTTACTGATTCACCCCTCCCCTCTCAGTAACTTGGCTAGTCTTGAATATTTCCAACAGTTTCTTTAAAGTAGGAATGCCTCTTACTTTCTTGAATTTGCTTATTTTCACCATGTCATCAAAATTTACATGACATAACCTTTTGTGCCATAACCAACTTTCTTCAATTTGAGCAATAAAACATAAGCATTCACCAAGATCAAGATAAAACAAGTTACCTTTGGTTTGTTTGCCTGATCCAATCAATTTTCCCTTGTCATCCAGCAGTCTTGCTTTGCCATGCATGAATTCGACCTTGAATCCAATGTTGATTAGCTGTGCTACACTTAGAAGATTATGCTTTAGTCCTTCAACCCAATATGCATGATCACATATAAGTTCTTTGGTTAATGAGATTTGTCCTCTTCCTTTTATGCAACAAGGTTCATTATTTCCAAACCTTACATTACCACCATCATAGTCTTCAAGGTGTTCAAACTTTGTTTTGTCACTAGTCATATGATGTGAACATCCACTGTCTATGATCCATGTATCATTTTTGCTTACATGAGAGATAAGTGCCATCTTATCTTCATCATCATCGGATTCATCTTTTACAACAATATAGACAATTTCATCTTCACTATTATCAGAATCCTTAGCCATAAAACATGTTTTCTTACCTTTATCCTTGAATGATTTGAAATTCTTCTTGCCATTGTACTTGTGACCTTTCTTCTCATCCTTGCTTTTCTTGTTTGGGAACCTAGTTGCAATATGACCAATTTCTTCACATGAAAAATAGATTAAGGGAGTTTTACCTTTGTATTTACCTCTACCTCTAGAATATTTCTTTGCAAGTAATGCTTCAATAACTTCAAGATCACTATTAGAACTTTCCTCTGATTCTTCTTCACTCTCTAACTGGATGTCCTTTATTTTATTGCCCTTCTTAAGTGAAAGTTTGGCCTCAAATGCTGATTCAATATTTTTGGAAGTTGGAACATAGTTGTCATAGTTATCCAACTCAAAGGCTATCAATCTTCCCACTAAGGCATCCAAATGTATATTGTGATTTTCTTCACATCTTCTTTCTTGAATAGCAGATACTCTTATTTCATAGATAGGGAGTAATGTTCTGAGAACCTTACTTATAACAGTTTCATCATCAATTGTTCCTCCAGAAGCTCTGATTGCACTAACACTTGCCTTGATCCTTTCAACATATTTTGCAATGTTTTCATCTTCTCTCATTTTTATCTGATCAAACTGTCCTCTTAGGCTTTCTGCTTTGGCTCTTTTCACATTGTCATCACCACCATAAATTTTCTTTAGCTTGTTCCACATTGCATAAGTAGTTGTGCAGTCTTTGATCTCATCAAATTCTTCATAGCTGAGAGTTGATGCAATGTCTATCATCATGGTCTTATGGTTCTTTTTCTCTACAATGTCTTCAACAGATAATGTGCCAGTAGGAGCTGTTTATTCTTCATCAAGATATTTGCATCCTAAATCACCAATGGAAGCCAGATGAAGTCTCATGAGTCCTTGTCATGCTAAAAAGTTATCTCTATGAAGCCTTGGAATTTCTCTCTTGTAAGACATCCTGATCTTTAGCTTAGGTCCTTGAAACCCTTCCTGCAAGCACCAAATGCTCTAATACAAATTGTTGGAAATATAGATGGAGTAACTAAGAGGGGGGGGGGGGTGAATCAGTTAACCACAAAAATATTACCATAGATCCCTTATATGTCTTATTAAATCATTTACTACTATTACTCAGGAAACATATAGAGAAATGCCGTAACTCGGTTATTGCAGTGAGTGTTAATTATAACCGATCTTAAGCATTCATTAGTGATTAACATGCATGCATAAAGAAAATAACATGAACACATGTGACATTAGATTTAATGTGGTAACCCAATCTAGGAAAACCACCAATGTAAGTAGTTACTATTTTTCACTCTTCTGAAGTGAGCCTTGTTAGGAGCCAACCCAGTTAAAGGTTACAAAACACACTGTTAGGTGTGACATTGTTAGAGGATTTAATCACCCTATTAGGAGTGGCCTTGTAAGAGGTCTTTGAAACAATTCAATAGAACTGTCACCTTGTTAGAGGATTTACAAAATGGTTGTTAAACCAACTCTGTTAAGAGATTTTGAAATCACTGCTACAATGGTAATAAAGTAATAATGAAATGACCTGAATAAGATGCATCTGAATTGTTGATTATAGATCTCTATTCTACTTCACTAGATCCTTCCTGATCAAATATATCTTTGCTACTCCTTAAGGATATCTAGCCATCCTTCAAAATTCGCACACACCTTCCTTCAAAATGATCAATTCATTTGCATGTTCGCTCATCCATCCATTCACACATCCACACATTGAAATCTCAACTTGACCTTTTATATATATCATTTAGATTGTTAAGTCAGATCATATACATGTTACAAACACTAATAATCATTACCTTAGTCGGCTGGAATAAATAAACTTTATTTCTCAAAATTAACAAAATCCTTCATTAGTCGACCTTGCTCGGTAAACACTGATCCTGAAAAGATTTCCTTTGTTGACCGAATGAAACTCGGTTACCACTACAAATTCTACAACATCCTTTGGAGACCAAGTGAACTTGGTAAACACTAACTTTTCTTCGTTAACCATGGAAGCTTGGTTAACACTATTTTCTACCATATTTTCCTTTGATGCCCGAGTGATGTCGGCAAACATTGAAAATCACTTAGCTGACCAACTGAGCTTGGTAGACACAAAGTGATAATTGATATTACATTTGTGTGACATCAAGGACAACACACAATTAGACAATTATATCCAACACAAACTACTTGTTTAATTAGTGCTAAATAATGTAAATGCTTGATTTATCAAACTGGAGATTTTGTTCTACTCATGATTCACCTTGAACAAAAAAAGTTAGTTGTTCTTAATACACATGCTAAGGTAACAAAAAATCAACAAAATTAGATGGATAAAATTTTGAAAGAATATCATAGTGTGTTTGAACCACCAGTGGGAGTACCGACACACTGTCAAGTGAAGCACTCTATTGATTTAATCCCAAGCACACCGCTACCACATGAGCCAATATATAGGAGGTCAATTTTTTAAAATGATGAGATTAAGAGACAAATTCAAGAGTTGATTAAAAAAGGACACATTCAGCCAAGTGCTTCACCTTGTGGAAGTCCAATTGTCCTTGCTAAAAAGAAAGATGGGACATGGAGGCTTTGTATTGATTATAGAGCATTAAACAAAATCTCTGTTAAAAATAGATATCCAATCCCTCGAATTGATGATTTTCTAGACCAACTTAGGGGGGCTAATTTCTTTACAAAAATTGACTTGAAGTTTGGATACCACCAAGTACCAATTGATCCAATAGATGTGTGGAAGACTACATTTAAATCTAAGGAAGGTTTGTTTGAATGGTTGGTCATGCCTTTTGGCCTAACAAATGCCCCAACCACATTTATGAGATTGATGAATGATGTGCTTATACCATTCATTGATTCTTTTGTGGTTGTTTATTTGGATGACATACTCATCTTTAGCAGAACTTGGTCTGAGCATTTGCAGCATGTTGAACAAGTTCTTTCAACTCTGCAAAAACACAAACTTTATGCCAACATTGAGAAGTGTTCTTTTGGTATGTAGAGTATTCAATACTTAGGGTATATCATTGATACTGAGGGTGTTCATGTTGATTTAGCAAAGATTCAAATAATCTGAGATTGGCCATCCCCTAAAAATTTCACAGAGCTTCGCAGCTTCTTGGGCTTAGCCAACTTCTATCGCAAATTTGTGTTTGGTTTCTCACACATATCATGGCCTCTTAATCAATCACTAAGGGGTGGAGCACAAGCAAAATTTTAGTGGATAGAGGCAAAGCAACAAGCATTTGAGGAGTTAAAGAAAAGACTATGTTCAACACCAGTATTGATCCTTCAAGATCTACACCAAGCATTTGAGATAGAAACAGATGCATCCGATTATGCTCTTGGTGTGGTACTCATGCAACATGGGCATCTTGTTGCCTATCATAGTGAAACTTTTTCTGATACAGTACATAGGTATCCCACCTGTGATAAGGAGTTGTATGCCATTGTTTAGGCTTGCAAACAATGGAAACACTATATACTAGGAAAGGAAACTATTATACATACAAACCATAAACCACTTCAATTCTTACAAACACAAGGGAAGTTGCAGAATGATAGACATCAACGGTGGTCAGCCTATCTTCAAAAATTTCACCTCAACATTTGTCATAAAAAAGGAAGCAGTAACAAGGTGGCAAATTGTTTGAGTAGGCCTCCAATTGTAGGTTTGACAATAGTGTTAGATTTATGTGGTCATCAATCATCAACTTGGGAACAACTATATGGTACTGACCTTGATTTTGCTAACATCTATGGTAATTTGGTAGAAAGAAAGTCTGTCCCTGATTTTCACTTGCAGGATAGGTTGCTTTTCCATAACGGTCACATATGTGTACCCACTAAGGAATGGAAGAAAATGATATGGGAAGCTCACTAAAATCATATTGCAGGACATTTTGGTACTAGTAAGACTACCGCTATCCTTCAAAAGTATTTTTATTGGCCAAAAATGAAGCAGGATATCATTTCACATATACAAGCTTGTGCAGCCTGTGCAATTGCAAAGCCAACAAACCGTAAGTTGGGTCTATACTTACCATTACCTATTCCTGATAAGCCATGGCAATCTGTTTCAATGGATTTTATGTCTGGACTTCCAACTACCAGGCATGGGCATGATTATGTATATGTTGTGGTAGATAGGTTTTCTAAAATGGCTATCATGGTAGCATGTAAAAATATGATTTCTGTATAAGATACAGCCAAGATATTTTTTGAACATGTTTGGGTTCATTTTGGTTTGCCAAAAACCATTATTTCTGATAGGGATAGTAGGTTCATTAGCAAATTTTGGTCTGCACTATGGGCTAAAATGGACACCAAGTTGACAAAGTCCACAACATTTCATCCCCAAATAGATGGGCAGACAAAAGTGGTGAATCGAATGATTATTCATATTTTACGAATGTATCATTCCAAACATCCTCACACATGGGATGAAAGCTTACCCTATGTGTAGCACAACTACAACCGTGCACTCCATAGTACTACAGGGCACCATCCATTTGAGGTTTCTCTTGGGTACCAACCATTGGGACCTATGGATGTAGTAATACCATCTCTACAATCTAATAGTCCATTGAATGGTGACAAGGAGGTAGATAAAGAAGAAAAATTCATCGATAACATTAGACACCTCCAACAACAAGTTCATGAGATCTTGGAGCTGAGTAATCAGAAGTATAAGGAAAGGCATGATAAACATAGAACTCCTCATAAGTTTCAGATTGGTGACAAGGTATGGTTACATCTTTAGAAAGAGAACCTCCACAGACCAAATAGGAAGCTTCGTCCTCTTCATTATGGTCCATATACTATTGTGAAACAAGTTGGTGAGAATGCTTTTGAACTTAATTTGCCATCATTTTTGGGACTACATCTAGTTTTCAATGTAGAATTGTTGAGACCCTATTTTCCTCCTTTGTTGGATATTTCCCAAGCTACTGAATACATTTAAGCTGCAGAGTTAAATCCATCTACTACTATTCTAGTCTAGTGTGACCATGTTACTGAAGTCATTTTAAAGACTTTGAGAAATCAGAACATTCCTCTGTATCGGGTGGTTCAAGCTGGCCAACATTCTCATCAAGGCAAGTGGTTTACTAAGGAACAAATTGAAGAATAATTTCCTCATCTATTGCAGTAGATTAGTGCAATGGGGCCCCTTGCCTCTCAAGGGGGGAGGAATGCTCAAGATTAAATTGAAAAAAAACTAAAATCTAATTTTTCAAATTTTACAATGTTTTAGTAAATTGCATTTTTGAGGGTCTTCGGTGTATTTCTGGGAAAAAATGGTGCATGAAAATGCCAACTACAAGTTGTCATTTTTGAATTTTGACTCTAGCTCTTTTGAATACCTTTCCAACATATCAAACAGTTCACAAATCAGAGCTAGGACTAGAAAGTTATGCCTTCTCCAAGTAGACCTAATTTTTATATATAGTTTTTTGATAATTTTTGATAGTTTGAATAGTTTATTTGTAATAAATATTATGATGGCTCTTCATTTCATTTCCAAGAGATTTTGATGACCCTTGGGATCCATCAAACTTGTATAAACTCAAATATTTGAATAGAATGGATCATTTTTTGGTTTGCAATATGGTTTTCAATTTTCGTATTGAATTCTACAATACTATAGGTATCACACCAGGTATTGTAATTTGGTTTCATAAATCATATCAACAAGTTATAGATGAAGGTTACTACTATTTTCTATTTAAGGTTAGAAAGGTTTATGAGTGAAATTTTTTGTGGGCACTGATTCACCCCTCCCCTCTCAGTACCCTATGTCTGCAATCCAACAATTGGTATCAGAGCTCAGTTCTCTTATTGGACAGTTTAACCACTAAAGGGTAAAGATCTAGCTATGGATAGGTATAAGTTAGATAAAACAATAGAGAATCAAAATTTTCAAATGTAGATGTTTGTAGAGCAGTATAAGAAAGCTAAGGATGGACTGAAGAAACTACTGGTTGAAAGGAAAAACCTAGCTATTTTGCAAAATGAGATTGGCTACCATGAAGAATAGATTGATGATGTATTTGATCACATTGGATCTAGCTCAAGAAGTATTTCTGATGGATCTGAAAGTATAATCTTTGATTTGTCTAAAAAGAATCTTCACTTAACCGAACAAGTGAAAGCACTACAAATCAGTCAAGAATCACAGATGGTGAGAATGGTAGAAGTAATGAACAATGCTAGACAGGCTGAGCAAGAAAGAAATCTAGCTATTGAAGAACAGAGATAGATAACTGAACAACTTCAAGCAAAAGAAAGTGAGATACATAGACTCATCGAGCACCATTTAAAAATTTCCAATCAGATGATGGTTGTGAATCAGGAAGTCAACCAAGTAAATGGAGAATTGTCAAGAAGACTTGAAGATATAGCAATAATCAGAGAAGAGAATGAGAAGTTGAGAAATGAAGTGAAAATTCAAAAACACCACAATGAAATGATGAAATTGGATAAAGATAGTTCTAAAAAGATTGATGATTTTTTGATTAATCAAAGAAGATTTGGAAGCAAAGCTAGTTTAGGATATACTAGTGAAGGAGAATCATCACAACAAGTAGAACAAGACAACAATAATCAAAGTCAAAGACCAAAGACGTTGTCATGTTATCACTGTGGAAAATTGGGACATACCTCAAATGTGTGTAGAATCAAAGCACAAGGTAAACCTCCTGTCACTCCTAAGTTTAATGGTTACTATTATTATTGTGGAAAGTATGGTCACCAAGCTTATGAGTGTAGAGTTAAACTAAATAAGAATGCCAACAATCCTACCATGGAGAAAATATGTTATACTTGTAATGAACATGGACACATTGCATGAGACTGTAAGGCAAAAACAAAGCAAGTATGGACTCCAAAGCAGAAGGCACAACGCAAGCCTTATCAAATGAAGAGACTAGGTAATTATTATGTTTGGGATTACAACACATGGGCTAACTATATTTCATGTGGTAGATATGGGCACATTGCAGCAAACTATAATAGGAAAAGATGGGCTGAACAATCACGAAGATGGACAAGCACTGGAATGGCATGTTTGCATTGTCATAAGGTTGGTCATCTAAGTAAGGACTAAAAAGACCGAGCAGCAGAAGAAGGTCATGTATTTGAGAGTGGAAACACTATTGTAGATATCATGAGAATTAGGAACACTATGTGGAGAAAGGCATCTAATGAGAATACTGAGTCAAGTAATGCTGTCAGTGAAACCCCGTCCACTAGATTAGGTGACATCAATACCTCCACCTAAGGTGATATAGGTATGTATGGGACTGACATTTCAAAATGATCATATTTTACATAGAGTTCGTTATATATGATGAGAAAATACCAAATCTACATGAATAAAGATGCATTGTGGTTTATATGTTATGAGCTAACAAAGTCACATAGTCGGTAAAAGTTAGATAGAGCAATGGTTACCTGCCGTCAATTACTATTCAAGGTTAATTGAGTATCAGTATCAACCGAGAAAAGAAATCATGTGTTAACTAAGCTAATGAAATTTTGTAGTTGTTGTCGAGTTGACAGTTGTCATGAACTGGAAAGTAGGTCAAGCATTTATTGCATAAAGTTTTGAGTGGGAATACAAAAAATGCTATAAATACACCAAAGTCTGAGTTCATTTTTCACATTGTGATTTCAGAGAGTGAAAATTTCATAGAGTGAGTTTGAGAAAAGAATCTTTCAAGATAATCCAAAGTAGTTGTAGATCGAACCGTGCACATTCTTTGACATATTCTGAGTAAGTTGAAACCCTACTGAGCATATTCTTCATACTTACCAAAAACCTAGTTTATTGAAATGGCATCTACTGTGAGCACTTCTAAAAATGTAGAGGAGGAAGTTAATCTAATAGCGTTAGCAAACTATAGTGAACCCAATTACAAGTTACACCTTGAAGTAGCATCTAAAATGGATTCAGTGGGCACTTTTTTGAGCATCCCACCTAGGGTTTTATTGGTTGAAGACATGTATTATGGTTACATTAGTATTTTGGTTTGTTTAAATTAATCAGCTTAAAAGAAATATAGAATTTAAGTTTTGGCACACAACTGATTCACCTCCCCCCTCTTAATTGTGTTGGTGCATTATTATTGCTAATAATTGGTATCAACACATATGATCCTTAGATAGAAATATTAACTTCTTTATGAGATCCTAAGATGGCTTACTACAAGGAGAGCCCTAAGTTTTATGCTGAAAAATTTGACAGTTGGAAGAATAAGATGAGGACTCATCTGATCTATGTGGGAATTCATTACTAAATGATTATCAAGAAGTATGAAGAACTCAAGATAGAATCTGAGATAGTTGATGTTATTGAAGACAAGAAGAAATTGTTTCATTGCAACATAGTTGCAAGAGAAGCTTTGATTAGTACACTTTTAGAAGCATAATTCATAGAGGTTAAGGAACTTGATTCAATACACAAGATCCAAATAAGGTTAGAAGCTTTGTATGAAGGAGACTAATACACTAAAAGGGAAAAGTTATAGAATTAGAAAGAAAAGATGGAGAACCTAAGAATGCAAGATGATGAGAATGTCAGAGCATATGTACATAGGATAATTGATGTTGTTATAGGAATTAGAAATTTTGGAGGCACATACACTGAGGAAGAAGTGATAGTAAATATTCTAACATCTTTGACACCAGTTTATAACACAAAAGTTTAGGTGATTGATGAGGTCATTCCACTCAATGAGAACTTCAACAAAGAGATGATGATTGCTAAATTAACCACCTATGAGACCATAGAGCTATAGGGGACATTACCTAAAGTGGAAACTACATTTAAGGCTACTGTTCATAATGACAAAAGGACTTTATCCAGTCTTGCGAGCACTAATAGAAGTGGCATACATGTAGATCTTGGAGAATATGTTGATGATTGGGTTGGAATAGAGGAAGAAGAGGAAAATCTAGATGAACTTTTGGTCTTAATCGCAAAGAGGGAAAAGAGAGGTAAGGGTAAGTTTGAAGGCAAGTTACCCCTAAAGTGTTTTTCATGTAACAATATTGGTCATTTTTCATCTAGATGTCCTACAAGGGTTCCTAAGCATAAGCGTAAGTTTGTTAGGCCTGATTATTCCAAGGATAAGGAATGTTATTATGATAGTGATGGTGTTTCTAATGATTTGGCAAATGATGAAAATGAGATTGGTTTTGTTGAAATTAATGCTGAAGAACCTGTTCATGAACATAAAGATCTAGTTTCACATGTGGAAAATAAATCATAATGGATTATAGATAGTGGTTGCTCTCATCATATGACTTGCGATAATTTTTTTTGTTAAATCAAAAAAATATAATGGTGGAGTGGTTATATTTGGTGATAACACTCTTGCATTGATCATTGGTAGAGGATCAATCTCTCTCAATGGAAAAACTAACACTGATGATATTTTCCTTGTTGATTCCCTTAAACATAACTAGTTGAGTGTTGGATATCATGTAGATAAGGGTTACCACCTATAGTTCAAGGATGGGAAATGCACTATCAGAAGTGAGACATGAGACTTGATTGCATCAGGAAAAACATCAAGAGGTAATATATTTCAATTCATTACTATAGAAGCTATCTATTTTGTGGTTAAAGTAGATGATAGCTGGATGTGGCATAGAAGATTATGTCATATCAATTTTGAAAAAATTGTGAAAACTAGTAACAAAAATGCAGTCAGAGATTCGCCAAATGTTATCAAACCTACTAACACTATGTGCAAAGAATGTGTAATGAGGAAGCAAAAAAAGAGAAACTTTCAAAGAAAATCATTTTAAGAAAAAGGAAAGCTAGATCTAATACATTTAGATCTCTGTGGTCCTACAAAGACAAGGTCTTACTATGGTGAAAGGTATTTTATTCTTTTTATTGATGATTATTCTAAAATGATGTGGATTGCTTTCCTCAAAGAAAAGTTTGAAGGTTTTGATAAGTTCAAGATTTATAAGGAAAAAGTTGAGAATGAGCCAGGTCTTAAGATAAAATGATTAAGGTCAGATATAGGTGGATAATTTACATATGATGCATTTAATTCATATTGTGAAGAAAATGGGATATAGATAGACTTCTGCACATAGAACTCCACAATAAAATGGGATAGTAGAGAGAAGGAACATAACCGTATTGGATGGTGTGAGGACTATGTTGATTGAAGGCAATGTGTTGGATTGGAGAGATAGGGTACTAACAGGGGAGGGGTGAATCAGTGCCCACAAAAACTTTCACTCATAAACCTTTCTAACCTTAAACAACAAACATTAGTAACCTTTAGCTATAACTTGTATCCATTGCATGCATCATTCATTCATTTAACTATCAAAGGTAAATATCATGAAATCAAAAAGATAATCAACACATGACACAAGTATTTTGGTAATGTAGAAACCCTTGTTAGAAGGTAAAAACTGCGGTGGGGATGACACCCACAAATTCTTTACTACTGCAGATAGAAAATGTTTGCCTGTTAGGGCTACAAGTGGTGATCACTTTTGCTGATATTACCCTATTAGAAGTAACATGTTAGATTGATTAGATCTACCTAGTGATAGGATTTTAGCAACACTACTTGAGTGTGCACTCGGTTAAGAGATTTACAAAAAGACTGTTAGGTCTACTCTATTAAGAGATTTTACCAAAACTCTATTACAATGATTAGAAAATAATAGGTAAATATCTGCTAGTGACAACTCAACTTTTCTGATATAGATCTATGAAATACTGATTATATATCACCTTGTAATGTGAAGATCTATCCTTTGAACTACTCAATTAGCCTGATTCTAATTCTGCTTTAATTTGATTACCTCTTAATACTGTTCTACTTTATCTGTCAATTGATAATCTTGAAGTTGGCTAATGCTTCAAGAACTTCTTCATTCATACATCAGTTACATAAAAAATGATAAAAAAATACAATTATATAGCATACTACTTTATGCTGCTTTAAAAAAAATTAGGTTACAATATCTTAGAGAAAACCCTAAGATCTACAGTGTACAAAAATAACCTAGATCAAAATAATAACATAAGATTTTCATCACATTTAATGAATATCTCAACAATAAATTATCCTTGATCTTAGTAAAAAAATTTGTGATTCTGTTGTAGCCATTTGCATAGATAGATGTGCCATTTTTGTTGTGATTCTATTGTTGTTTTGTGTGATCCTCGGTAAATACTATATATATTGCTTGATAAATACACTGGTGCTCAGTGTCTAGTTTTCTCGATGTTTACTGTGCTTGGTATCAGTGTACACTGATGCTTAGTAGAAATTCCCTAGTGCTTGGTGTGAAGACTTAATTGATTGGCTTGTAGTGCTTGTAGTTATTGACTAGAGTAGCATAGGTAATCAATCGATGTCTTTGATACTAATGACAATCATTAATGCTCAATAGAGATAACAATCTCCCCCTTTGGTATTAGTATCAAAACTTTAATGTATATAGACCTTATGTCTCAAAAATTATATCTTCACCATATAAATATACTTATCAAAAAATTTCTATGTACTCCCCCTCGGTGCATGCTCCAGTAATGTGTAGTATACTTAACTTCTATTTACTTATTTGGCATATACATTGTTATCCCCCTTTTTGATAATAATGCCAAATGCAAAAATGTATACTTATAGCTTATCAAAAATGTGCTAATGGATTTTCTTCAATGATTCCAAGAGGTTTTCCCATTCCTCTTTCAAGTTGGTGAGAGAAATGTGCTCAAGACCGACTAGTGCATGCATGTCAAAGATGTTTTCCAACACAAAAATTTCTGGTGTTGCAATAAGTGTCTCCACTTTGACAATGTGTTTCTCAAATTTTTTTAGGTAGGGTAGGAGCTCAATTTGTAATTTAGTGACCTGATCATTGGTTCTTTCTTATTGTATCTTGAGATCTGCTATCAACTGCCTAAGTTCTTGAACTCTTAATATGTTCTTTGCAAAAGCTTGGGGATTGGTTATAGCTGCTTGTGCACTAACTGTGATCTCATTTTCAAATTGTTTGATCTTTTCACTGATCTCAATAGTGAAGGTTTCCACAGTGCATAGCTTGAACAAGATTTGACAAATTAGTTTAGTAATACCCTGAATTTCAATTATTACGTCGGATAGCTTAACCTTGTTAATTGCCACTTCTTGGCCGATTCTTTCTACAAGTTTATCCTGAATGTTTGATTCTGCCCTTTCTTCTATTCTCTTGTTAGCATCGACATCTAGGGCATTGATCTCTTCAGCAAGTGTAGTAAGTTGGTCCATAATTGGAGTATCCTCATCTATATGTACCTCAAGTACAAGCCGTTGTAAGATATCTCTTACATTTTCTAATATTTCCTTGCTTTTGCTCTCTTGTTTCAATTTATCCTGTGCTTCTTTTCTTGTGCATAACTCCCCATATTTTCTTAGTTCTTCAGGGCTAAGGGTCCTGGGGTCATACTCAGGTATCACAGTAACTTCATCTAATGTGACTGGCCCTTTTCCTTTGTTTTTCTTCTTCTTCTTCTTCTTCTTCTCGGGCTCTTGAGGTGAGTTCTTTGCAACTAGAACAATAGCTTTTTATTCTGCCCTCAGTGTGTTCTATCCGATTGATACATTATCTTCCTTTTTCTATTCCTTGGTAACCTGTGCATCAATTGACTGAGATGGAGTCTTTGATGTTGTGTTAGGTGGGGTGGCCTCAATTGCTTTGGGCTTTTCTTGTTCCTTTATTTCTATTTCAGCAACCTCTTTTCCTTTAGGCTTATTTTCTTCTATAGGTGTCTTAGTGCTTTGTTCCCCTATTGTATCTTGTGGTTTCTTGGGGTTTGAGACATTAGGTTATTCCTATGATAAGATTTCAACTACTTCAACAAGTACATGAAGCTCACTCGGTAATGATGTGAATGCACACTCGGTAACTTGTGCTTCATCCTGTGCATTGGCTAGTGTAATGTTCACATCATCATCTTCATCTCTATCATCAAGATCACCATTTGTGATGTTCTCAATGAGTACATCATTATGATTTTTCTCCTTTACATGGACCTCTGCTAGATCCCATGCATCATGTGAATTGTCCTTAATTTCTTGTACACATGTTGTATCAATTACCTCGGTAAATGATACCTCTGATTCTTTAGTATTCTTTGCTACATCATCTTCAATGAATATACCTTTACCTTTGGACTTCTATCACTTTTTAGACAAATTTTAAAATGCATTTTTCTCATTGTGCTCTCTGAAAGAAAGAATTGATGTCCAGATGAGTTGACTAGACTCATCAAGATCTACCAGATTCTCATCTAAAATTTGCATAGCTCAATTTTTTATTTTTAATCTTTGAACATAAGTATCCATAAGCTCCTTAATTTTATCAAGAGATAAGTCTGGTGCAACTGATACTAGGACTTGTTCCCTCATCTTCTTCTTGGTGTCCAAGGCATAGGACTACTTCTGATTAATTCTTTCTTCTAATGCCTTGGGAAATGAAAGTTCAAATTCTAATGGAACTTTTCTGAAGCGTATTATCATCTTAATGACTACTTCCTCAATTTTATTTTGATCCTCAGTTGACATACTGTCAAATCGTTTAAGTTCTGGATCTGCAAGATCTCCATTCTCAATTATGTCTGCAACAACCTCATTAATTGATCTTTCTTTGTTGCTGACCACCTTGAAATGACTTTGGTCATTTTCATTTTCTTCTTCCTCAAGGTCTTCCTTACATCTTATTAACCTTCTTCTTTTCTTCGGTGCCTCAACTACAACCTTGCATCCTCTCTTTGCATATGTTTTTGTTAGTGTAGTTGCCTTAGTCTTTGCTACCTTCACAACTCCCTTCTTCTATGGTGGTGAAGCTATAGTCCATGACCTTGTGTGTGCACCTGTCTGCACTGGCAACTGCCTCTTCTTTGGAACTAGAGTGGGAGAAATTAGTATAGAGTCTTTCTTTATTTTTGACTTAGTTTCCTCACTATCATATGGTTTTTTAGCCAACATTAACTGACCTTCAGTTGCAGGTTCAACTGGTGACTCCTCAGATGAGTCAGATAAGTCTCCAAAATGATCAGTTAAGACTTTCTTCATTTTCTTTTCTTTTATCATTATTTTACCGATGACAAGGCCTATTTTTATTCTTGATTTAGCTTCTTCAAAGGTTCCAAACCTTTCTTCCTTCTTGTCCTTTAGTAAAGCCAGAAATGGCTTGATTGATTTCAAGATGAAATCATGATCTATTTCATATCCCATAGGTGCTAGCCATTTTATCCTTGGTTCAACAACTTTAATCATTGTGTGGTCGGTGTTTACTAGAAAACAAATATCCATCTCATACTTCTAGACCAGTGAACTCAGAATCCTACTTCTTAGATTCATCTTTACCTTAAAGTCTTCAAAATAAATATCTATAACATTTTTTGCATTATCTTCCAGACCTTTCATAATATCATAAACTTGTGAAGTGATCGGTTTGTCAGTAGGCCAATTAGTTTGTCTGACAGAAGGGAAGAATTTATGGAGATAGAAAAATAAACATACTAGCAATGATCCAAACTTACAGGTATTGGACTTTTGTGACCTGATGGTTTTCATATTTTCTTCAACCTGTCTCAAGAGTAGCTCGGCAAGGTCTATCTAATGTCCCTTCTTTATTATTTTGTAAGCCATATCTACTGCACTACATGGTACACTGTTTACTCTGCTTGACTGGAATAACTTATAGCCAATTACGTGCACTGCAAACTTAAGTTCTGGATCCACAATGGATGCAATTTTTAGTGCTCTATCATCCCATGTTGCGCTAGTATTTTTCTCAACATCGGCTTGCGATGAACTTCAGAATGCTTTGGCTTTGTCAGTAGTAGGGTAACCTGTCACCCTGCTAGTCATTCTTTTTGTCACTTGGATCAGTTTATCTAACCAGAATGTGCCCTCATGATAATGAATTAACACAACCCAAATCTACTCATTCTTAAAATTCTTTAGAAAATTTAGGGCATTGGTGAGTCCAAGTGTTTCAACCTATTTATGCTCTGGTTTTAGCTTTACTCCATCACAAAGTGCCTGATATGCAACATACATGTCAAAATCTCCTATTTCCCTAATTTTATAGTGAATGTATGATCGTATGTAATTGAAAACATATAATTTATAGCCACAAATAAAAAGAAGAGCACTTATCTTTATTGATGTTGAAAAACTGGTACATAAGAGTTCATAGTTGCAGTTGTTTATGAAATTATATTCTATGAAAATATATCTTGTATTGTCTTGTATCTTCTCTTTACATTATGTATATATGTGTTTGAGTGGCTTTCACACCTCTTTAGGGTGAAAAGACACAACCCTTATTACAAATTATTTTGAAAAAATAATAAACTAACTAAAAAATAACTACGTAACTTTTAGATTTGGGTCTGGTCAAAAAATCAAAACACCTCATGGAAAGATAATATTTTTATTGGAAATAGGAAATTTGATTTCCCGAACTGGGTCTTTTTTAGATTTTTAAAATTAGACCATCTTCACCCTCTGTCGGCATCATCTTTGCAGTAGGTTGAAATTCCAACATTTTCTAAAAGGCTTTGATCATAGAATTTTGATTGTTCTTGTCACAGAGATTCCTTCCTTAATCTCTCAACTTTTTAATTGAAAATTAATATAATTTTTTCATCCCATTTCATGTAATCAATCATTAATTATTAGGCATGGAGTTTAAGAGGCCATTTTTTAGGGTTTTATCACTATATAGGACTCCAAATTTTGCCCAAAATTTAGAGCTCCAACAAGCTCTTTTTGGGGACGTATGCTCCATGTGAGCATAGAGAGAATCTAGCTATCTCTGGAGAAGTAGACCAAGTATCCATATTCAATCTGATGCGAAGTAAAATTCGGTGGCCCCAGGCCCCCCAAAATTGAATATTGATCTTTTCCTCTATTGAACACTTGATTTTGATCATGCAATAACTCCCTCTTTGCTGCATTGGGTGCTGTGTGTGTGAATTTTGTACCTATTCTGTAGACACAACACTTCAGTAAAACATTAGAGGTTAGCAAAAATTGAAATTTGCAATGAATTGAAAGCTAAACTAACCAGGTGATTTATTGCCTTCTAATAGGTGTGAGTATGATGTTCTCAGATTGTTATTGAGATCAGTGACCTTGATGACACCTAAATGAAAGATTTGAATGCAAAAATGATATGAAATATGAATGCAATTAATCTATTTTTTTGATTTTCTATGCAATGATATGATGAAAATTGATATGAATCTATGATATGTAAAAAATGATATGCTATGATATGTTAAATGATCTAACAAATGAAAACTAATATGATATGAAAAACTATGCAATATTGATCTCACAAAGATGATTCTTCAGTCTCCAATTTGACCGCGTGATTATGCAATTCTTGTGGATTTTGAGAGATGATTTGTGAAGAGCTAAAGCCTTAATTTATAGAAATCTAGGGCATTGAGGATGCATGAAAGAAAGCCATAAATCACTCAGATTAACTCAGCTTGATTTTTGAGTTATCTAAAAATAAAGAATATTTAATTCACAAAAACATGCAAATCATGCAAAAATAGCTTTTTAACTCAAATTAGAAGTTTAGATCAACTTTAAAACTCAAAAATGATGTTGAGTTCCAAAAAGTCAATAACTTGCATTGATTTTTTGATTTGGAGTTTAACTGCTCTTTGATTGTGCACATGGATAATTATGAATAAATAAATAAATAAAGTGATTTATTCTCAACTTAACTGATTTTTGAAATAAAACAATTGATTTATGGGTTAATCAATCATTTAATCAAACTTTTATTCAAAAATAATATTATTAAAAATTGACAACTTGCTTTAATTAATTAAATAAGAATTTAATCAATTATTCATAGGATTTTGGATTTATTGTCAAAATTTAAATAATACAATTTAGGAATAAATATAATTAATTTCAATTAAACAATTAAGTGGCAGAATTAAATCTAATTAATTAAATATTTAGAATATTCAATTAATCAAACTTTAGGATAAATTGGATTTATCGCCAAATAATCATTAAATCAAAGATAATTAGGATAATTAGGAATATTACTAGGAATGTTTCTCGATGCAGAATTTGAGATAATCAATTAAGATTCGATGATGTTCAAATGTGCCTTAGGTTAGGACTTTGATGTCGATTTCGTTCGATATGTTGATATAGAAGATTAATGAACTTATAGCCCATTTTTGGGGTATTACATTTTGCCCCTCTTTGAATTGTTGTACGAAGCGCAGTGGTTCAAAGATAGTCTGTGTATGATATTTGAAACTAATATGAAAGATATGATGATATTAGGTCCTGAATGACCAAAGATAATGTTCACTATAGCAATGATGAACCAATGAAACAAAAGCATCAAAACACCTGATTTCGAACCTTATGATTGCAAAGAAGTGAGTGATCGATTCCAGACTCGATTGTCCTTAGAAGAATCACGTAGGTATCACATCTGAACCCTTCAGTTACTAAAGAACCAAGGAAATAACACATTTGAACCGATAGTTGCAAAACCTGATACAATTTACAAGATTAGGAGAATACTAGATTGATATGGATCTTGATGAATCTAATATGCCCTAAGCGATGATAGATTTGCCCCGAGCGATGAGGACTTTTGATGAATTAACAACTAGACATGGTTGTTTTCTTGATTACTGAGGAAAGATATGATTTCAAATTTGATTACAAACTTTGAATGATATGCAATACCATGCCCCCTTTAGGATTAAAATTGAAATCTGACAAGAAAAGTCAGTGTTGAATAGTTCAGAAGCATGTTAATTGATTTGAGAAATGATTATACACGTTCGAAAATGCATTCTGCATCATTTGGAGGTCCTGGAGACCAAGTTTGACTAGGTGAAACCATGAGTTGACCATGATTGACCAAGTTGAAATTTCAAGAGTTTGATGGAAGATAATCAGTTAAGTTGAATACCAGATTTCTGTGATGATTGAAGGTTGATTGTGCAAGTAGTGAATAAATGATCTTAAATTTTGATTTTGATCCTGAAAAAGGATTCTACTTGCTATTTCATTGGAGGAACCTTCGTGTGAGATTTGGCTTTTGTTAGATTTGAAGATGCGATTTGAAGAATCGTTTAAGCATTGAAGTTCATTTAATCATTGTGAGATCATGCAAAGATGAAAAATGAAATGCAACCTAAGACCTAGGACCTACTCACTGATCATATGTTGATTTGTTATCATCATTGAATTTTTAGGTAATCGGATAAATCAATACAATGCCCACTAGCTATGAAACCATAGACATATGAATATCGATTTGTATGTGCAAGAATCAATACAACACCCACTGGTCAACAACAATGGATATATGAATATTGATTTTGTTTTTGAAATGTCGGATTAGATATAAACACCAAGGCACAAATGTCAGGATGACTTGAATATCATGTCCATTTTGATATAGCAATTTGTATAAGCATCAAAACATAGACGTCGTGATGACCTGAATATGCCTTGCGTTACAAACACATCAAATAGTGACCCTTTATCGTTCACATCCTTAGGTAAGATCGCATTTCACAATAGGAGAAAGAACTCACTCAAAAAGACAATAGTGAGATCAAACTTCCTTGAATTTTTTGGGTATCAATGGTCGAGGTATGCATGGCCATCCAATTCAAGATAGAGGCTCTTACAGTCAGACACCATTTCAATCCAGAATTTCCAAAGTTGTTAGATTTTCACATACAAGCAGAAGACAAAGAAAAGATTATGCCCCCATTCATCACTCTCTAAATCTTATAAAGGACATCATTGAAGATCTTGAAGGGACATAATATGCAAAATCTCAATGCGAATCAGTAAGCATACAAGGAGATAAAAGCATGCAAACAGCACAGATTGTTTTTAGTTTACGTTTGATGTTTGATTGCATTGTTGTAGATGCAAAATCCTTTCTGGAGACAAGACTGATTGATTGACTCACATGAAGCTTCAAAGGACTATGACTAGATATGATACATCTAAGATACATTGGAGGCCATAAGATATGAAATTGATTGCCCCCAAGTTTGAACATTGATAGGATACAGACGCTTGAGCTGACTGGTGTACATACCGACTTATTGAAAACTGGAAATGCAGAAACAAACTAGGAGATATGTACAAACTAAAGCAAGACTGAAAGTTGGGAAAGACCAAGATTGCACTAATAGATGGAGTATTTTGAAACAAGTGGCAACCATTTGCTAGGTTTTCACCATCTTGGTAGAGATTCTATTTTTGCTACCAAAGCGCCTGTTTCCAGGTTTTCACCAAGGCACTTTTTCTTTTTCTCATTTTTTTGTATTTTTCATTTTTTCAATTTTTTTTGATATTTTTGATATTTTTTGATTTTTTTGTGAATCATCAAGGCGCCTATTGCTAGGTTTTCACCAAGATGTTCATTTTTTTCAAGACTTTTTCAGATTTTTAAGATTTTTTTCAGGACATTTTACCATAGATTGAATGCCTCAGACATAGAATTTCTTCAGATGGAGAATGTTGATTGGTTCTCAGAGCTGTTCTCCTTCAGTCGTTGAGAGTTGATAGGCACTAGAGCTAAAAGTAGCAGTGATTACAAAGGGACCCAGCTAGTTGGGTTCAAACTTCCCCTTGCGTTCTTGATGTGATTGATTTTTAGGAGTTTCTCTCAAGACTAGATCACCAACTTGAAATTTTCTGTGTCTGAATTTCTTGTTGTAGCCTCTAGACATTATTTTTTGATACACTTTGAGATGATCATACACTGCTTGTCTGCGCTCATCTAGTAGTTCAAGTTCTTGCAACCTAGACACTCTGTAGTCATCATCGGTTACTAGACCATGCGTTCTGATTCTTAGTGATGGGATTTCAACCTCACTAGGTAGTACCGCTTCAAACCCATAAACTAAAGTGAATGGTGTAGCCCCAATGGGTGTTCTGATACTAGTTCTGATACTGGTTCTGATACTAGTTCTCATACTTGTTCTGATACGTGGTATACTTGATAACATCTTTTTCCATTGCAAACTCCCAAGCAAGATCATATCGTGCAGTCCCAATGTCTAGCAAGGTGGAGAACAAGAGGGATTAGCAAGCTAGTGGAAGAGATGGAAGACAAGAGAATGAAGGAGAATGAAGGGAAGAAATTCTCAAGGGAAAACTTCTCAAGGGTACCCAAGCTAGGGAAAAATTGTCATGTAAAGTGCATTGGGACAAGAAATGAAAGGCTAGCATAGGATAAGTCACAAAAGTGTAATGCCAGAGAAGGAAAGGATGTAGTCCAAAGGAGTAGACATGTTAAGAGGTTTCAAAGCATCATGTTCTACTTTTTTTTTTTTTTTTTTTCTGTTATTAGATCAAGACCAAAGGGGAAAAGGATGGCAAAAGGCTAGAATGAATGGAGGAAAATGGATATGAAGGCTAAATGGGAAGGGAATGAAAGCAAGATCACTGTAAAATAGCTCACAAGATAGCTAAATGTTCGTGTATAGATCAACATTGTCAAGATCAAAGAGAGAAGATGGAATGGATGAAAATGTAGAAGAACTATGCATGATGCCTAATTGCCAAGTTTTCATCATGGTACTTATCCAAGGTGCCACAAGGAAGTGGTTCTCACCATAGGATGAATTTATTTCTCTTTACTTTTGCTACCAAGGTGCCTGTTTCTAGGTTTTCACCAAGGCACAAGTTCAATTTTTTACTTTTTTTTTTTTCATTTCTTTTTTGGAAGAAGGCAAGCTTTTTAGATAATGCTCCTTGAAAGGATAAACCATAATATGCCAAGGATTCAAAATGATATGCTCAAAGATGTTGATAGGGAAAGGGAGATGGAAGAGAAAAATGGAGGATAAGATTTTATGTAAAGCAAGTGAGGTTGGAAGATAGGAGGAATAGGAAAATGAGGAAAAAGGATAGAAGGTAGAAGGATAATGAATGGAAGGATCGTGAAAGGGTAGTTGGAAAGGAAGGCAAGATCAACATCAACACACACCTTGAAGGGTGGGGAGAGGATGGAGGAAATGTGAATGAAGGAATACATGAAGGATTATGGAAAATGGATAGTAGAGGTTGTGGTTTAGGCACATGGAATGGAAGAATATTTATGGAAGAAGATGAAGTGGAAGCCTTTGGAAGCTTGAATGTCAATTTCACTTTTTTCTCAACACCAGATTCTTTCAAGAGAGACTTTGGAATCCATATAGCCATAGGCTTTTTATTTCCTTTTGATGATCTAGAGAGAATATCTTCAATGATGGATTTTGGAACCCATACTTGTCTTGTAGTTTTTTTCTTAGATATCTCTTTTGACTTTATGCTTCCATGTCTATTAGAGGAGACATGGTGATCTTCTTTTTTTGATGGATTCTTGTATTGCTTCTTTTTCTTGTATTGAACATTCAAGTTACTTCCAAAAGAATTGGGACTTGTGGAAGAAGGAGGATATGACCGATTTAGATGGGTGGGTGGATGGAAAGGATTCAAGGGTATGCATCTATGTTGATCTTGAGGAAAGATGGGAGATGGAGGGATGTAAGGACTCAAGATGGATGGTGAATTAGGAGAGTTAGGAGGGGAAAGTGAAGGGACATAAGGGCCCAAGATGGAAGGCAGACGTGAAGCTCTTTGTAATGGTGGAAGAGGTCCAAGGATGAAAGTGGAAGATGCAAAAGGGTAATCAACAAGTTCATCAACATTTATATGACAACCAAGGACATCAACATCTTTAGAGTGAGCATTAGAATTTTCAATAGAATCATGGACATCTTGAATATGAGCACCTTCTTTGATAGGATTGTTCAAAGCTTGCAAAGACTTAGGAAGAGTAGAAAGTGGAAGCGAACATGGAGTGGTAGAATAAGAAGATGGAAGACTTTGATCTTGACAAGGATCTTTGGATAGCATAAGCACATAATTTTTCTCTTGATTTTCAATAGGCTTAACATTGGAAGTAACAACGCCAATTTTACCAACCTTAATGGAAGTATCATCTTTGGAAAGTGGAAGTGGGGTAAGGTTATTTTGATTATCAATAAGCTCAACAGTGTAAGTAGTAACTTGATCTTGCTTAAGAGAAGACTTAAGACATGGTGGAATGCATGAAAAAGGGTGTGCAGGATCAAAAGAACCATGGAACGGATAAGAGACATCATGAAAAGGATTGGATGAAATGGAGGTTTCTTGATCTTGATCTTTCTTTATGTTATTTTCTTTATCATTTTTAGAGTCCTCTTGACATGGAGCCACTTCTAAGGACAAGGAAGCATGTTGGGATTGTATGGAAGACTTTGGAAGAGATGGTGGAGGACTAGCTGAAGTAGGCATTATAGCATATAAAGGATTAGGCTCTTTAGGTTTAGCATTATTGAAAGAATTTGCAGCCAAGTGAAGGTTAGCTTGAGTTTCTTTAAGAGGTAGCCCTTGAGGATAACTATAGGAAACTACATGAAAAGTATTAGGATCTTTGGTGGATGAAGGACTTGTGAAAGATTTGAAAGATTCGGAAGCTTTAGGAAATGTATGGGTATTGGAAGAAGTAGGGGATGGAAGGGAACCATCACAAGACAAAGGTTAAATATTAACATGATCTTGCTTGAGAGTGTAATCTTTATTTTCAGCATGAGAGTTCTTAGAGGAGAGATCCTTGTAGTATGCACATTTATAATCAGCTCGGTAAGATTTCTCTTCCTCAATAGAAATAGATGTATCATCTAGGTATTGTTCATAAAAATCATCGAAGTCTCTTTCAAAATTAGAATCATATGGATCACCATCATGATCTATCCAATGTGACGACCCATTTGTAGTAAGCAGGAACACACGACGAGGAGGATTCTTAGGAACAGAGGTGTCATAGGTATCATTACATTGTCTATCATCATAGTCATCATAGTCTTCAAAGATGGGCATGTCACTCTCTGTGGAAGAGGTATCATAAGGGTTATCACATTGCTCAAATTCTATCCGGGGGCATGGTGACATGTACAAGTCTTTATCAAATGGAAAAGGGCATAGAGCTTCCATGGAGAACTCTTTAGGTTCCTTTTCTTTCTCAAGTTTGTCAAGTTTGACTTGCATAGCGTGTATCTATTTCATCATAGCATTGATTAGAATTTATTCCTTATGTGTACTAATTCTTTGAGACATGTGTATTGATTCTCAATGGCTACTGCTCTATTCTTGACACAGTGATTTATTTGACAGATTCCAGAAATAGGCTGAAAAAGCTAAGTATCTGGCAATTCTGACAATTTTCTAACAACTTTTTAAAAATTTCCCAAATGACACTCTGCAAACTTGTACGATAATGGGTATGCTATGAAACAACAATTGAAAATCTCATATGACAGTTGCAAAATTCATACGACAGTGGGTGTGATATGAAACGATAGTTGAAAAACTCGCACGATAGTTGCTAGCAGGAATTTGGACTTTTTGAAATTGATTGGCAGAAAGACTCGTACGACACTGGGTTCTCTATCATATGACAAATGGGCAGTAATGAAATGACACTTGACAGAAACTCATATGACTTTCTAACCTTTTGAGATGACTTTTGACTCCGGAAAAGAATTTTACTTCAGATTTTGCAAATTTTGAGTTTTCAGATTCGGATCGTTTGCAAATTTCAATGTCCAGATTTTGAGGATTGTAACAGATTTGTTCATTTTCAATAACTAGATAGATAAACAAGCATGCAAAATAGAAAGCAAGTGATTTCAAGCATGTCTGAAAATAATGAACAAGGGCAAAAGCAACCTTGCACATGAATAATCAAGTGACTTATTCATTCTATCCTCAGAAGCACTAATTGTGTATGTTCCAAAAATGTTTTGCAATAATGCACATATACCCTAGAAAATAAAAATTTGGCCTCGCTAGGGTTTTTAGTAATGGTTTGACTTTGCAACTTTTATGATCCAAAGGGGTGAACTCCAATCCCGGTGCACTAGGGTTTTGACACAGTCTGAGAACTTAATCTTCAGGAGCTACTAGGGAGATCTGACAACCCAACAATGAACCACACCTATGAATATTTCTTCCACCAGGACATTTATATAGTGGTTGTCACTACCACAATGAAAATGGATATTACCTCTTGAGGTTACGTCAATGTGGTTGACCTAATTAAGGGAATGTCTACTATGGTTAACCCTCTCTAAAGGTGACTCACAATAGTATACCACAAGGGGACTTGGCTCCAGATCCAAGGGTTTGATGCCTTTTCACTTTTAACCCAGACAAAGTAGGCAGATAAATCTGACATGCTAAGATGAAGATTATCTCACCAAGGTCTATGATATCAACCCCATGTGATCTATCAACCTCTCTGAAGAGAGAATGTATCAATCAAAAAGGGAGGACGCACAGACCAAGTAGAATGTGAGAAGCACTAAGTATCCTCCCTACCTACAAGGATTCCATTGTCAAGAAGGATTTCACTAGGAATCCAATCTCTCAAGAACCACAAATAGTGTTCATAGGGCCTAATTACTATGTTTTCACAGATATATCAGGAAGCAAATCTATCCAAAAGCATTCAAAAGCACAAAAAGGTGGTACACTTAATGCTCCAAATAAATGTGAGGTGAGTCCACAAAGTGGTGCATTTAAATCCTCACATAAATTTAAAAGCAAGTCCACACCCTAGAATACTAATGAGATCCGAAAAGTACAAAATGGGAAAGAACTGGTGGAATAATTAACACTCTTTCTAAGTAGACCCCTCCCTTGAATATGGCGCTGACCTTGCAACCACAAGGTGAAAATGAGGGGCAAGTAAGAATAAGTGAGTCTAATATCCCAATTTTGCTAATAAGATCAATCAAAAATATCCTAAGACTGCTTATCAATACTTAAGGTGTTACAACCTAGTATTCAATTATGCAAATTTGAAGAAAAGCATGCAAAAAAAACACTCAAGCCAAACAAATGAGAGATTCATTTTAGGATCCAAATTGAAATGTTATCAGATTAAGGAGAATACTTGGAATCCTCGCAACATGCTTAGTAGATTTTTACCTATTTTTAGCAATTCTTGCACTTTCTCCAATCAAAACTAGTAGGAGTCAATAAAAAATAGAGAATTTCAATTGTTAAGATTAGTCGTTAGTCAAAATCTAAAAACCAAATATGACAAACTGCCCTGAAAAATGAAATGATAGTTGAAAGCTAATGCTAAAACTCGTACAATAGTGGGTTTGTTACCAGATGACAGTCCGAAACTCATATGATAGTGGGTATGCTCCCAGACGACAGTCCAAAAACTTGTACGACACTGGGTGTTCTATGAAATGACAATTGAACTTTCAAATGACAGTGTGTATAGCACAACATGATCCTCGATCCGATAGACTATCGTATGACAGTGGGTACAGTGTGAAATGACTTTTGTCAAAAACTCGTACGAAGATTGTACAGACAAAAAATTAAAAATCATAGTTTTGCATAGAAATCGAGGAGAAAAAGATAGAAATTGATAGAAATGAATTGGAAACCCATTTTAGGGCCCCATGGTGGGCACCAATAATGTGTGTGTGAATTTTGTACCTATTATGTAGACACAACACTTCAGTAAAACATTAGAGGTTAGCAAAAATCAAAATCTGTAATGAATTGAAAGCTAAACTAACCAGGTGATTTACTGCCTTCTAATAGGTGCGAGTATGATGTTCTCAGATTGTTATCAAGATCAGTGACCTTGACGACACCTAAACGAAGGATTTGAATGCAAAACTGATATGAAATATGAATGCAATTAATCTATTTTTTTGATTTTCTATGCAATGATATGATAAAAATTGATATGAATCTATGATATGTAAAAATTGATATGCTATGATATGCTAAATGATCTAACAAATGAAAACTAATATGATATGAAAAACTATGCAATATTGATCTCACAAAGCTTGGATTCGCAAAGATGATTCTTCAGTCTCCAATTTGACAGCGTGATTATGCAATTCTTGTGGATTTTGAGAGATGATTTGTGAAGAGCTAAAGCCTTAATTTATAGAAATCCAGGGCATTGAGGATGCATGAAAGAAAGCCATAAATCACTCAGATTAACTCAGCTTGATTTTTGAGTTATCTAAAAATAAAGAATATTTAATTCACAAAAACATGCAAATCATGCAAAAATAGCTTTTTAACTCAAATTAGAAGTTTAGATCAACTTTAAAACTCAAAAATGATGTTGAGTTCCAAAAAGTCAATAACTTGCATTGATTTTTTGATTTGGAGTTTAACTGCTCTTTGATTGTGCACATGGATAATTATGAATAAATAAATAAATAAAGTGATTTATTCTCAACTTAACTGATTTTTGAAATAAAATAATTGATTTATGGGTTAATCAATCATTTAATCAAACTTTTATTCAAAAATAATATTATTAAAAATTGACAACTTGCTTTAATTAATTAAATAAGAATTTAATCAATTATTCATAGGATTTTGGATTTATTGTCAAAATTTAAATAATACAATTTAAGAATAAATATAATTAACTTCAATTAAATAATTAAGTGGCAGAATTAAATCTAATTAATTAAATATTTAGAATATTCAATTAATCAAACTTTAGGATAAATTGGATTTATCGCCAAATAATCATTAAATCAAAGATAATTAGGATAATTAGAAATATTACTAGGAATATTCCTCGATGTAAAATTTGAGATAATCAATTAAGATTCGATGATGTTCAAATGTGCCTTAGGTTAGGACTTTGATGTCGATTTCGTTCGATATGTTGATATAGAAGATTAATGAACTTATAGCCCATTTTTGGGGTATTACAGGTGCATCTTCCTTATGGACGATTCACATTGTTTAATCGATGCGGTCCTTGGTATTTGACCTTTGTTTCATCTTTGAGGAATCATTAAGTGCATCATAATTTTTTCTGAATGAAGAATCTCTATGCATTAGACCAGTTGTATCAAAACAAAATTTCATTACTTGGACAACTTCTTGCTCATAATTTGCTTTATCTTTATACTCCATATGGTGTTTCTCATCATAAAATGGTTTTGAAGATAACTCATATTTAGGAGACATTACTGTAGTTTTATCAAGAATCTAATTAGATAGGATATTTGGAAAACTTTCAACACTATTCCTCAACACATTCTCCTCATTATGCCTGGCTGATATCATCTTATCTTCACATGTTTGATACAACTTTTGTTCATAGGATGAATTGAAAGATGTCTCACCTCTTGAATACACTTCTCCACACATAAATATGAGTTTCATCATCCTCAAAATTATCATTAGGCCTATTATCTTCATCATGATGTTGATGGATTTGATTGCATAGAAGATTCTCTTCAAATAATGGATTCAAGAACATAGAGAACTCAGACATATATTCATCTTCTTCCTCTTCAAACAATGGATTCAGGAACATAGAGAATTTAGACACATCTTCTTCTTCCTCTCTATTAAATTCATCCTTTTTAGAATCATATACTTCATCAACAAGATAGGTGTCTCTCTCATCAAGTTTATCTTTTGGTGTTTCATTAATTTTTTTATCCTTGTGAATTGGAAAATTTTTTGAGTTATTTTTTTGTATATGCCTTTGATATTCCTTATCCAACAAATCTGAAATTTGTTCTATACCGAGAAAATCTTCTTCCTCATTCATTTTATTTATATTATCTACTTCTATTTCATAGGTCCTATTGTCACAAGAGTCAACCACACATAAATCAATAACTAGATTTATTGTGTTCTTTTCTTTGATGTTATCCTTTATTATATAATTTTGAAAGTACATGTTTGATTATTTGAGATACAAGTCCATGGTTGGATTTGTTATTTTCTTCATCTAGATCTGGAACTTCATTAGAGCTTTGTACTCCTGTAAATTTCACACTGCATCTATCACCTTCTTGTCTTTCAATATTTAAAAATTCATCCAAGGGAGACATACAAGGCTCTGCTTCCCAGAAGTATAGTTGATCCTCTTCCTGTTCATAACACATGTTATTTCCTTCACTTGCATAATGGAATTCATATAGAAACCATTGTTCAAATTCTATCCAAGATGAAATACTTTTTGTAGATAATGATTCATATGCCTCTCTTGCATTATTTTTTAATGACTATGCAAATGTGATATCCCCTATCTACATTAAGAATTTGACAAATAAATAAATAATTATTAATTAATGAATAAATAATTAAAAGTATATTAATTAAATATATTGATCATATTAATCAATGTTATTATTAAATAAATAATTGAGTAATTAATTAATATATCAATTATACATTATTAGTTGTTAAATGAATAATTAATTGATAAACAATAAGTAATATTAATTATTAAATAAATAATATCTATAAATAAGCTAATACAATAATATTATTCAATGGAACAAATATGATGATATAAGAGATGAAATAATAATACTAGTATAACTCCATATACTCTATCAAGAAGATACCATCTTAGTGATCTCATCAAAGTGAATTAAAACAATGAAATAAAGAGCATATATATATATATATATGCCTTATACAATGATCATATATTTGATAGAAATCATATGTGTATGGAGAGAGATGGTCTATAACTCCAACCCACAAGTAACATTAATCAATATGTATCAACAAGGATATCATTAAGAGATATTGATGACAAAGCCTGCAGATTTATTAAACAACTAAATCTAACAGAAATTACTCCGATCATCTATGACAGTAAAAGGATGATATAGATAATAAAGATGAGATATCAGTGATGCACTTTAATAGATGATATAGAATGTCAAATGGTGAAAAGAGAACTTATGTTCGTCACCTAAGAATATCTTAGCTAGGAGACAACACAAACAATAGAGAGACTTATTCAAACCAGTATGGCGTTAAACCACATAAATAGCACCATTGTCAATTATAACCATTACAACACAATGAAAGGAACCAATTAGATTTAGAGTTTGATGAATAACATTAATTATGGTGTGAGTAAAAATAGTAACCATTGACAATAATTAACATACACATGCAATCTAATGAAATAACAAACCAATTATGAAAGGGTGCGATCTCTAACAAGAGGAGTGGATAGTATTGAAGGGATACAACTATTGACAAGAAAGGGAATATATATATTGTTTGAAGCCATTCCTCAAGATCATGGAATAGGAAAAGTATATATTCTTGCTACTCCCCATAAGAAAGAAGAGAAATAGATACGTGGGATATT
The DNA here is from genome assembly GCA_027943335.1 of Chamaecyparis obtusa. Taxonomy (NCBI): domain Eukaryota; kingdom Viridiplantae; phylum Streptophyta; class Pinopsida; order Cupressales; family Cupressaceae; genus Chamaecyparis; species Chamaecyparis obtusa. Next base: position 1,794,989 of record BSBK01000092.1, read on the forward strand.
CTTCACAAGGAGGAGACAATTAAGGAAATTAGTTATTTATGAATGTTGCTAATGCATGGCAAAATATTATTAAGGATACAAATCTTTTGATAAGAATGAAATCATATATATATATATTAGTATTAGTATTAGCATTAATATCATTTATAATAATGAATTTGTAATAAAACAGATACAGAAGAATAAGAAATAAAAAGGTAATAATTTGGAATATACGAAAAAGATAGTCAGCAGGGACTGTTGTCTAAGGTATGAACTCATATATTTTTTATTCATTATATATATATATATATATATATATATATATATATATATATATAAACTTTAGAATATTAGTATTCTTTTATGGATCACAAATAGTTGTATTATAATTGATGTAAGGAATTATTTACAATTAGATGTGGACTTAAATTATTATATATAATTATTGTGGATGATATGGCCATAAAAAGATGAATAAAATATTCATTAAAAGATGGACCCCATATCTGAAGGGGGCTAGAAGAAATTATGATAATTTCCTAGTCTCGAGATTCAATATCTCAACAATGGATGATACAGATGGATCCTCATATCTGGAGGGGGCTAGAGGAAATTAAGACATTTTCCTAGTCTCGAGATTATTATCTCACGTAGGCAGTATATATACTGAAGACCAGTCATATGAATATGCATAGGCTTGGAATGCATTAAACTACTTCCAATAGATTCTTATGGGTAGTGCTCTAGGGATGACGTGTTGATAGCCTGATTGCTTAGAGGGAGCGAATGTCTCTCAAGCCGGGAATTATGTGAAGCTTGACCTAGAGGCAGCCTTAAGGATCAAGTTTCCCCCTTACTAACTTAGAGTAGAGTATGAGTCATATATATTTTGTGTGATATCATGTAATGACATCTGTTTTGTAGGAAATTATAGAAGGAGAATAAGAAGGGACATTACAGTGGTATCAGAGCATGATCTTGCCATCCTGTAGGGTAAAAGATGGAACAAGGAATAATTCTAGTCAATAAGAAGGAATCTAACAATGTGTGTATTATGTGTATGCTATGTGTTTTCTCCATGCCTTCATGCATTGATATTATACGTACTCTTATATTCAAATTTCATGCATATATATTTCATATTTTCAAGTGCATAATCCGTGAATGGTTCTACTCTTGGTTTAGCCAGCATAATAGATGACTAGAGAGGGATGAATCGAAGATATACTACTGTGTAAATAGAATTTTTGCCAGATTGGATTGGTATCATTAGAAGATCATCTAAAATCATCTCTCTAGAAAATGAGAGAAACTCATCTTAAGTTACCAAATGTCACTATCAAGTAATGAAGAAACATGTAATTGCTTGAGGACAAGCAATTTTGGGGAGGGTAGGACTGTGATATCCCCTATCTGCATTAAGAATTTGATAAATAAATAAATAAATAAATAATTATTAATTAATGAATAAATAATTAAAAGTATATTAATTAAATATATTGATCATATTAATCAATGTTACTATTAAATAAATAATTCAAAAATTAATTAATATATCAATTATACATTATTAGTTGTTAAATGAATAATTAATTGATAAACAATAAATAATATTAATTATTAAATAAACAATATCTGTAAATAAGCTTATACAATAATATTATTCAAAGGGACAAATATGATGATATAAGAGATGAAATAATAATATTAGTATGACTCTGTATACTCTATCAAGAAGATACCATCTTAGCGATCTCATCAAAGTGACTTAAAACAATGAAATAAAGAGCATATATATATATGCCTTATACAATGATCATATATTTGATAGAAATCATATGTGTGTGGAGAGAGATGGTCTATAACTCCAGCCCACAAGTAACATTAATCAATATGTATCAACAAGGATATCATTAAGAGATATCGATGACAAAGCCTCTGCAAATTTATTAAACAACTAAATCTGACAGAAATTACTCTGATCATCTATGACAGTAAAAGGATGATATAGCTAATAAAGATGAGATTTCAGTGATGCACTTAATAGACGATATAGAATGTCAAATGGTGAAAAGAGAACTTATTTTCATCACCTAAGAATATCTTGGCTAGGAGACGACATAAATAATAGAGAGACTTATTCAAACTAGCATGACGTTAAACCACATAAATAGCACCATTGTTAATTATAACCACGACAATACAATGAAAGGAACCAATTAGATTTAGAGTTCGATGAATAACAGTAATTATGGTGCGAGTACAAACAGTAACCATTGACAACAATTAACATACACATGCAATCTAATGAAATAACAAACCAATTATGAAAGGGTGCGATCTCTGACAAGAGGAGTGGATAGTATTGAAGGGATACAACCGTTGACAAGAAAGGGAGTATATATATTGTTTGAAGCCATTCCTCAAGATCATGGAATAGATAAAGTATATATTCTTGCTACTCCCCATAAGAAAGAAGAGAAATAGATACGTGGGATATTCTTTACAAGGAGGAGACAATTAAGGAAATTAGTTATTTATGACTGTTGCTAATGCATGGCAGAATATTATTAAGGATAACAAATCTTTTGATAAGAATGAAATCAGAAATATATATATATATATATATATATATATATATATATATATATATATATATATATATATATATATATATTAGTATTAGTATTAATATCATTTACAATAATGAATTTGTAATAAAAACATATACAGAAGAATAAGAAATAAAAATGTAATAATCTGGAATATACGAAAAAGACAGTCAGTAGGGATTGCTGTCTAAGGTATGAACTCATATATATATATATATATATATATATATATATATTCTAAAATAAATAAATATATATATATATATATATTAGTTTATGTTTACATTTAAATTTTAGAATAGTAGTATTCTTTTATGGATCACAAATAGTTGTATTATAATTGTTGTAAGGAATTATTTACAATTAGATGTGGACTTAAATTATTATATATAATTATTGTGGATGATATGGGCCATAAAAAGAATGAATAAAATATTCATTAAAAGATGGGCCCATATCTGGAGGTGGCTAGAAGAAATTATGATAATTTCCTAGTCTCGAGATTCAATATCTCAACAATGGATGATACGAATGGATCCCTGTATTTGGAGGGGGCTAGAGGAAATTAAGACATTTCCCTAGTCTCGAGATTATTATCTCACGTAGGCAACATATATACCGAAGACTAGTCATATGCATATGCGTAGGCTTGAAATGCATAAGCTGCTTCCAAGAGATTCTTATGGGCAGTGCTCTAGGGATGACATGTCGATAGCCCAATTGCTTAGAGGGAGTGAATGTCTCTCAAGCCAGAAATTCTGTGAAGCCTGACCTAGAGGCAGCCTTAAGGATCAAATTTCCCCCTTACTAACTTAGAGTATGAGTCATATATATTTTGTGTGATATCATGTACTGACGTCTGTTTTGCAAGAAATTATAGAAGGAGAATAATAAGAGACATTATAAAAAACAACTTCATGGCATCATCTTCTATATCAACCTCATAATCATCAAGGAACATATGAAAAGTATCCAAATGATCAAGAGCTGATTCATCATAATCTCCATAAAATTTAGGCATCATGTGTGAAATATTTGTAAATACTTCATTATTACTACATTGAAACCTTCTAAGATCCAAAGGCTTGATGTCCACTAGAACAAATGGTTTTCTCTGAAATGGTTTTTTATTTTGATACATTCTGAATATTTGAATTGGTAGTAAGTTGTTTCTTTATACATTAGGTTCCTGACTATAGAGTCACCACCTCTTTCAAAGAGGAAAACTTTACATATTTCCTTGTGGGTCTTCTTCCTCAGTAGAGTCACTAATTGAAATAATTTATTGAATAGAGTCGCCACCTCATTTGAGGAATGTCTTTCTTCTAGGTTCTTTCTTCCACTAGAGTGTGCTTCCAAACAAACTAATATAACTACTTTATGATTCTGATCTGCAAAATCTAAAATTCTAGGTAACTTCACAATATATATTATGAGCAACTCTCCCCAGTAGCGTCACCAATTTGTTGGTGCCCAAAAATGATGGTTTGGATTTGGCCAACTAATAGGTATAAATTGATACCTCTGCAATTTTGGCTTAATCAAGCCAAGGTTGGGAGACCTAATTTACTTTGAACTATTTAATTCTTTATGTCCCACAGTTGCGTACATAAACAAACAAAGTTCCTCCAAAGGTGGTGAATGATCCTTTGAGGAAATAAACTAATCTCCTGAAAATATCTATTCTATAATACTTGACTAAATGGATTATACTAAAAAATTAAAAGTAATGCTTTTGAAATAATGATTTAATGATCTATAAACTACAAAGTATGAACCAAATGATAATTTTCAAATAATTTTTAGATTAGTTCCTTCTAAATACTTGGGCTATAGAGTCAAAAAACTTTCAATCCTACGTACGATTAGAGACAGTTTAAAAAAATTTCTTTAATAAGACAAGACCATCATTTTAGAGGTTTCCACTTGATTCACAATTCAAATCAATTTACACAACTAATCCTATTGAGTTTAACTCAAATTAAGAGACCAATAAGAACAATGGTAGGTTCACAAACCATACAATTGATATTTGAGTTCTATATATTAATTTTGAATTATGATACTCAAGAAATTCAACACAGTGAAACACTCTATTTAATAGAATATCCGAAAGAATAATTGAAAACATATAACTTATAACCACAAATAAAAAAAAGAGCACTTATCTTTATTGATGTTGAAAAACTGGTACATAAGAGTTCATAGTTGCAGTTGTTTATGAAATTATATTCTATGAAAATATATCTTGTATTGTCTTGTATATTCTCTTTACATTATGTATATATATGTGTTTGAGTGGCTTTCACACCTCTTTAGGGTGAAAAGACACAACCCTTATTACAAATTATTTTGAAAAAATAATAAACTAACTAAAAAATAACTACCTAACTTTTGGATTTGCGTCTGGCCGAAAAATTAAAACACCTCGTGGAAAGATAAGATTTTTACTAGAAATAGGAAATTTGATTTCCCAAACTGGGTCTTTTTTAGATTTTTAAAATTCGACCATCTTCATCCTCTGTTAGCATCATCTTTGTAGTAGGTTGAAATTCCAACATTTTCTAAAGACTTTGATCATAGAATTTTGATTGTTCTTGTCACAGAGATTTCTTTCTTAATCTCTCAAATTTTTAATTGAAAATTAATATAATTTTTTCATCCCATTTCATGTACTCCATTATTAATTATTGGACATGGAGTTTAAGAGGCCATTTTTTAGGGCTTTATCACTATATAAGACTCCAAATTCTACCCAAAATTTAGAGCTCCAACAAGCACCTTATTTGATAGTGAGTTTTTAGAGTTAAAGAAAGTAGACACAACATACAAGATATGGAAGCACCTAGAAGACATGTTTGAAGGAGATACACAAGCAAAGAATGCATGCAGAAAGACATGGAAGAAAAGATACAATGCATTAGAGATGCTACCTGAAGAAAATATCAGAGCTTACAACCAAAGGATTAATGAAGTAGTTGTTGGAATTAGGATCAATGGTGGAGAGATCTCAGAGGAAGACATTATGGATAAGTTGATGACTACTCTTACAACATAATATGAAAATAAGATCAACATCCTTGATGAGACCATGCAGTTTACAACAAATTTCAAGAGAGAGACCTTGATCAACAAAATTTTAGCTTTTGAGATTTCAAGATTGAAGACAAAGCCTAAAAGTGAAATGACCTTCAAAGAATCAGTACATGATAAGAAATCCTTAAACACAATTGGTAATTTTGATGATGAAGATGAAGATAAAGAGATAGATGATTGATAAGAAAGAAAGAAAAGGAAAAGGAAAGTATGAAGGTCAGTTACCTTTCAAATGTTTCTCATGTAATAAGATTGGTCACTTTACATCTAAGTGTCCTACAAGAGTTAAGAAATTTAGAACTAACTACAAGCCTAAGTATACAAAAGAATGTTACTATGCTGGTGATGGAGTTTCTGATGATGATTCAGTTGAAGATGAAATTAGATTCATTTCTATTATGGAAAATATGTATGATGAGATGGATCGTGAAGATGAGAAAAAGGAACAAGAGCTAGCATTGATTTCACAAGCATACATAAGGATAGATTGGATTATAGATAGCGGTTGTTCACATCACATGATAGGTGATAAAGATAGATTTGTTTATCTAGACAAATACAATGGTGACATGGTTAGATTTGGAGATAACACTCCTAAACCTATCATTGGTAGAGGAGCTATCACATTGGATGTAAAGAACAATACTGATGATGTTTTTTATGTAGATGGTTTGCAGCATAACCTTCTTAGTGTTGGACAGTTGCTTGAAAAAGGTTATAGATTAGAGTTCAAAGAAAACAAGTACATCATTAACAACAAGGATGGTGTAATGATTGCATAAGGTTCAAAGACTAAAGGTAATGTTTTCTAGATCAATTTAGAAGAAATTTGTTTTATTGCTAAAGTTGGTGACAGTTGGCTATGGCATAAAAGACTATGTCATATCAATTTTTTATAACATAGTAAAGATAAGCAATGTAAAGGTAGTAAGAGATTTACCTAGCATACCAAAGCTAGTTGATACTATTTGCAGAGAATGTGTAATGGGAAAGCATGTGAGGAATTCATTCAGAAGAAAGCATAATTCAATAGAGAACAAGTTGAATCTGATTCATACAGACCTATGTGGACCAACTCAAATAAGATCATACTATGGTGAAAGGTATTCTATTTTTTTTGTTGATGATTATTCTAGAATGATGTGGGTTGCATTCTTGAAAGATAAGTCAAAAGCATTTGAGAAGTTTAAAATATTCAAAGCTAAGGTTGAGAATGAATCTAGACTAAAGATAAAATGTCTAAGATCAGATAAAGGAGGAGAATTCACCTCTGACAGATTCTATGAGTACTGCAAAGAACATGGCACAAAGAGACAATTGAGTGCGCCTAGAACCCCTATACAAAATGGGATTGCAGAAAGAAGGAATAGGATCATCCTTGATACAGCGTGCACCATCAAGATTGAAGGAAAAGTTGCACACACCTATTGGAGAGATGCGGTCAGTACAACAGTCTATACCATCAATAGAATACAATTGAGGCTTGGCACGGAAAAGACACCTTATGAGCTATGGTTTGGTAATGTTCCCATAGTGAAATACTTTAGAATATTTGGAAGCAAGTGCTACATCAAGAGGGATGAAGCAATAAGCAAGTTTGATGCAAGAAGTGATGAAGGTATTTTCCTTGGATACTATACCAAAAGAAAAGTTTATAGATGTTTTAATTTGAGATTGAAGAAGATCATTGAAAGTGCTCATGATAAGATTGATGAAAAGTTTATGGTTCAAGAAAGATATCATGATTATACACCTATGATTGAAGAAGAACCCATTCCTTCCACTAGTGAGACAGTTGTTGAAGAGATGTTTGATAGTATTTATGTATTATTCAATGACCCTGAATCAAGTGAAGAAGAAACTCAGAAGGTAGATGAGTCAGTATCACCTAAAGTTCCAAATTATACATCTAGATATCACTCTAAGGATGACATCATTGGAGATCAGAGTGGAAAAGTCACTACAAAATCAAAAGAAAAGAGTTCAATAGGCAATGAAGTGGTATGTTTACTATCTTAGATTGAACCTTTAAGTGTTGAAGATGCATGTAATGATTCAGATTGGTATGATGCTATGAAAGAAGAACTAGATTAGATTATTCAGAATGATACTTGGGAACTGGTCCCAAGACCTAGTGATAAGAATGTGATTGGAACAAAATGGATATTCAGAAACAAGATGAATGAAGATGGTACATTAGTAAGGAATAAAGAAAGGTTAGTATGTAATGGATATGTGCAAAGAGAAGGTATTGATTATTTAGACACATTTGTACTTGTGAGCAGATTAGAAGCTATTAAATTGTTTTTAACTTATGCAACATTAAAAAACTTCAAATTTTATCAGATGGATGTTAAGTCAGCATTCTTGAATGGAGAGTTAAAAGAAGTATACATTGAGTAGCCATAAGGATTCACCTTATCAGACAATCCTGATATGGTATGTAGATTGAAGAAAGCCCTCTATGGACTTAAGAAAGCCCCTAGAGCTTGGTATGAGAGACTTGATGGATATCTAACAAAAATTGGATTCAAGAAAGGAGCAGCATATTGCAACCTATTTATTAGAGAGACATCTAAAAGTTTACTACTTGTAGCTATATTTGTTGATGACATTATCTTTGGGGGTAATGACAAACTTAGAGAAAAATTCGCTAAGGAGATGCAAAGCAAGTTTGAGATGAGCATGATTGGACCTATCAAATACTTCTTAGGATTAAATGGGCAACAGATAGAGAAAGACATTTTCATTAATCAGTCTAAATATGTGAAAGAGATATTGAAGAAGTTCAAGATGGATGATTGCAAGCCAGTGGGTATACCTATGATAACAAGATGCAAGTTTACAAAAGAAAAAGATTCTCTAGTAGTAGATATAACATTGTATAAGTCTATGATTGGTAAACTCATTTATCTTATTGAAATTAGACCTGATATTTCTAATGTAGTTGGCATAGTTGGAAGATTTGTAGCAGAGCCTAAACAAAGTCACCTCATGACAGTAAAAAGAATATTCAGATATCTATAGGGCACTATAGATTATGGTCTATGGTATCCTAATTCAGAGAATGTTGAGCTTCATGTATATACAGATGTAGATTGGGCAAGATGCGTGGATGATAGAAAGAGTACATCATGAGGAGTAGTATTTCTTAGTGATAGACTAGTCACTAGGACAAGCAAGAAGCAGAATTATATTTCTCAGTCAGCAACAGAAGCAGAGTATGTTACAATAGCCTTGAATTGTTCCACAATTGTTTGGATCAAACAAATGGTAAAGGATTTTGGAATTTAGATTGATTATATTATTATTATTCATTGTGATAACACTAGCACTATCAACATGTCAAAGAATTGTGTGATGCATGCAAAGATGAAGCGCATAGAGATTAATTATCACTTCCTTAGAGAGAAAGTGATAGAGAAAGAAGTCAAATTAGATTATGTGAGTACAAAGGAACAACTAGTAGATATATTCACAAAGCCTTTACCAAAGGATACTTTTGAGTATCTCAAGGAGAAGCTGAGAGTAATTCCCTTCCCTGATTCTGCTTAGAGAAAGTGGAAAGAGCATCAGCCCTCAGTGACTAATGGATGGTTGAATACTCTACTTTAGGAGTAGTACCGAAGCTTAAATGTTTGGTGCCCTTTTCCATTGATGTCAAAGGGGGAGTAGTATATAGTCATGAAAAATAGTATTAAAGGGGGAGCACATATAGAATTAAGGAGTAATATATAGCAGTAAGAGGGAGTAGTATTCAATCATGGAAGCAGATCAAATGAGGAAATGGAGAGTACTGAAGAATATTGCAGCAGATGGAGGATTCATCCTTGGGGGAGTTTTGATGAGTAAATGGAGAATGTTATAAAAGAATTGGTCATTTGGATTGGTAGTGTTTTTCATTCCATATGTTGCCATCAATGCCAAAGGGGGAGATTGTTGGAGATTTGCCAGCAAGTCAGTGCTGACTATATGTTTGTCATTGATGACAACATATGGTAAGTAGCATGCATGGAAGACTTATGTAGTAAGTTTTGAGTATATATAGCATGGACATGTTATCAGCATGATATCATGGATGCAAAGGTTAATTTTTAGTACATATAGTTACGTAGCAGCTTGTGTCAGTAGTGTTCCTGACAGAGTTACATGCAATGTTCTATGAGTGATTATCTGTACCATTATCATGGAGGCTTGTGCTCTTGGATATGTGATGGAGACATGATAGTGATGTTATATTCATTGATGTAGAGTTTGGTGTGCAGTAGAAGTGAAGTTATGCAGTCCCTATTCACTAGTTGCAGTTTCTTGTGTTTATTCAAAAGAGCCAACGAAGATTATATCAATATAGGATTTGTGCCTATCATTTCAGTATGTGTTCTTGTATTAGTGATTGGAGAAGACTTATGAATGTTTTTTAAAGAGTGCATGATGTAATTTAGCTTGAGGATTAAGTTTTAGTAAATTTGGTTGAGCCGACAGTGTGTAGCGTGCATCTACACTTATTGATTTTGATAGGTCCCAGTTTGTGTTGTGTGCTTAGTAGAGCCGACAAAATTTTTATTGGAGAGTTTTATTGTTTCTCTAATATGATTTCAAGGTGGTTCTCATAGGCTAACTTGATTATATCATTTAGAGAGAAGATATTTATAGGCTGTCATTTGTGATTGCTAAGATATGGTTCAGAGTTGAAAGACAAGAGCAAAGAAGAGAGTGTGAAGTGTTGAGCCATCAAAAAAAGGTCTATGTGACCAAGTAAAGAGTATATTATATTCATTAGAATTGATCAAGATAGTAGGTCTACCTCACAGTTCACCAAGATCCAGATATAGTGTGTATCTGTTATTCAGAAGGTTCCAACCTTCACTCCTTTGAGCAGTGAGTTCTTGGATAGTGCATCCTCACCCCTAACAGGGTCAATCATAAAAGACTCCTAATAGTGTCCGACCTTTGACTAGGTTATTGTACTTATTGAATTATAAAGATCAACTCCTAACAGGGTTGTAAGATCTTCTAATAAGGATCATTATATGGTAGTGCAGTTTATTAGTGGGTGTCAATTCCTATTGGGGTTTTTACCTATTTAGGTTTCCCCATAACCAAAATATTGGTGTTGTGTTCAAGTATTATTTCATTGTGTTTATGCTTAATTTTTAAGTATACTTAATTGGATAAAGAATTGAAACTTGCAGATAACTGATTCAGCCCCCCCCCCCCCCCTTCTCAATTATCTCTTGGGACTATTCCTAACACTTTGTTCAATTCTTTAAGGGAAGCTGAGGCTTCCATGGTTATCAGTGACTGATTTGATCTTCAAATTGTGGAAATGAAAGAATACCTCTTGTGTGGGAATATTTAAATTTTGGAGAGTCTCAGACAAGGTTGGGATAATGATCTGAGCATATTGAAGAGTATTTTTGCAGATATCTTCAAATTGATGTAAGTTTAAAGAAGTCTATTTGTACATATGTGACATAACTATATGATTTTCATATAAATTTTGGTATGTGTATCCCTACCTTTTCCATTGATGATAAAGGGGAAGTGTTGGGCAGTGAAAAATATATATAAGGATATATCTATCCCAGGGGGATCTTAGAATTTTTGAGCTTTTGAAATTCATGTTATGTACTAATTTTGACACTTATTCATTGTTCACTAAATGTTTCCATCGATGAAAAAGGGGGAAATCACTAGCAAGTGACACTTCTCAAGTATTGGTATGTTTTCATTAAAGGCAACTCATCTCAGTGAACCCATCTACATGACGATATTCAATCAAACTAGATGGCAGATTGAAGATTTTTTTGATCATGACAGTGAACAAAGTATATAACAGTATTCAATATTTGGTTTGGTATGCACTCTCAAATCAATATTTTGAGTCATAGGTCTCAAGAAGATTCATGGATGTCTATTGTACCTTATTCCAAATTTTGATGGTCTGATGTTATTTGGTGTGGGAGTTAGAAAGTTTTGTATATCAATTTTTGGGCTAATAATGAAGAAATATTGTTTGGTATAGTAGATCCTTATGTGGATCTAATGGAGAGATTCTAGTGATTATTTTAGTGATTGAGGATGATTATACAAAATGTGGGATAACATGTGATCAATTTTTTTGATTCACATTGGTGTTTACACTTAGAGCTAGTTGATTGATTGTAAATGTTATATTATTTTGTTAAGTATTCTTGAAGATGACTTATAAACAATATAGTATCTTGTTGCAAATATATAAGATCAATATGTTTGGTCATTTTTTATGGATTATTTATTGGAATTGTTTCTATTTGAGGTGTTGGCATTCATGTATTGTCATTGATGTCAACATATGATTTAGTTGGTTTCATCAAACATACTAGTTATGACAGGAACATGCATGTCTGACAAAGTGGTATGGATATTGTACAACATTATAGGACATGCAATCTTAGATTTTTTATGAATGATATATTTAGACCTTATGTATAAATTTTTAGATTATTAGCTTCCCTTTTACATAAGTTGTGACTATTTTGGTGAAGACTGGTCATAGTGTAGAAACAAAGGATTATGATAGAGATGGTCTTTGATTTTTTAGGATAACTTGAATGAGAGCATGAATTATGATATGCAAGTTTGAGGCTTGAAAAATTGCACTTGGAAGTTCATTCTGTGAGAATATTGGGTCATCAAAATCATAGTGACGTCAGTTGAAGTGTGTGGTCTTGTGAAGACCTATTTGGGGCCGACTAGAGGAGATAACGTGTTCAAAATATTTCTAGTTTGGATTATGGATCTTAGTGCACATTTGATGATTTTTATTTTTTGTATACTTTTTTAAGATACCATGTGCATATTAGTAAGGGTCTATGTATTTATATTTTCATTGGGGAAGTCCTAACAATCTAACCTAATTGCTTGTTGTAACTTGTATAAAGAAAAGTCATTCCTTAGAATAATTGAGTGTGATGATTGAGAAGTGATTGCGAACTTGTTATTGGAAGGTTTTTTGGATGTAGAGAAGAGGTAATTCCCTAAGTACTTCATTGGAACTATTTGGGCAAAGCTAGTTGTTGTAAGCTAGTTTGTTATTGTTATTGTATACTTTTATACATTTATTTGGATAGTGGATCTAGAAGGTTGGTTTAACCTTTTGAAGGTGGATTTAACCTTCACTTTGGGAAGTCTTCTCAGGTAGTGATCCTATCCTTGTAATCAAATCCTAATAGGGTTGGAAAGACTCCTAATAGGGTATATCCTATAAGAGGGACTTATACTAAATGTAATAATCAGCTCCTAATAGGGCTAGGTCTCCTAACAAGGACACAATGTCTTCAATCCATTATTAGTGGGTACCATTCCCACCATGGTTTTTTCACTTAAAAAGGTTTTCCTTGACCAAAAATCTTTGTGTTATGGTGTTATTATTTTATGATACTTCTTTTGGATACTCTATAAAATAGAGTGTTTCATTGTGTTGAATTCCCTAGGTATCATAATTCAAAATTAATATATACAACTCAAATATCAATTGTATGGTCTATGAACCTACCATTGTTCATATCGGTCTCTTAATTTGAGTTAAACTTGGTAGGATTAGTTGTGTAAATTGATTTGAATTGTGAATCAAGCGGAAGCCTCTGAAATGATGGTCTTGTCTTATTAAAGCAAGTTTTTAAAACCATCTTTGATCATACGTAGGATTGAAAGTTTTTTGAATCTATCGCCCAAGTATTTAGAAGGCACTGATCTAATCATTATTTGGAAATTTTCATTTGGTTCATACTTTGTAGTTTATAGATCATTAAATCATTATTTAAAAAGCATTACTTTTAATTATTTAGTATAATCCATTTAGTCAAGTATTAAAGAATAGATATTTTCAAGAGATTAGTTTCTTTCCTCAAAGGATCATTCACCACCTTTGGAGGAACTTTTTTTTTATGTACGCAGTTGTGTGACATAGATAATTAAATAGTTCAAAGTGAAACTAGGCCTACCAGCCTTGGCTTGATTAAGCCAAAATTGCAGAGGTATCAATTTGTACCTATTAGTTGGCCAAATCCAAACCATCTTTTTTGGGCACCAACAACGCTGATAAGGGCTTCTTTGGCTATTTCATTCTAATGGAACAAATCCTTTTTCTTGCTAGTAGCATCATCCTTTGCAAGATCTTCTAGAGAGGGGATCTTAATTTCTTTGATAGCCACTTCAAAAACTTCAAAAGCAATGCACTGCAAATGTTTCACCATTTGGTTCTTCCAATCAAGATAGTTCTCTCCATCAAACTTAGGACTATCTTTTGTAAAGAACACCATCTGATCAACCTCAAGCTGTTAAACTTTCTCTCCTAGGCACTTAGCCTTGATACCATTTTTTAGAAATAGTCCCAAGAGATAACTGAGAGGGGGGGGGGGGATGAATCAGTTATCTACAAGTTTCAATTATTTATCCAATTAAGTATACTTAAACATTAAGCATAAACAAAATGAAAGAAGACTTGAACACAACACCAATATTTTGGTTATAGGGAAACCCAAATAGGTAAAAACCCCAGTGGGAATTGACACCCACTAATAAACTGCACTAGTGTATAATGATCCTTGTTAGAAGATCTTACAACCCTGTTAGGAGTTGATCTTTACAATGCAATAAGTACAGTGACCTGGTCAAAGGTCAGACCCTGTTAGTCCTGAGTCTTTTATGATTGACCCTGTTAGGGTGAGGACACACTGTCCAAGAGCTCACTACTTAAAGGAGTGAAGGCTGCAACCTTCTGAATAATAGATACACACTATATCTAGATCTTGGTGAACTACGAGGTAGACTTGCTATCTTGATCAGTTCCAATGAATAGAATATACTCTTTACTTGGTCATATAGACCTTGTGCTGATGGCTCAACACTTTGCACTCTCTGCTCTGCTCTTGTCTTTCAACTCTGAACCATATCTTAGCAATCACAAATGACTGCGTATAAATATCTTCTCTCTAAATGATATAATCAAGTCGGCCTATTAGAACCACCTTGAAATCATATTAGAGAAATAATAACACTGTCCAATAACATTTCTATCAGCTCTACTAAGCATGCAACAAAAATTGGGACTTGTCCAAATCAATAAGTGTAGACGCACGCTAAACACTGTCAGTTCAACCAAATTTACTGAAACTTTCTCCTCAAGCTGAATTACATAATGCAATCTTAAAAAAATATTCATAACTCTTCTCCAATCACTAATCCAAGCATGCATACCAAAATGATAGGCGCAACTCCTTACTGATATAGTCTTTGTTGGCTCTTATGAATAAACATAGGAAACTGCAACTAGTGAATAGCGATTGCAGAACTTCACTTCTACAGCACACCAGACTTTGTGTACATGAGTATAACATCAATAGCATGTATCTATCACATATCCAAGCACGCAAGGCTCCATGATAATGGTACAAAAAATCACTCACAGAACACTGCCTATAACTCTGTTAGGAACACTGCTGACAGAAGCTACTACATAATTGTCTGTACTAACAATTAACCTCTGTATCCATGATATCATGCTGATAACATGTCCAAGATATATATACTCAAAACTTACTGCATAATTCTTCCACACATGCTACTTACCATATGTTGTCATCAATGACAAACATACAGTCAAAACTAACTTGCTGGAAAATCTCCAACACAAAGTTCCCAACTTTGGATCAATCATACTTCAAAGTTCACCAATTATACCAAAAATCTTATCCTTTTCATGCATTAAACTCTTAATCTTGTCAAGAAAAGCTATGACTTGACCTTATTGATTAG
Source organism: Chamaecyparis obtusa (assembly GCA_027943335.1). NCBI lineage: Eukaryota > Viridiplantae > Streptophyta > Pinopsida > Cupressales > Cupressaceae > Chamaecyparis > Chamaecyparis obtusa. The sequence goes on from BSBK01000092.1 coordinate 1,810,477, forward strand.
ATGTAGACACAGTTAGAGGATCAAAGGACTAAGACAAATCTACTAATATTCAATGTCAATAGATTCAATCAATTGAAGGGATTTATTGAAAATGATAGGGAACTACAGGGAAGTAGTGTAAAGAGTATTCAAAATTCTATATCAAAAGGTGGAAATATATAAAAATATTTTCTATCAATTTTCAAATTTGTTGATGACATTGAGAAGAAGATACAGAGAATGATAAATAGTTAGTAGATTTATCACAAAGGACTAATACAAATCTGCTAACTATTTCTCATTCTCCGTATCTTCTTCTCAATGTCATCAAAATTTTTGGAAATTGATAGATAAGCTTTTCATATATTTCCACCTTTTGATATAAATTTGAATATTCTTTATACTAATCTCTAGTAGTTCCCTATCATTTTTAATAACTCCCTTCAATTGATTGGATCTATTGACATTAAATTTGTTCTTGACCTTTAACTCTACAGACTTTTCAAAAGATTCAAAATGCGTACTTACAGGATTAATGAGACCTTTAAGCTGACTCGAGGGAGTGTCAAATGAATATTTGACATATGTAGGCATGATCTCCTTGAGTACACTAGATTATAGACATAACAACTCATTGTCTTCAATATGAGATCTCAAAATATCCTCTCTTTCCTTGGATTGAGAAAATGATGCAAGCTTCAACTTCTGGATTGGGGATAGAGTAGCCAAATTGATATGCCCTTGAGTAATTTTTGGATCATCCAACTCCAGAGTGTCCTTTTGTAAAAATTCTTTCATTGCCTTTGTAGTGCCTCCTTCTTCAACTTTTATCACATGTGTCTTCTCTTCAATCATCTTCTCTACCTTCTCTTCACCTTTCATCTCTCCTAAAACTTCAACTATTAGAGCATCATAAATATTTACCTCAAGAACATTGACTTCAATAGGAATATTGGCTTCAACTTTCTCAACATTTAGAATATATGTGTCATCAAAATCAAAAGCTTCTTCTCTTACAAATTCAAATTGATTCTATTCTTGGATTTTCTTTAAAATATTCTCTGTTTCCTTCACAACTTCCTCTTACTAACCAATCATTAGCATATTATCCTTTATTTTATTCTAAAATAATCTTTATCCTTCTTGAATATGATTTTCATTTCCTCTACAACTATAAATGGACATAAATTGATCAAAACTTGTTCTTTTAACCTCTCATCCTCTACTTTTTCATTCACTCTTTACATTTCTAGAAGATCTATTAGATAACTAAGAGGGGGGGTGAATTGGTTAAATAAGTTATCCTACACTCCCAATCTCTTAGATGTACTTTTTCAAATTTCTTCTACAAAATAATCAACTTGATAAGATAAGATAACTATCTTTTTGTTCATTTACCAAATACCAGTAATTTCCAAAACTATGTTTACTGATTAATCAAACATGAAATATGTAAAGTATGATAGTAATCCAATCACAAAAAATAACACATAACATATAGATTTAACGTGGAAACCCTGCTAAGGGAAAAACCACCTGGGACCAGTAACCCAAAATATTTCACTATTCTGAAGTGAGCTCGGTTAGGAGCCAACCCTATTAAAGGTTACCAAACACACTGTAAGGTGTGACCTGGTTAGAGGATTTATCACTAATAGTTCTTCCTTGACCTGTATTCACTATGGGGTCAACAAAAAATAATTAACATTCCTTGAATGTCATATTGAAATACAAAAAGACTGTTAAATCCACTTGGTTAATAGATTTAGCTGTAACAATGGTTAAACTAATACAATAGTGATTTGATTCAAATACAACTCAATTTGCAAGTATTCAGATATATGCTAAGCTCAAATAACTCTTCTGATCAATAATCAATTCACTCCATTATATCCTCCAACTTGCTTCACTTGGTGTATAATTCTTTGATGCTCGGTAGTTCTTGCAATCCTACTCAATTTTTTTTGTAACCAATTTGATTAGTAGTGCATGAAAAATGTCTTCACACAAATTCTCCTACAGTCTCTATTCATCTAGCAGATTCAACAATGAATCTCATGTCTCTTAAATAGACGTGTAAACCATTTTCATCTCATCCATTAGATTTTGCCTCCTAATCTCCATCATTCATTTTTCCGCTTCAAGATTCCTCGGCAGATGTGTCAATAACATGTTTCAATCTCTTCCCTTTGATCATATTTGAATTTTTTCAACCATTAGATCCTCATAACAAACTTCATCTCTTACCTCAGAATTATAAGCAATTTTCTAGCTCATCAATTTAGTTGGCTAATATAACATTTAATGTTTTCATCCTACTTGATTAATAAAGAATGCATTGGTGATAACTAACTCAGTTATTACTATCACTCAGTATACACAAGATTGACTCAGTGGATACAAAAGTCTTCAATTATCGACCACATTAACTTGTTCAATTCTGATCTCTTTTTTATAATAGAATAATGTAACATGCTCAAGTCAACAACATATTGTCATAGACTCATCAATAAGTTACCCAATGTATACCTTATCCATATATGTCATATTCATCTTGTCCTTATGTGGGTATCTCATTTCTTCACTATTTCTTCCTTCTACAAATGTTTGTAACTATCATGATAAGTATAGTCAAAACTAGTTGACATCAATGACAACATATTGACTGATTTAATCATGTTACATATTACTTTAATAGCTCAGTGACCTCTTGAATCTTTATCAAGATATTCAATCAGTTGTAGGTTAACAAGATCATGTAGACCTTTTGGAAATTTCAACATAATCTGTATAAGAGCCCTTTTGAATGTATTTAAATATTTAACAATGGATTCCTCTAGTAGTCTCTTCTCATCATCATCAAACTTATCATAAATTTGTAATAATGGTTTCATCTATCATATCAACCTTATATGAATTAGTTTTCATTTTATTACTCACCTTGTCATCATCATATGGATTTGCCTTATAGACTCTTAAAGCTTTAGTACCTTTAGACTTTAATTCTTTCATTGCATAATCTAATTCTATTTCTTCATCATCATCCTTAGCAATAGTATACTTCCTTGTGCTCTTAACTTTCATCCTCTTTCATTATTTTCTAGATGGTTCTTCTTGTTGTTTCTACTTGGTGTTTAATAGCTTAAGAGGATTGGTGGAGGGTGCATAACTTCTAGTTTGACTTGGTCTAGGTGAAGAAACACTTGGATTAGATGATTCAACCTTGACTAGCTTCTCCTCTACTTGCATAAATCTCTTTCTAGCTTCCCTCACTGCTTGCACTAGTATGCCCATACTTTTTGCCAATTCCTCAACCTCCTCTCTGACTTTTCTTACTATCCTAGGCCTCTTCAATTCTTGATACACCTTCAAGTATTTTTCTTTAACGGTGTTGAATCTCCCCTCTAAAGGATCAATATGTTTACTCAATAGATGTTGAGCATATATGTCAAGTATATTATCATCTACCGCATACCCCATAGGCATGATCCATGATGTCCCTAGTTCCACTGCTTCCATCAAGAAATGATCAATTTTAACCATGAAGAAAATTGTATCCTCATACTTCTCAATAATAGATTTAGGGATCCTTTCCCTAGGCTATATCTTAGTTTGGAAATATTTAAAGAAACCCCAAAGTGTACTTTTCAAAGACGTACTATTAAATATGTAGAGAAAATATCCAATTTTCATAGTTGTTGGTCTATTCTTTGACTATTGACTATTTCCTACACCTAGAACCTCTTTCATGAAATAGAAGAACAAACTCATAATTAGATAACCATACTTGAAGTGGTGCTTCTTGTTCATCTTTATCCATGCCAAATTGTCTATTAATTGACTTGGTAACATCTGAGATGGTCCTAATTCTTCAATATTTGTATTTATATATGCTCTAGTAGCCCCATCATGAAGAACACCATATGGAATGGTTGAAAATGCACCTAGAAGATCATCTTCTAATGATTTGAATGGTTTTTTTCTTGAATTTAAGCCTAGGTCATTATGTGATATCAACAATGTTTGGAGTATGCATTTCTCAAAATGTAAGATCATAAACTTTACAAAGAAATAAATTTGCGATAAACTAGGGTTTACACAATAATCTCCTTCTCATCTTTGATCTCATTGGAAAACAAATTGCAAAGCTCTCCTTTAACTTTGTTATCGAATGCAAAGTGACAAATGATGAGATAAAATTTTCTTTTATCATTCGCATATCCATGTTTTGTTGTAATAAATGTACTTTTCCTTGTAATTACGCATCCATCTTATAATCATTGATCCCTATGTAATACCTAGAGCCAATCAAAAAATTGTATAGCTTAAGCGGCAATAGAAATAAATCTAGACTGTAGATCTTGAATTGGTAAAATGTTTTTGTTATTATATAAGGTCAAGATCTAAACCAAGAGAAGTGTGTGAATTAGAGAGAAAAAGAGATATTGAGATCAAATGAGTATGAGAGAATGATCAAAGAGGTATATTCATAATAGTCAAGTATTTAGATAGAGTCGAGTGACTGAGCTAAGTAGTGAAAGGATAGAATCAAGAAAGATCAAATAGAAGAGATCACCAATATACAACAAAGAGGAGATCTGTAATTTGCATATAAGTGCAAACTGAAAGATCGGGTATTGAGACATTTTGACCAGTGTATTAGGGTAAATCTCTTAATCGAGTAGTCTTAAAAAACTTTATGTAATCTCTTTACTAAGTGCTTACTTTGTTGTAAGTTTATAAATCCTTTAACAAGGTAGATTATATAAGTCTTTTAGCTTTTAACAGATTAGACCTTTCACAGGGTAGATCATGAATTGATCACATCTTGTAAGCCTTAATAGGAAAAACTTATTACTGCAGTAGTGAAGATTTGTGGGTGTCATCCCCACCCCAGTTTTACCTTTCAAGGGTTTCTGGGTTACCGAAATTATGGTGTCATGAGTGATTTCATATATGCTTCTTAATATGTTTAGTTGCTTACAATGATCAAGTTTTATTTATGTCATGCATAAAGTTTTATTAGATTAAAAGGGTAAAGTAGGTAATATCTAATTCACCCCCCCTCTCAGTATTACTTTCCCACTTATATTTCCAACAGCACATATGACATGATACAGATCCAAAATTATATTTCTAGAAATATATTTGAGTTAGCTTTAATTTTCAGTTGGTTTGAATTAATTTCATTTTGATTTGCAAAAGTTATGATCATTTTAGTGCAGACTAGTTAGAACCTAATTTTATGAAATTTGACTGATGTTTTTATTGGTATGTGCACATACGACATGATATAGATTCAAAATTTATATTTTTGGAAAGGTATTTGGGTTAGCTTTCATTTTCTATTGGTTTGAATCAATTTTGTCTTGATTTGCAAAAGTTATGATCAATTTAGTGTAGACTGGTCAGAATCTGATTTTTTATGACAGCAAGTTTTTTGATTATCAAATGACATATTATCTTTAACTAACATGATTTTATACCATGTGGGGTTGACAAGTTGTTGTTTGTTTTATGGATTTTTAAAATAGTGGGTTGCATGTACAAGAATAGGTAAGTTTTTAATAATAGTGGTTTGCAAGTGCATGTGCAGGTACATGCCATGGGTACAAAAGATAGAGACAAATGCTCAAAAATTACTAAAATAGGTAAAATCTACTAAGTGCATTGTAAGGAACTAAGGTATTACATTCAATCTAATAACACTTCAATTTTGGATATAAAATGAACTCTTATGTGTCAAGCTTGTGTGCATTTCCAGGTTTCATAATTCACACTTCAATTTTGGGCTATAAAATGAACATAGATTTACTTTTTACATATCTGTTACACATAGTAAATAGGCCCTTTGAACACTATTTGTGGATGATCTTGAGAGATTGGGTTTCATTTTCTTTTTCATGCATGTAAAGCTCTTCTTGATGATAGATCCCCTTGTAGGTAGGGAGGTTACTTTATTTCACGTTCTACTTGGTTTGGTCCTCAACTTTTGATCGATACGTTCTCTCTCTGGAGAGATCGATAGACATAGTTGTTGACATCACAAATCTTGGTGAGATAATTTTAGTCTTAGCATCTCAAATTAATCTATTTTCCATGTTTGGGTAAAAGTGATAAGGCTAGAGGATTATGCTCTACTCCCTTTTTGGGTACTATCAGAAACTCAAATCCTTGGATCTAGACGAAGTCCCCATGTGGTATCTTTTGTGAGTCACCTTTAGAGAGGGTTAACCATAGTGGGCATTCCCTTTTATTGGGTCAACCATGTGGATATAACCTCAAGTGATAATAGCCATTTTTATCATGGTAGCAATAGACACTATATAAATGTATTTGTGGAAGAAATCTCCACAAGTGTGGTCTCTTGTTGGGCTGTTAGATCTCCCTAGCAGCTCCTAATTGATTAAATTCTTGGACTATGTCAAAACCCCGGTGTGCCTGGATTGGAGTTCACCCTCTTGAGATCACAAAAGTTGCAGAGTCAGACCATTACTACAAACCCTAGTGCAGTCAAATTTTTCATTTTCTAGGACTATGTGCATTATTGAAAAAATTTTGAGAACATACACAAGTAGCATTCCTAGGGATTAGCACAATAAGTCACTATTGATTGTTCATGCGCAAGGTTTCTTTTTCCCTTGTTCATTGTTTTAAGATGATTGCTTGCTTCCCTTGCTTCCTATTCTACGTGTTTTCTATCTACTTGGTCCTTTGGAAATGAACTACACTTGAGATGAACTATCACATAGATCTTCAAACCTAGACAAAAAAATTTGCAAATAATCTGAAGCTGAAAAACTAAAAAATTACAAATCTGAAGCAAAAATCCTTTCTGGAATCAAAAGTCATCCCAAAGTCTTAGAAACTCGTACGAGTTTCCAAAAAAAGTCATGTCAGAACCTATATATTTTCATATGGGAGACTATACATTTTCATACAAGTTTTTTCAAGAAAAGTCAAAGAAAATCAAACCCTAGTGTCAATTGTTGTACGAGCCTTGTCAATTGTCATTCTAGAGCCTACCCAGACTCATACAAGCCTGAAGAAACTTGTATGAGAATTTTGAAAAATTTCCAGAAACTTGCCAAATTTGTCAGAAGTCAAATTTTTATAGCCTACTTCTAGATTTTGTCAAAATATCATTATGTCAGGAATAGAGTAGAGAATCCGAAAAATCCAATCTATTTGCCTAAATTAGTCTCTTGAGTTTGATCCATCCTTATGATCTATGACATTTGAGAAGAGTCAATCCACTCTCCATTTCCTATCCTCTGACCTAGCATTAGGCATGTGTTCCAGAATCCCTTTTGCTCATGACTATACACTTTGCACACTTATCTACTAGCTAGATGGTAGATTCTAGTCTTACCCAAGTTTCTCCCATCTAAAATGCTAAACATACTATCAATCTTGATTGGGAGCCATTCACTAATATCTCTCACATCCTGAATATGCCTTGCAGTATGCCTATTCTAAACTATTCCACCACTATTACTACTAAACAAGATCCTGTTGCAAATAATATTCCTCCTATTACAAATGATAGTGATGAAGAAGACCTAGCTCCCACAATGTCTCTATCTGACTACATCAGGCAATATCGCAATGTCAAGACAAACTCAAAAGAAAGAGAACATGATTCCTCATCTGATACTACTATAACAATACAAGTTGATGTCATACATAGATATGCTCCTCTTACTAGCTTTGAAAGGGGAGAAAGTTCAAAATCTCAAGAGAAAGAAACTAATGATGATCCTTTCCACCCTTCTGTGGAAATAATCCCTATGGATCCTAGGCCATCTACTTCAAGCTACACTCTAGCTTATCCAGTAGATCATGGGTACATAAGACCCCATCCAATTACAGCTTCATGGAATATTGGTAGGTCCAAGATTGAAATGGTTCCTATCCATGCACTGTTCCCACCTAAAGAAGGACCTAGCTCTCATAATAGATCATCTTAGTTTGACTCACATGATACTCCTTTAAACTTATCTAACTCTTCTAGGACAACTTGCAATCAACAAAATTTTATGGAAGATAGCTTTCTTGATCTATTTGATTCATTCATGAATGGTGAGGATGATGTTGAACTCTTTGCACTTGAGCCCATCCCATCAACCTCTCTTCCACCCACCTCCCTAAAATAAGTGGCTCACCCACTTCCTACTCCACCTCTCCACCTCAACCAGTCATATGAACCTCTTTCATCCATAATTCCTGAGTCTTTGGAAGTAACTTGGATTTGTAACAAATTTTTATTTATTTATCAAAATCCACTTATATCTCAAAGTCACTATGTCCCACCTAATTGACATGTGACTACTCAGAAAAAGATAGAATTCAAAAGATCACATAGGTCTTCAAGGAAAAATGGAGAAAATAAAATCGAAGCACAAATGGATCTTGAAATCCATCTTACTACTAGGTATCTGAGAAATCTAACTCAGATCCCTGAGGATCAAGCTTCGTTCTAGAGATGATTCTCAAAATCTTACTAGTAGGTATCTAAGCAATCTAACTTAGATTCTTGAGGATCAAGGTTCATTCTGGAGATGATTCTCGAAAGCTATCTACTAGGTATCTGAGAAATCTAACTCAAATCCATAGGAATCAAGCTTCATTCTGGAGATGATTCTAAAAATCCATCTTATCAAAATTGAAATCACATTTCTCAAGAATAAAAAGAGAAAAAAAGTCAAAAGCTATGCGGATTCCCAAGCTAAAATACTTGGATGTCAAAAAGTTGCTATTCAAGCTTCCAAATTCTCATACCTTACTCCATTTCACCCTCCTTTCCTCTCATACTTTCCACTCTTCACTCCATCTTGCCTATCCTAGAGTGCATATTGGTATCTCCTCATTTCTAGTGACATGACTAAGAGAAATCTAGAGCATACTCTTCCTAAATGTTTAGAGCACGGGAAATCCAACGAAGAGTTAAGACGCGTCCATGAGGATATTTGTGAGTCTCACTTAAGTGATCCTTCCTTGACTATGGATCTCTCGATAGTTGGACACTACTGGCTGGATCTTCTAACCACTACTACAAAACAAGTATTAGAATGCCCACTGGGGCTACATCATTTTCTTTAGTTTATGGTTTTGAAGTGGTACTACCTATTGAGGTTGAAATCCCATCACTAAGAATCAAAATGCATGGTCTAATAACTGATGATGACTATAGAGTGTCTAGGTTGCAAGAACTTGAACTACTAGATGAGTGTAGACAAGAACAATATGATCATCTCAGAGTATATCAGAAGAGAATGTCTAGAGGTTACAACAAGAAAGTCAAACACAGAGAATTTTAGGTTGGTGATCTAGTCTTGCGGGAGAATCCTAAAAATCAATCATAGAGAGAACACAAGGGGAAGTTTGAACCCAACTAGCTGGGTCCCTTTTTTATCACTACTACTTTTGGCTCTCAAGCCTATCAACTCTCAATGATTGAAGGAGAAAAACTCCAAGAACCAATCAACATTCTACATCTGAAGAAATTCTATGCCTAAGGCATTCGGTCACTACAACATTTAGGGTTGAATTTTGACACCAATTTCTGATGCCACTACAATTTGTGTTTGTTTTTTTTTCTTTTTTTTGCAAGTACCCTCGACAGTATCGTAATAGGGATGATATCTTCATAATTGCGACACCTATTTGGTTATAAACAAAAAAAGAAAGAAAAGAAAGTGTCATTTGTAATTTGTGAATTCGAAGAGCTTTTGCAAAGATGACACTGCACTTTTGCATGGCACGAAGAGGGCATTCAAGTTTGGCATGCATGAAGAGGCTAGCACCATGTGGGAAGAGGGCACTAGCACTTGAGGTAGGCATTCAATCTTTGGCTTCTCATTAAATCAATTTCAGTGGCATTGTTTAAATCTTAGCATTGTTAATAGTGGTATTGTTTACATCTTAGCATTTGGAATGCTCGATGACCCATGAGCTTTGAGAGCTAGGGCATCATTGCTATTACCTTCAAGGTATTATGTGAAGTGTTTGATCTCTCTTTATTTGTTTTGTTATTGATATTCACTATGTGCGTACTCCCTATTTATGATTATTTCATGAGGAAATGTCTTGATGGCTCACGGGGTGCAAGCTAGGGCATGATACATTGTTCATGAGCTCACTATTTAATACTGGCATTGTTTACATCTTTTCATTTGGAATGCTTGATGACCTATGAGCTTTGAGAGCTAGGGCATCATTGCTATTACCTTCAAGGTATTGTGTGAAGTGTTTGATCTCTCTTTATTTGTTTTGTTATTGATATTCACTATGTGCGTACTCCCCGTTTATGATCATTTCATGAGGAAATATCTTGATGGCTCATGGGCTGCAAGCTAGGGCATGATACATTATTCATGAGCTCACTATTTAATAATGGCATTGTTTACATCTTTTCATTTGGAATTCTTGATGACCTATGAGCTTTGAGAGCTAGGGCATCATTTCTATTACCTTCAAGGCATTGTGTGAAGTGTTTGATCTCTCTTTATTTGTTTTGGTGTTGATATTCACTATGTGGTACTCCCCGTTTATGATCATTTCATGAGGAAATGTCTTGATGGCTCACGGGCTGCAAGCTAGGGCATCATACATTGTTCATGAGCTCACTATTTAATACTGGCATTGTTCATGAGCTCACTGTTTAATATCTGGCTAGGCCATGAAAATGGTACTAGGCCAACCCAATCAGCCCAACAAAATGTGTCATGTTAATCTTTGTCAAATACACTCGTTCACCATTTTGTTCTTGTTCTTCACACAAATATTGCACCAAAAGTAATTGTAAACAATGATTCAAATAAAAAAGAAACAACTACAATAGATCAAACCCCAAAAGAATACAGTCAACTACAATAGCTCATAGTCTCAATGAAATAAATAGTGTATAAAATAATATATGGTGCACAACAGTAGCAAGCATGTAATGACATCAATAAAATTGCATGATAAAATTCAATACTCTTAGTTTTTATTCAAATCTATTCAAAACTCCTATCAGCTCATTGTCCAATAGTTAAACTAACCTATGACTTCAAAGGAGGAATTATGAAATATAGTTGTAGGTAGTTATCTCTTCTATAATGAAAATGGTACCAGGCCAACCCAATCAGCCCAACAAAATATGTCATGTTTATCTTTGTCAAATACACTCGTTCACCATTTTTTTCTTTTTATTCACACAAATATTGCATAAAAAGTAATTGTAAACAATGATTCAAAGAAAAAAGAAACAACTACAATAGATCAGACCCCAAAAGAATACAGTCAACTACAATAGCTCACAGTCTTAATGAAATAAATAGTGTATAAAACAATATATGGTGCACAATAGAAGCAAGCATGCAATGATAGCACTAACATTGCATGATGCCTGAGCTCAAATTCAAAATAGTAAGTGTATTAATGTATGATCTAATAGCAGCAACCTCATTGATCATTACCTTTCACTCCTCCATCATTATAAAAGAGATAATTGCCTACAACTAGGGTATCATGCATTATTTATGAGCTCACTGTTTGAGCACCTCATGTCCCTATTTGATTGGCCAGTGCTCAAATAGTGAGCTCATAAATAATGCATGATGCCCTATCTTGCAGCCCGCAAGCCATCAAGACATTTCCTCATGAAATGATCATAAACGAGGAGTACCACATAGTGAATATCGACAACAAAACAAATAAAGAAAGATCAAACACTTCACACAATATATGTTTCTTTATAAGATTTTATTAAGAATAAATATATTATTTTATGAGCTCACTATTTGAGCACCTCATGTCCCTATTTGATTGGTCGGTGCTCTATTTTCTATATTAATGCTATTAGATCAAATAGGGACATCAGTAATAAAATAATGCACTTACTATTTTGAATTTGAGCTCATAAAGATTAAGATATCCTACTATTTTGAATTTCTATGTGATGCAGAGGTAAGTGTGGTGGTTGAGGCTCTACAAGTAGAGTTTAGAAATTTCAGAGGTTTAGGTACTATCCCCAAGCCCTCAAGTTCTCCAAATGATCACAATCACACCAAGACTAACCCAAATGGTAAATGATGATGGGAATGGTATCTTTAGACTATATTAAGGAGTATTCAAGAGGTTTTGTGGTTCCAAGTAAGACACAACACTTCTAAACCTTCAAAACTCCTTCAAATTGCCACTAGGCCTATTAGCCTTGTCTTGTAGCCCTGCAACAGCCTTCACAAGGCTTTAACTTCAACTTTTCCCAAAACACTAGGTGAAAAAATTATATATTTGAGTACCCTTTATGGATTACCTTTAACATGCCAAAAGGAAAGGGTAGGTTTCTTTGGAAGGTATATGACTGTTTACACTGTTTCTCAAAATTTTAAGGCCTAAAACTCATGCATTTACAAAGGAAGTACTAACTATTCAAACTCCTAGGCTCCAAGTCTTTACACACTATCATGAATAGGTTCAAATCAAAGGAATATGAAGTCAATTTGACTCCAAGAGGTTTCTAGATACAAAAGCCCCAATTTGTGCCCTCAAAACCCTTAAATCTAGGGCTTCCTCAATGTCACATTTCCCAAGGTTTCCTGTAACAAATAATGGTTGATTCACCTTGTACTTAACATGTATATACACTTTCAATCATAAAATATTGCCCTTTTTTGGCCAAAACTCTCTATCCTTCAGCCTATCCTCCAAATTCACTTAGTTTCTTAGTATTCCCTATGGTGATCACCACAACAGTCAATCAAACTTGCATTTCCAAAGTTAGAGGATTATAATACATGTTAATTGGATTCCATTCTATGAGAACCAATAACTTATATTCATAGAATGACATTAATAATGAAAGAAACTCAAGAAAATAGTCCTAATTCAGATTTTCAATGACTGTACAGTCCCAAAATGGAATAATAGCAACTAGAATAGAATTCTTAGAGCATGAATGACTTCAAAGTCATGAAATATAAGGATCAAAACATTGTAGAAAACATTCCAAACATTAACAACTTTGAATCATACCAAAAATCCTTTCAAATTTGCAAGAAAATCAGACTTTTATTCAATTTGTTGTAGCAGTCCATACAGTTCTGAGTGTCTCATTCCAATCTGTCGTATAATGGCTTGATCCTCTAATTTATAACTTCCTCTAAGTTTTTTCAACCAATTTTGGTGAATGGAAAAATATATTAAGACTAATTAAACATAAAACCCCCTTTTCCCTCCTTTTACAAGTGACCGTTGTTATTCAAAACTTTGAATTAACAACATTGCAAATGAAGCATTTCTTAAGATTTTTGAATCCTAAGACCTTGGAATATGATCTAAATAAAATTATTAAACCTTATTAAAACTAAATCTAAACTATTATAAGATTTCAACTCAAAAACTCATCCTAGACTCCTAAATTGGCCCTAAGGCTTATTAGGCCTTTAAGGGCTTATTGCCAATTTATTATAGGTATTAACCTTATAGGTCATTATAGGATCCAAAATGTTCCAATTGATGTCATTGGATATCTTCATGTTCACTGATGTCTTTTTTATCTCCACAGGTTTTGTGAACTCCTTATGTGCTCTAGGTACCCCTACACCACTATCTACTTTGAGCCAATGAAATTTCTATCATCATGATGAAGTAATAATGCATTAAATGTCTTACTTATGTCCCTATTTAGTTTTAATTTTATAGTGAGTTCATGATTTATAATTCAGTTGTAGTAGCTCAATGTGTTTGAACTCAAGAATACCCCTTACTTGGTTTCCTACAATTTTTTTGGTGAAATCTGTCAGAAAATGAGAAGTTATGAGAAGGTGACATGAAGCTAATGAAAGGAGGCATCTCCAATTTGTTTTGCAGATATACACATTAAGGATCATGTTAGATAATACAACGGAATTCGATCAAAATAGGGAGACAATCACTAGATTGTTGTCTAACTTTCAAAGAGAAGCCAATGACAAATGTTATTGTCCATGCAAGAGTTGTAATGGCTTAAAGACAAGAAGAATCAAAATCAAAACAACAAAGAGACATTGTAGGGAGGATGGTCACATGGAAGGGGAGTTTGATTATAATCCAGTGCTAAGTTGTTTGTTATATTTTTTCACAAATAATATACATATGAACCATGGAAGGAGGTTTGATTATCATCATTTTTATATAGGTTGATCTCCCCAGTGTGAATATAGAGGAACATGGAGGTGTGAGTATTGAAGTTGAAGATCATGATCCATGGGAGATGACAATCATGCACTAGAAAACACATTTGAAGATGATGGTATGAATGCATTGATCGTTGACACATTTGGTACTAGTGCTTATGTGTGTGAAAATTGTACCTGATCTGTAGACACAACACTCAGTAAAACATTAGAGGTTAGCAAAAATCAAAATCGTGCAAAATTGAAATCTAATCTAACCAAGAGATTTACTGCCTTCTAATAGGTGCGAGATTGATGTTCTCAGATTGTAATCGAGATCAGTGACCTAGACGACACCTAAATAAAGGATTTGAATGCAATTGATCTAGATATGAATTGAATGCAATTAATCTATATTTTTGAATTTTCTATGCAATAAGAATGATAAAAACTGATATGAATCTATGCTAATATGGAAATTGATATGCTAAAATGATCTAACAATGATATGAAAAAGAATCTAAATGAATGTAAAAAAAATAAATAAATTGATCTCACAATAGCCTTGATTCGCAATAAGCTTTGATTCTCCCAATTCCAATTCTCCAGCGTGATTGTGCAAATTTGTGGATGACTTTGGCAAAGTAAGCTCGCAAAATTACGAGATGCTTGGATGCAAATTTGAGAGATGAATTATGAAGAGCTGAGCCTTGTTTTTATAGAAATCCAGGGCTTTGGAGGTGCATGGGAAAAAGCCATAAATCACTCAAATAACTCAGGTTGATTTTTGAGTTATTTTTAAATAAAGGATAATTAATTCACAAAAACATGCAAAAGCTAAGCTTTAACTCAAAATAGAGTTTAGCTTTAATTGATAATTGATAGTTGTTTGCTTTTATGATTGTGCATGTTTTATTTATGAATTAATTTAATAATAAAGTGATTTATTTCCAACTTAACTGCTTTTAAAAATAAAATAATTGATTTATGGGTTAATCAATTATTTAATCAAACTTTTATTAAAAACTATATTATTAAATAATGACAATTTGCTTTAATTAATTAAATAAGAATTTAATCAATTATTCATATGATATTAGATTTATTATCAAAATTAAATAATACAATTAATAATAGATAGAATTAAATTTAATTATACAATTAAGTGGCAAATATTAAATCTAATTAATTAAATATGCAAAATATTTAATTAATCAAATTTTAGGATAAATGTGATTTATTGCCAAATAATTATAAAATTAAAGATAATTATGATGATTAGGAATATTACTAGGAATATTCCCCGATGCAGAATTTAAGATAATCAATTATGATTAGATGATGTTTAGATGTGCCTTAGGTTAGGACTTTGATGTCGATTTTGTTTGAATTGAAGATGTAGGAGATTAATGAACTTATAGCCCATTTTTGGGGTATTACATTTTGCCCCTCTTTGAATTACTGTGTGAAGCGCAGTGGTTCAAAGAAAGTCTATGTTTGATAGAGATATGAAACTGATTCAAAATTGATAATTGATATGAGACAGAAGCTGATTGATATTGATTTGATATGGAGATAATAGGTCCTAAATGACCAAAGATAATGTTCACTATAACAGAAAATGAACCTATGATTACGAAAAAGTATCAAAACGCCTGATTCCAAACCTTAGGATTGCAAAGAAGTGAGTGACCGGTTCTAGACTCGATTGTCTTAGCAGAACTAGCAGGTATCACATCCGAACCCTTCAATTGCTAAAGAACCAAGGAAAGAACACTATGATCTGATGGTTGCAAAAACTAATACAGATTACAAGATTAGGAGGATACCAGATTGATATGGATCGACGAATCTAATATGCCCCAAGTGATGATAGATTTGCCCCGAGCGATGAGGTCTTTTGATGAATCAGGAACTAGACGTGATTGTTGTCTTGATTACTGAGGGAGATATGATTGCCATAAAGATATGATTTCAAATTTGATTACAGACTTTGAATTATATGCAATACCATGCCCCCTTCAGAATTAAAATTGAAATCTGACAAGAAAAGTCAGTGTTGAGAGCTTAGAAGCATGTTAATTGATTTGAGAAGTGGTTAAACACATTGAAGAACACATTCTACATCGTTGGAAGGTCCAAAAGACCAAGTTTGACTAGGTTTGACCATGAGTTGACCATGGTTGACCTAGTTGAAATTTCAATAGTTTGATGTAAGATAATCAGTTAAGTTGAATACTAGATTTCTGTGATGATTGAAGGTTGATTATGCAAGCAATTAATAATATGAATGATCTCAGATTTGAATTTTGATCCCGAAAAAGGATTCTACTTGTTATTTCATTGGAGGAACCTTCGTGTGAGATTCAGTTCTGGTTAGACTTGAAGATGCGATTTGAAGAATCATTTAAGCATTGAAGTTCGTTTAATCATTGTGAGATCATGCAAACATGCAAAATGCAATGAGACATGCAAAATGAAATGAGACATGCAAAATGAAATGCAACCTAAGACCTAGGACCTAGTCACTGATCATATGTTGATTTGTTATCATCATTGAACTTTTAGGTAACCGGATAAATCAATACAATGCCCACTAGCCATGAAACCATAGACATATGAATATCGATTTGTATGTGCAAGAATCAATACAACACCCACTGGTTATACAACCATGGACATATGAATATTGATTTGTATGCGCAAGAATCAATACAACACCCACTGGTTATACAACCATGGACATATGAATATTGATTTATTTTTGGAATGTTGGATCAGATATAAGCACCAAGGCACAAACACCAGGATGACCTGAATATCATGTCCATTTTGATATAGCAATTTGTACAAGCATCAAAACATAAACGTCGTGATGACCTAAGTACGCCTTGTATTGCAAACACATCAAGCAGTCAAGAGATCATTCTAAATCCAATGTGAATTACCCATAGTGACCCTTTATCATTCACATCCTTAGGCAAGATTGCGTTCCACAATAGGAGAAAGAACTCACTCAAAAAGACAATAGTTAGATCAAAATTCCTTGAATTGTCTGGGTATCAATGGTCGAGATATGCATGGCCATCCAATTCGAGATAGAGGCTCTTATAGTCGGACACCATTTCAATTCGGAATTTCCAAGGTTGTTAGATTTTCACATACAAGCAGAAGACAAAGAAAAGATTATGCCCCCAGTCATCACTCTCTAAATCCTATAAAGGACATCATCAAAGAGCTTGAAGGGACACAATATGCAAAAATCTCAATGTGAATTAGTAAGCATACAAGGAGATAAAAGCATGTAAAAAGCATAGATTGTTTTTAGTTGAGTTTTGATGTTTGATTGCGTTGTTGTAGATGCAAAATCCTTTCTAGAGATGAGATAGACAAACTGACTCAACTTGAAGCTTCAAAGGACTCTGACTGGATAGGATACATCTAAGATACATTGGAGGCCATAGGATATGACATTGATTGCCCCCAAGTTTGAACATTGATAGGATACAGACGCGCAAGCTGATTGGTGTACAAACTGACTTATTGAAAACTGGAAATGTTGAAACAAATCGGGAGATATGTACAACTAAAGCAAGACTGAAAGTTGGGAAAGACCAAGATTGTGCTGATAGATGGAGCGTTTGGAACAAGTGGCACCCGTTTGCCGGGTTTTCACCATCTTGGTAGAGATTCTATTTTTGCTACCAAGGCGCCTGTTTCCAGGTTTTCACCAAGGCACTTTTTCTTTTTTTTTTTTCATTTTTTGTATTTTTCATTTTTTCAATTTTTTTGTACTTTTGATATTTTTTGATTTTTTTGAATTTTTGATATTTTTTGATTTTTTTTTTACTTTTGATATTTTTTGATTTTTTTGTACTTTTGATATTTTTAAAATTTTTTTTAATTTTTGATATTTTTTAATTTTTTTTGTGAATCATCAAGGTGCCTATTGCTAGGTTTTCACCAAGATGTTCATTTTTTCAGGACTTTTTCCGATTTTTAAGATTTTTTCAGGACATTTACCAAGCACTGAATGCCTTAGGCGTAGAATTTCTTCAGATGGAGAACGTTGATTGGTTCTCGGAGCTATTTTCCTTCAGTCATTGAGAGTTGATAGGCACCAGAGCCAAAAGTAGCAGTGATTACAAAGGGACCCAGCCAATTGGGTTTGAACTTCCCCTTGCATTCTCGATGTGATTGATTTTTAGGATTTTCTCTCAACACTAGATCACCAACCTAAAATTCTGTGTCTGACTTTTTTGTTGTAGCCTCTAGACATTCTTTTTTGATACACTCTGAGATGATCATATGCTGCTTGCCTGCGCTCATCTAGTAATTCAAGTTCTTGTAACCTAGACACTCTGTAGTCTTCATCGGTGACAAGTCCATGCATTCTGATTCTGAGTGATGGGATTTCAACCTCAATAGGCAGTATTGCTTCAGACCCATAAACTAAAGTGAAAGGTGTAGCCCCTGTAGGCATTCTGATACTAGTCCTGTAGGCCCAGAGAGCTGGATTGATCATCAGATGCCAGTCTCTTCCTATTTTATTAACTATTCTGTGCAAGATCTTTAGGAGATTTTTGTTTGAAGCCTCAGCTTGTCCATTCCCTTGAGGATAGTAAATAGATGACCAATGTTGTGTAATCTTGAATTTAGCACATAAGTCATCTAGATCCTTATTTTTGAATTGTCCCCCATTGTCTGTGACTATGGAATGAGGGATCCCATATCTGCAAATGATGTAGTTCAGGATGAACATAGAGATCTGTTTCCCCATTGCTTGTGTTAGAGGAACTGCTTCTACCCATTTTGTAAAATAATCTGTAGCTGTGATGATATGGGTATGTCCATTAGAAGAGTGTGGATGGATAGTGCCTATGAGATCAAATGGCCATTGTTAAAAAGGCCATTGTGTAGTAAAGGGAATTAGATCTCTCCCTGGAGCATGAATCAAGTTGCCATGTACTTGACACTATTGACAATTTTTAGCAAATTTAATAGCCTCTTTCTCCATTTTAGGCCAATAGTACCCAGCCCTAATAAGTTTTCAAGCTAATGTTAAACCATTTGAGTGTGATCCACATATACCCGTGTGGACTTCCTCCAATGCACGTTGAGACTCTTCCCGTTCTAAACATCTAAGTAGTGTACCATCTAGACCTTGTTTGTACAGATCATTACCAATGATGACATATCAGGATGCAGATCGGATAGGGTTTCATTTCTCAAAATGGTTAAAGGACTCAGGGATGATTTGGTCATGGAGATAGGAGAACAGATTTGTGTAGCGAGATGAGTCATAACCTACAACAGTGCAGATCATGCAGGTTTTAGGGGAGTCATATGTAGGATAGGATAGGGCTTCCACCAGGAACTCGTAGCATAGCTCATGTTCAGGCTGCTGTAAGAGAGTAGATAGTGTCACCATTGCATCGGCAGCCTTATTCTCCATTCTGGGTATTTGCTCAAATGTGATAGAGATGAAGTATTTCTTTAAATCATCTACCATTCTCTTGTAAGGAATGAGCTTTTCATCTTTGGTTTGGTACACATCATTGACTTGGTGGATAACCAATTGTGAGTCTCCATGGATGTGCATCTCTGTAACTCTCCACTGTATTGCCATTTTCATACCATTGAGAAGTGCCTCATATTCAACAATATTATTTGTGCAAGGAAACTTTAGTTTGAATGCTTTGGGTATCGAGTATCCTTGAGGGGTGATGAACAATATGCCTGCTCCAGATCCATTCTATGTGTAGGAGCCATCAAAGAATAACCGCCATGCTCTAGAAGAGAGGTTCATGATAGAGGAATCAAGAAATTCCATTTGCATGGGTGTATCATCAAACAGTGGTGCTTCAGCTAATTGATCAGCAATGACTTGTCCTTTGATAGCTTTTCTTTCAACATATTCAATGTCAAATTCACTCAAGAGCATGACCCATTTAGCTAGTCTACCTGTGAGGGCAGCTTTGCTTAGGAGATATTTCAGTAGATCAATTTTAGCTACCAAATGAGTAGTATGAGCTAACATGTAGTGTCTCAATTTCTGCGATGCAAAGATCATAGCTAGACATGCCTTCTCTATCATTGAGTAGTTCTTCTCATAGGCCACTAAAGTTCTGCTGATATAGTAGATGGCTCTTTCTTTCTTGTTCTCATCATGCTGTGCTAGCAATGCCCCCAGTGATGTATCTATTGTGGAGACATATAATATTAATGGCTTCCCACGAATAGGAGGCATTAAGATAGGAGGATTTGAGAGATAATTCTTGATATGATCAAAATTTTTTGCACAGTCTTTATTCCAGGAAAAGGTCACACCTTTATGTAATGTTTTTGTAAAAGGCTGTGATATGTCCACTAGCTGTGATATGAATCTTCTGATAGATTGAACTCTGCCTTGCAACGTCCTCATTTGACTGATATTTGTGGGAGGTTGCATCTCGATGATAGCCTTGACTTTAGCCGGATCAACTTCAATGCCTTTCTTTGAAACTATGTATCCTAAGAGCTTTCCAGAAGTGACACCAAAAGCACACTTCTTAGGATTTAGTCAAAGACTAAACTTTTCCATTCTATTGAGGATCATGCTCAAGTCTTTTAGATGTTCAGTCCTGATCATAGATTTTGCTAATGTGTCATCAACATAATCCTCCATTGTTCTATGCATCATATCATGAAAAATAGATGTCATTGCTCTTTGATATGTAGCTCCAACATTTTTTAGTCCGAATGGCATAACATTCCAACAGAAGGTTCCCCACGCACATGTGAAAGCTATTTTCTCTTGATCTTCTGGAGCAATTTTGATTTGGTTGTACCCAGAAAAGCCATCCATTAAGGAATACATTTCATAGCCCGTAGTCATGTCCACTATCATATCAATGTTAGGCAGTGGAAAATCATCCTTAGGGCATGCTCTGTTCACATCTCTAAAGTCCGTGCACACTCTGATTGAACCATCTGGTTTTGAAACAGGTACAATGTTAGAGATCCATTCAGCATAGTCTATGACACGGATGAATCCAGCTTTGAGGAGTTTTTCTAACTCTGCTTTAACTAAGAGTTCCACATGAGGATGCATCTTTCTCAATTTTTGTTTGATTGGTTTTACCCCAGGAGCAATGGATAGATGGTGCATGATGAGATTGGGATCCAATCCTAGCATATCTGAATATTTCCATGCAAAGTTGATCTTTTTTTCTGATAAGAATGTAGTGAATTTCTATTTCTCTTCTTCTGATAAGGATTGTGCTACATGTACCAATTTTGGTTCCTTTGTTGTACCCAAATTGATGGATTGAGTGGGCTCAATCAAAACTGGAGATCTATCCGATAAATGACTCAGAAGGACATCAAATATCTCATCTGCAGGTGCCTCAAAGAGGTTTTCACCTTTAGATACGTCTTTTATTTTTACTTTTGTAGGATCTGAGATTGCCACAAAGTGGTTTTCACCCTCAGAACTCTTTTTCTTTTTATTTTTATTTTTTGACTAAGATATTTGATGTCCGACTCGGTCATGCTGACACTCGGCTCGCTGATGGAAGTCCTCATAGGCTCGCCTACATTGAGGTAACAAGCAAGGGCATAGTCACTGGAAAAGGTGTAAACACCATGGCTTGGGTTTGTGGAAGTTTGGTCGATAAGATCAGGGCGTTGGATAGTTAAAGTGGGAAAGGCTTGGGATATGGTGTTCACAGATGGGGATATGTCATCATTGGTCCTAACCTGACACTCAAGTTCAAAGGTGATATTACAGCTCAAAATGTTTAACTCATGAATAGGCTCAATGTTATCATGGGAATCCTCTTCAGCCATAGGTGGATCAGACACGTTAAGTTCATTATTTCGCTCTAGACCTATGTTGGGTTGAGATACATATTGGTGAATAACATCAATATATTTCTCTATTATAAGCTCATCTTCTTCTGGAATGGCACCCCATTCATAGTCATTTGACTCAGCTTCTGATTTAGGATCTCTAGGAAATCTTAGAAAATGTGTGAAATCAGGATGAATACCCCAAGAAGGATTACCCTTAGTCTCTGACTTGAATTCATATTCATGGGAATCAGTGTCAGAATAACTACCCCCTTCTTCTTGATTAGTTTGATTGCCTTTGAGATTAGTTGGTTCTTGTGGTGCAACCATCTCTTGCACTACAGTAGGTTCTTGTGTTTCTACTACATTAATTCTTTTGATAGGATCATCTGTATCATCAAGAAGATCTTTGATCTCTTTAGGAAATTTTTCATAGGGGATGAGTTCTGAACTATCTGAATCATCATCAGAGGGTTCTATTTCTTCTTTCTTGAGAAGGGATTCTCCTGGTGCAATTTGTTCTATGACATGAGAGCAACCACCTTTGAGATGATAGGGTTGCTTCTTAAAGCCTAAGCCACCAGTATCTTTGTTGGCTCTACCAATATGTGAAAAGGGTGTCACAAGACCCTTTCCTCTGATTCCTAGAGGTCCTTGACCGGAATATCCCATCTTGGCTATCAATTTGTTCCCTGGACCATACGAATTAGAAGGGATTGTAGGTGCTATAGATTCACTAGGTTGAACAATTTTAGATTCAAAATCCTCTTTGTATAGCCATGCCAGCATAGCTTCATCCTCTTCAAATTCTTGTTTGGATACTTGCTCCGCCACAAAATTTATTTTGTATGCTTCCATAGGTTCCTTAGGTTCTGATTTAGACTACTTCAAGGATTGTCCATACGACTTAGGTGAGATTGGGAGAGATGTCAGAGACAAGACTGGCTCTATAGTGTATTCTCCCATCCCATTTTCTTTGATATTGATCTCTTTAGCAATGTCTTCCATCTTAGATGTGGAAGCCACATTTTGTTGCTTGATGGAAGATTCTCTGTTATTGGGAACAAGCTTATCGACACTTTCCTTCAATGTATTGCAAGTTGTACTCAGATCTACTGGGATAGTAACTTCTACCCCTTCATAGGGAAATTTCAAGCATTGATGGTATGTAGAAGGAATAGATTGCATTTCATGTATCCATGGTCTCCCTAGAAGAATATTGTAAGCCAATGGCAGATCAAGCACCTGACATGTGGTATCTTTGATGACCGGACCCACTCGGATGGGTAAGACAATGGTGCCTTTAGAAGATCTTTCCTACTCATCATAGGCCTTTATGGTGATCTTCTTTTGAGGATCAATAGCCATCTCTGAGAATCCCAACTGTGTGATTAAGTTGTAAGAACAAATGTTGAGGCCTGCGCCCCCATCTATCAACACACATTTGAATCGATGGTTCTAGATCAAGACTTCTATGTGTAAGGGCTGATTATGTGGGTGACTCAAAGAGTTGTCATCTTCCTCTGAAAAGGAGATATATTGCAGAGATGTTAGATGACCAACCATAGTCTAGAACCTATCTAGATCTAGATCATCAGGAACATCAGAGCTGAGCAAAGCTTTGTTTAGGATATCTTTATGAGCTGGAGATATTTGAAGTAACTCAAACATAGAGATTTTGGCATTGGTATGTTGGAGTTATTGGACAATACTATAAGATGTAGGTCTTGTATCCTTTGGATTAGAAGATTTCAAGGTAGCCTTCTGTTTAGAAGCAGATGTGAGATTGAAAGGTATCTTAGGGACATTAGATGAACTTGGTGTTTGTCCTTTCAGATGAGCCTGAGCTTGTGATCTGGTAACTACATTAGCTAAGGAATGATTTCTATCTCTTCGTACAATCTTGATGACATTGTAGCTCTCAGAGAGACATGGTTCAACCATATTGATGATAGCATTGTTTCCAAGGTAGGCATAGTTGACTTTTTCCCCCATGTTAGGCTGAGAAGTGGAAACTCCCTTGCCATGTTTTGGAAACAGTTCTATAAATGCTGTGTGATCATTATTGCTGGTAGGATTATCGATTGTGATGTCTCCTTGATCTATCAAGTCTTGAATGGTATGCTTCAAGTGGAAGCATCCATTAGTTTTGTGGCCTTTAGTCCAATGGAAAGCATAGAATTCATTATCTTTCCACCAATATGGTTTTGGATTCAGATCAGGGTTTCAGATTGGTGGTAAAGAGATCATGTTATCAGCTATCAGGGTTCTCAGGGCAGATTCCAAAGATTCTCCTAGGGGAGTAAACTTTCATTTATTAGCCCATCGTTTGAATGGCTTCTTTGGAGATGGTTCAGCAAATTTTTGCTCTGAAGCTTCAATGGCTTTGGTGGCAAGGGTGAGATTGTAGGCTGGTGCCTTTGATGGGGTGTGGATAGTGTAAACAACACCATCAGAGATGATACCTTTATTTCTATTCCAGCTCTTGTTTTTATCTTTTGAGCTAGATCTAGATTCAGACTTTTCCTTTTGAAGTGTGATTTCTCCTTTCTTGACAAGTACTTTCTCAATCTTGATTGCATTATCCACCATTTTATCAAAAGATACATGATCTTGCATTTGTAACAGATAGTTGAGCTCTGGAACAAGGTTATTGATAAAGATTTCAAGTTTCTCCATTTCAAGAATTAGTCTAGCATATAGAGAGAACTTCTTTCTCCACCTCTTGAGGAAAGTTAGGAATGATTCCCCTGGATATTGCTTGAGGTTACAGATATCAATCATGGTGATCGAATGTTGAATGTTGTAGGAATATTGTTGATAAAACAATTTAATCAATTCCTCAAAAGTTTTGATCGTAGAAGGTCATCTCAAAAACCATTGAATGGATGCTCCTCCCAAGGATCTAGGAAAAAGATGCATCAGATAGGTTGGTTCATGCATGAATTCCATGGATTGTGTACAGAACTCTCTGACATGATCTTGAGGATCAGAGTGTCCGTCATATTTGTCATACTTTGGCATCTCCACTCTTTTTGGGAATGGAGGCATATACAATTCTTTGTCAAAAGGGAAAGGACAAAGGGCCTCCATGGAGAATTCCTTGGGTTCCTTCTCTTTCTCAATTTTATTCATTTTGACCTGTATAGCGTGCAACTAGTTCATTATGGCCGTCATCAGAGTTTCTTCCTCATACGTAATGATATCTTTGACATTGAAGTGAGGAGGAAGTTTAGCTCCTTCCTAGACTAATTGCAAAAAGTATGCCTCTCTATCCACTTTCAAGAAATGCCTCATCATTCTCTTGAATTCATCGTCATTCTGACATCGATGGATTTTAGAGGGTGTAGGTTCTTGGTCGGCATTATGTTGAGAATGATGTCCCTAGGATCCTCCTCCTAGAGAACCGTGGTTTGTCCCTGCTTGAGACATGATAGGAGTTTTTGGACTCTTTGGAATAGATTGAGGAGGAGTTTGCTGATTACCTCTATGAGTTGATAGAGGAGGTAGGTAACCAATTTTTAATCAAAAGTTACCGAGACCGTCATCTTCGTAGATACCTGACTTGATGAGTTGTTCAAGAGTTGGACCCGGGGTATTGGTCAAAAGTAAGTTCTGAGATGTTTCTTCTGATTTCTTGTGTGAAGAAGCTCTGGTCTCCACCATTAACTTTGAATGAAACAGAAGAAAAGGATGAAGACAATTGAAGAACAATTTGATTCGAGAAAATCGGATGACGCAACCTTGTCAAGATTATGATAGATTTGAAGATCTGATGAGATGTGGGTGAAGGAAACTATGCCCTAGATGTATGGGATAGATCGCCCAAAAGATAGCGGACACGAGTTCTCAACACTTAGTCTATTTTTAGAGATTGATTGATTGAAGATTGATAGTTATGACAAGGTTTTGACACGAGATAAAAAGGACTCAAATTGATCAAACAGAAGGCTAGATTGGATTCAAAAGATCAATCTCAAAAAATGGTAGAATGCTCAATAGCTACTGCTCTGTTCCTGACACAATGATATTTTTGACAGATTCTGGAACTAGGTTGGAAACATTGGATACCTTGCAATTTGTCAATTTCTGACAACTCTCTCAAATTTTTCCAGACGGCACTCTGCAAACTCGTACGACACTGGGTAGTCTATGAAATGACAGTTGCTAAACTCGTATGACAGTTGGGTAGCAATGAAATGACAGTTGACAAAACTCGTACGATAGTTTCTAACAGGGTTTTGACTTTCTTGAATTTGATGGTTTGAAAACTCGTACGACACTGGGTTCTCAATCATACAACAGACGGGCAATACTGAAATGACACTTAAAAAAACTCGTACGACTTTTGACTTCCTGAAATGACTTTTGACTCCAGAAAGAATTTTACGTCAGATTTTGCAAAACTTAAGGTTTTCAATTTTGGATTGTTTGCAAATTGTACTGTCCAGATTTTTGAAGGTTATACCAAATTTGATCATTTTTAATAGCCAAGTAGATAAACAAGCATGCAGAATAGCAAGCAAGTGATTCCAAGCACGTCTAAAAATAATGAACAAAGGCAAAAGCAACCTTGCGCATGAACAATCAAGTGACCAAATTGTGCTAATCCCTGAGAGTACTAATTGTGTATGTTCTGAAAATTTTTGCAATAACACACATATACCTGAAAGTGAAAAATTGGCCTCTCTAGGGTTTTTAGTAATGGTTTGACTCTACAACTTTTATGATTCAAAGGGGTGAACTCCAATCCCGGTGCACCAGGGTTTTGACATAGTCTGAGAACTTAATCTTCAAGAGCTGCTAGGGAGATCTGACAACTCAACAATGAACCATACCCGTGGAGATTTCTTCCACAAGGACATTTATATAGCGACTGTCACTACCATGGCAAAAATGGCTATTACCGCTTGAGGTTCCGTCAATGCAGTTTTCCCTATGAAGGGATTGTCTGCTATAGTTAACCCTCTCTAAAGGTGACTCACAGATTTATACCACAAGGGGAATTGGCTCTAGATCCAAGGTTTTTGACACCTTTTCACTTTTAACCCAAACAAAGCAAGCAGATTAATTTGACACGCTAAGACAAAGTTTTGTTCCACCAAGGTCTATGATATCAACTCCAGGTGATCTATCAACCTCTCCAGGGAGAGAATGTATCAATCAATAAGAGAAGACACACTAACCAATTTTGATTCACCAAAGCTTGTGATATCAACCCCACGTGATCTATCAACCTCTCTAGAGAGAGAATGTGTCGATCAATAAGAGAAGAGGCACTAACCAAGCTGAATGTGAAACGCACTAAGTATCCTCCCTACCTACAAGGATTATGTCATCAAGAAAGATTTCTCTAGGAATCCAATCTCTCAAGAATCATGAATAGTGTTCATAGGGCCTAATTACTATGTGAGCACAGATATATCCCCGAAAGCAAATCTACCAAAAGTACCCAAAAAGCAGAAAGAGGAACACTTAACGCTTAAAGAAAATATGAGATGATTCCACAAGGTGGAACATTTAACACCTCACACAAGCTGAAAATGAGTCCCCAACTTAGAAAACAAGTGAGTTCCTAAAAGCACAAAAGGGTTGCCAAGTGGAACACTTAACGCTTCTGTCCTGTTGACCTCTCCCCTTTATGGCGCTGAGATTGCAACCACGGGGTGGAAATGAGGGGCCGATGGATTAGCAAGTCCAATAACCCAAGATAGAAATCAAGATGAATCACAAGTATCTAAGACTACTTAATGAATCCTTAAGGGGTCACAACCTAGTATCAATTATGCAAGTGTGTAGAACAAAAGCATGAAAAGAATCACCCAAGCTAGACACACGAGAGATTTATTTTAAGACCAAATTGAAATGTTATTAGATGAAAGGGAATAACTGGGATCTTTGCAATGCACTTAGTAGATTTTACCTAATTTTTAGCAATTCTTGTTGAGCTTTTCCATGCAAGCAAGTGACAAACTCCCCAACAAGCAAACAAGCAAACAAGATATGCAAAATATATTCAACTTATGAAAACCATAGGGTTAGCTCTAAAAATCAATTATTATCAGCAATAATAACCAGAAATTAACCCAAATGACAACTCATATCATTCATTGAACCATGTAAAAAAAATAAGTGCATACCCATCACAAAACTTTATTTTTTTTGCTGCATTTGACCTAGTCAACAAGATCTGATTTTGTTGATATGATTTTGGCAACAAAAATAGAAATTCAGAATAGAGACCCCTACTAAAAAATAGAGAGCTTTCCAAAAATACAAAAATTATAGAAAAATCTCTTCATTTGTGCCCTAGAGACCCGTTTTATCAAAATAGACTAGTTTTTGCAAATTGACTATTTGAGATATTAAATTGCATCAAAATTTAAAACATAAATAATAGACCCCCTGTAGAATTTGAAGAGCTTTCCGAAAATGTAAAAATTTCCAAAAAATATTCTGATTTGCGCCGAAAATTAATTTTTTATGAAAAATAAAATTTTTTTTATTAAAAATTCAAAAAAATTTAGAAAATTTTGAATTTTTTATCAAAGCTTCCCCGATATGTCACCAACCTATGAAAAACATTTCAAACCAAAAATCAAATCTGTTTGGGAGATAAAATTAAATTTTTGAAACTTTGGGGTTTTAGCTCCCAAAAAAAATCAAAACCAGCATGCAAAGGTGGGTTGCCCCATGGTGGGCGCCAAAAATGTGTGTGTGAAAATTGTACCTGATCTATAGACACAACACTCAGTAAAACATTAGAAGTTAGCAAAAATCAAAATCGTGCAAAATTAAAATCTAATCTAACCAAGCGATTTACTGCCTTCTACTAGGTGCGAGATTGATGTTCTCAGATTGTAATCGAGATCAGTGACCTAGACGAAACCTAAATGAAGGATTTGAATGCAATTGATCTAGATATGAATTGAATGCAATTAATCTATATTTTTGAATTTTCTATGCAATAAGAATGATAAAAACTGATATGAATCTATGCTAATATGGAAATTGATATGCTAAAATGATCTAACAATGATATGAAAAAGAATCTAAATGAATGTAAAATAAATAAATAAATTGATCTCACAATAGCCTTGATTTGCAATAAGCTTTGATTCTCCCAATTTCAATTCTCCAGCGTGATTGTGCAAATTTGTGGATGACTTTGGCAAAGTAAGCTTACAAAATTATGAGATGCTTGGATGCAAATTTGAGAGATGAATTATGAAGAGCTGAGCCTTGTTTTTATAGAAATTCAGGGCTTTGGAGGTGCATGGAAAAAAGCCATAAATCACTCAAATAACTCAGGTTGATTTTTGAGTTATTTTTAAATAAAGGATAATTAACTCACAAAAACATGCAAAAGCTAAGCTTTAACTCAAAATAGAGTTTAGCTTTAATTGATAATTGATAGTTGTTTGCTTTTATGATTGTGCATGTTTTATTTATGAATTAATTTAATAATAAAGTGATTTATTTCCAACTTAACTGCTTTTAAAAATAAAATAATTGATTTATGGGTTAATCAATTATTTAATCAAACTTTTATTAAAAACTATATTATTAAATAATGACAATTTGCTTTAATTAATTAAATAAGAATTTAATCAATTATTCATATGATATTAGATTTATTGTCAAAATTAAATAATACAATTAATAATAGATAGAATTAAATTTAATTATACAATTAAGTGGCAAATATTAAATCTAATTAATTAAATATGCAAAATATTTAATTAATCAAATTTTAGGATAAATGTGATTTATTGCCAAATAATTATAAAATGAAAGATAATTATGATGATTAGGAATATTACTAAGAATATTCCCCGATGCAGAATTTAAGATAATCAATTATGATTCGATGATGTTTAGATGTGCCTTAGGTTAGGACTTTGATGTCGATTTCGTTCGAATTGAAGATGTAGGAGATTAATGAACTTATAGCCCATTTTTGGGGTATTACAGTGCTGTTGGTGCTACTATTTCTGCTAATGATGATGATTATGATGAGGATGACATTGACGACGTCCATGATATACCTCTAATTGAGAAGGTAGACATGACCCTTTATGAAGGCTCCCAATCTACTCTTCTCTTTGTTGTATTGTTGTTGGTAAATTTGAAAGTTATGAATGGTTTATCCAACATAGTAATATCACGTATGCTAAGGTTTGTCATATATGTCATTATAGTCTATAAAAGGTGAAACATGTACCATTAATATTGTTTATAGTAATGACTTATATTATTTGTTACAGATTGATAGGTGACTTTCTGTTACCACCATTAAATGTTCTCCCTCGCTCGTACCGAGAATTATGTGCCACTATGAAACATATTGGAATGGAGTATCAAACAATATATGCTTGTCCTGAAATCATATTATTTATTATAAAGAACATGAAAATGCAACAGAATGTCATGAATTCCATACAAGTAGATATCAAAATGATCAAGTGACAAAAAAGGTGCCTTGCAAGGTTCTTCGTCACATCCCCATTATTCCACATCTAAAATGATTGTTCAGGTGCAATAGCTTGGCACAATTTATGGATAACCATGCACATGACAGGAGTCAAAATGACATTATTTGAATGCCTGTGGATAGTTCATCATTTATGGACATAGAGGAACCTTGAAATCTTAGGCTTTCTCTAGTAGTAGACAGTGTTAATCCGCATGGAGAGATGAGATCCATTTGCTTGGTGTGGCCTATTTTTGTTATAAACAATAACCTTCCTCCATGGATGTCAATAAATAGGGAGCACATTATGTTGGAAATGATTGTTCCAAGTATTTTATTATTTTATAGTTATCTATATGTAATTATAAGTCTTGGAGTGAAATGACCACAATAATTATCTGATGTTGTTGTTAATTCAACTAAGTACCAAGTGAAAGATATGAATGTATATATTGCACCTCTTATCAATGAGTTGGTAGTGTTATGGAATGGTTTCACTATGTATGACATCTCCCGACCAATTGGATAAAGATAATTTCAATTCCATGCAATGCTTGTGTGGATAATTCATGATGCTCTAGGGTTGACACATTTCTATGGTATGTTATGGTGAATTCTAGTTGTACACGATAATTCAAATTCTAAAAATATACATATTTAATCCAATTTTATCGTTATCTTGTAGGTCTTCAAACAAAAGAAAAATTTGCATGTCTAATGTGTGGTCCAAAGATGAAATCTCATCATTCCAAAAGTTTAAGAATATCAATGACATGAATGAAATGTACAATTATGCCAGATGTTTGGCATGTTCTAATGATTGTTTTATATGTACTACTCTTATTCACCTTGTTTTATATGTCCTACTTATATATCTTTGATCTTTTGTTAAAATAAATTTCATTCTAAAAGAGTGTATTTAATCTCTATATGCTTAAACAACCTCACTAGTTAAGACTGTTCTCATTTGTAGTGGGCATGAAAAGAATCAAATCACTTGAAAGACACTAGTATTTAGACATGCACAAATTAGTGATGTGATTAAGAAAATTACATCTCTTTACAATTTCATGGTTGTCTTTGGTTTGTCATTTTGTTTTGAGTGTCTAGTGATTTAAACCAAAGACTTCGACTTAGCAAAAAAATGTGCAAGTCTACATTAGTATATTTCTTTTTATTGTAATTATAATTAGTATGAATGAACAAAATAATGACAATGCAATATTTGTGATAATTTAATATTTGTCGAAATAGCGTCAATGACTTTGGTCAATGTGCCTATGTGTCAATGTGGTGTTGGCCCATGCATGTTGAAGACATCACGCACAACAAGTAATCCTGGGTGTCAATTTTGGGTTTGCCCAAATAGGAAAAAGGTCTGGATACGTAATTATATTTTATGTTTAAAAATAATGTGACAACTAATCATTTTATGAAGAAATAATGTACATTTGGTATTGTCAGGGAAATACTGGATGTCAATACTTTCGATGGGTTGATCAAACCAAATTTACATCTACCCCATCTACATCTATACTTGATGTAGAAAAAGAGTGCAACCTGTGCAAGGCTCGAGAGGCAACTAGTGCCGCCAAGATTGCTTCAATGGTGAAAGCAGAAATCATATTTCTGCGATGCCTTCTTTGTGTAGTTTGTGCACTACTTTGTTGGGACCATATGCATAAATGTGGTTAACAAAGGGCTATTGTAGATACTGAATTTTTTTTATAGAATTTCTAGTAGATACACATAAAGAACATGCACATAAACATGACAAATGAGAAATATAAATGTATATATCACAATAGCTAACAAAAATAAATGTAGGCATCATAATCACAATATTTTGGAGACATAACATAATTGAATGGTATACCCAAATGATGCAACACAACTATATATCACTCCTCTAGTTCCAAGTTTACACTACAGTAAACAAAATCCATAGATAAAAAATAAATTTAGATAGTGGAGGAGAGTGAGAACGACCAAAGTAATATAGGTCCCTATATTATTTTGGTCATTATCGCTCTCCTCCTACGCTCTCTAAATTTATTCTTTATCTTTGGGTTTCATTTACATAGTGTAGACATGGAAATGGAGGAGTAGTTGCATTGCATCATCTGGGTATACCACTCAATTATGTTGTGTTTCTAAAAAATTCTAACCATGATGCATACATTTATGTTTCTTAGCTATTGTGTCCCAAGGACCCTTATGACCCTTTACGACCCTTTACGATCCCTAACAATACATCTTAGAGATCTTAAAATGTCATAAAGGGTCATAAGAGGCTCCTAGGAGGGTCAGATGAGCTTCCACCTTCACGTGGTTGGCCCTATTAAGTAGAGAATGTTAAACTATTCTTGAAATAAAGAGAAGCTCAATCATTTAGATCTCAATCCATGTATGACAAATATATATCGATCCATCTCAATGGCTACCAAATCAACATATCTTTGTCAAGAACCTAGTCGCAAAGAAACACCATAGACCGCACTATGAACCTGCACATAAAATTTGGACCAAAGAAGTCAAAAAGTAACTCGAATTAGATCCAAATGCAATCAGGTCCACATATATCCCATGAACACATCAAGAAGAATGTATCTCTGATCACCGCACTAGCTTCTTGTGCTAGAGCAGTCAGTGTCACAAGTTTAGATTCGGTAGGATCCATTCCAAATCCAAGTCTCTAGACTCGACTCAATAATCCATGAGCAGCTACTGAATCTACTACAAAATTATCTTTGAATTGTGTTGGAGCAGTCACTGTCACAAGTCTTGATTTGGTAGGATCCATTCCAAATCCAAGTCTCTAGACTCAACTCAATAATCCACAAGCCGCTACCGAATCTACTGCAAAGTTATCTCTAAATGATCCATAACCAAATCATGAGTAGGACCTAGATCTACAAGAACACCATTCTAAATTGATACCAACATCTGACATCCATCTGTCACATTAACAGTATCACTGTTGGGAAACAACCATAAATGATAGATATCCATCGTAAATGTCCAACGCATGTTGGTCGCATGTACAACATAGTCATCGTTACAAACCAAAAATGACGGATATGCATTTTAAACTTCTAACGGATATCTATTGCATTAAAAGCATTTCCATTGGCAAACATGTTACAAATGATGGCTACCCATCGAAAGATTATGATGAGTCATTGTCATTTGTTATTTGTTGCGACAGGTAGGTGTCCCAATTGTGACGACCACAAATAGGTCCGACGGCAGGCTCGCTATGTTGGCACCCTCTTTTAGCGATGGCCAAGGTTGTTGTAATTATGATGCCTGACAGAACCATTAGTTTTTCTGACTACAAAACTACGATGTCAAGTGGTGTCACTTAATTGATAGTTTACTATCTAAATTCAAATGTTTGGCCATCGAAAAAAGGTCTCAAATGTACTAGTGAGTATTAAAAAATGTCCTGAAAAAATTATAAAAATTGAAAAAGTCTTAAAAAATGATCATCCTAGTGAAAACCTAGCAATAGGCACCTTGATGTATCACAAAAAAAATAAAAAAATATCAAAAGTACAAAAAAATTGAAAAAAATTTAAAAAAATACAAAAAAATGAGAAAAAGAAAAAGTGCCTTGGTGAAAACCTAGAAACAGGTGCCTTGGTAGAAAAAATAGAATCTCTACCAAGATGGTGAAAACCTAGCAAATGGGTGCCACTTCTTTCAAAATGCTCCATCTATCAGTGCAATCTTGGTCTCTCCCAGCTTTTAGTCTTGCTTTAGTTTGTACATACCTCCCAGTTTGTTTCTGCATTCTTGGTTTCAATAACGTCAGTCTATGCACCAATCGGCTCAAATGTCTGTATCCTATCAATGTTCAAACTTGGGGGCAATCAAAGTCATATCCTACAGTCCTCAGTATCTTAGACATGCCATATCTAGTTAGGATCCTTTGAAGCTACATCTGAGTCAGTCAGTCAGTCCCCTCTCTAGAAAGGATTTTGCATCTACAACAACACAAACAAACATCAACATGAATGAAAAAAAATCTATGTTTCACATGCTTTTATCTCCTTGTATGCTTATTGATTCACATTGAGATTTTTTCATATTGTGTCCTTTTGAGCTCTTCGATGATGTCCTTTATAGGATTTAGAGAGTGATGACTGGGGGCATAATCTTTTCTTTATTTTCTACTTTGAGTAAAATCTAACAACTTTGGAAACTCTAGATTGAAATGGTGTCTATCTGTAAGAGCCTCCATCTCATATTGGATGACCATGAGTACCTCGACCATTGATACCCAGATGCTTCAAGGAATTTTGATCTAACTATTGTCTTTTTGAGTGATTTCTTACTCCTACTGTGAAACACAATCTTACCTAAGGATGTGAACGATAAAGGGTCACTACGAGTAATTCACATGGATTCAGAATGATCTCTTGATTGCTTGATGTGTTTGTACCACAAGGCATATTCAGGTCATCATGACGTTTATGTTTTGATGCTTATACAAATTACTATATCAAAATGGACATCATATTCAGGTCATCCTGGTGTTTATGCCTTGATGCTTATATCTAATTTGACATTTCAAAAACAAAATCAATATTCATATGTCCATGGTTGTCTAGCCAGTGGGTGTTGTATTGACTTTTGAGCATACAAATTGATATTCATATGTCTATGGTTTCATAACTAGTGGATGTTGTATTGATTTATCCAGTTACCTAATAAAAATTCAATGATGAAAATGACTGACACATTATTAGTGACTAGGTCCTAGGTCTTAGGTTTGCATTTCATTTTGCACTTTGCATGATTGCATTTATCTCACAATTGCCTAAATCAGCTTGACACTCAAACGATTCTTCAAAATGACACTAAACATATCATAAGGACTAAGTATCACATGAAGGTCTTCTTAAAAAATCACCAAGCAAGCACACCTGGCTACTTTCGACGTTTTGAACCCATTTTTGGGATCAAAATCAAAATTTGAGATTGTTTACTATGTCAAAATCATGATTTCAAATTTTTAGACCTAGGATGGCCGACTGCTTGCATATTCGACCTTCAATCATCATAGAAATCTAGAATTCAACTTAACTGATTATCTTACATCAAACTATCAAAATTTCAACTTGGTCACCCATGATCAACTCATGGTCAAACCTAGTCAAACTTGGTGTCCAGGACCTCTAAATGATGCAAAATGCATTTTCAAACATGTATAACAACTTCTACAATCAATTAACATGCTTCTAAACCATTCAATGCTAGCTTTTTTTTTGAGATTTCAATTTTCATCCCGAAGGGGGCATGGTATTGCACATCATTCAAGTCTTTAACTCAATTAGATCTTTCCTTAGTAATGAAGACAACAACAATGTCTAGTTGTTGATTCATCAAAATACCTCATCACTTGGGGCACATCGCTTGGGGCATATTAGATTCATCGAGATCCATATCAATCTGGTATCCTAATCAATCTTGTAAATTGTATCAGTTTTTCGTAACCATTGGTTCATTAGTGTTATTTCCTTGGTTCTTCATAACTGAATGGTTTAGATGTGATACCATTTTGATTCCTTTCAAAAATTAGATCTAGAATCAGGTCACTCACTTCTTTGTAATCATAAAGTTCAAAATCAGGCGTTTTGATACTTTTTCGTAATCACCGGTTCATTGTTGCTATAGTTGACATCATCATGATTCCTGGTCAACCAGGACCTAAATTAGCTTTTCAAATCTTTCAATCAATTTTTGTCTCAGAATCAGTTAATCTCTCAGAATATTTCATCATCATCAAACACAGATTATTCTTTGAACCACTATGCTTCACACAGCGATTCAAAGAGGGGCAAAATGTAATACCTCAAAAATGGGCTATAGGTTCATTAACCTCTTAAATCAACAATTCGATCGAAATCGACATCAATGTCCTAACCTAAGGCACATCTGTACATCAGTTTATCAAAAACCTAATTGATTATCTTAATTCTGCATCGGGGAATATTCCTTGAATATTCCTAATTTATCATAATTATCTTTAATTGAATATTATTTGGTGATAAATGTCATTATTTATCCCAAAGTTGATTAATTGAATATTATGAATATTTAATTAATTAAATTAATTCTGCCACTTAATTATTTAATTAGATTTAATTGTACTTATTCCTAATTAATATTGTTTTTATTTTTACAATAAATCAAAATTCCTACAAACAATCAATTGAATATTTATTTAATTGATTTAAAATCAAAGTTGTCAAATTTAATGATTTAATTGGAATAAAGTTTGATTTAATAATTGATTAACCCATAAATCAATTGTTTTAATTCAAAATCAGTTAAGTTGAAAATAAATCACTTTATTTATTAAATTAATTCATATTAAATCATGCACAATTAGAAAAGCAGTTAACTTCAAATCAATTTTCAATTTCAATTTGTTAACTTTCTAAACTCAACATCTGATGATGAGTTGAAAAAGAGAACTAAACTCTATTTTGAGATAAAAACTGCTTTTGCATGATTTTATGAGTTTATTTATTCTTAATTTCTTGTTAACTCAAAAATCAACCTGATTTTATCAAGAGTGATTTATGGTTTTTCTTATGCAACCTCAAACCCTGGATTTCTATAAAAACAAGGCTCAGCTCTTCATAATACATCCCTCAAGCTTTCAATATCTCAATCTCTTGAATTTGCACAATTACTCTGACGAAA
Source organism: Chamaecyparis obtusa (assembly GCA_027943335.1). NCBI lineage: Eukaryota > Viridiplantae > Streptophyta > Pinopsida > Cupressales > Cupressaceae > Chamaecyparis > Chamaecyparis obtusa. Next base: position 1,847,620 of record BSBK01000092.1, read on the forward strand.
TTGCATACAAAGAATCAATCTTTTGCGGCAGGTGACTTTATGAGATCAATTCATAGTTTTTCATAGCTTTGCATAGATTTTCATATCAATTCATATCATTCTTAGATTAAATCTACATATCATTTTCAATCAATTCTAGCTTAGATTCATACAATTTTTCATCTTAATTGCATAGAAAATACAAAAATATAGATTAATCTGCATTCATATTTCAATGCTTTCAATGATTAAAATCCTTTGTTTAGGTGTTGCATTTTCATTGATCTCAGTCTAATTTGAGAATACATACTCGCACCTACTAGAAGGCAGTAAATCATCTGGTTAGCTTAGTTTCAATTACTTGCAGATTTCAATTTTGCTAACCTCTAATGTTTTACTGAAGTGTTGTGTCTGCAACTAGTTACAATTTTCACACACACATAAATGAGTTGATTTATTATAGTTATTTATTTATACATGGATTCTAATGGCTTTGGTGGAGTTAAAAGGTGACAAGTCCTTTTTTTGAATTGATTGTCCCTAAGCAGTGATCAGGGGTCACAATCATTTTGTTTGGAGCTATAGTGAGTTCATGTGATACTCCACTTCTTGTATTGGAATAGAATGTGGAAGGAGGTATTATTATTGGATACTTTTTTTCCAAAGGTGTATGGATGCAAGTATGCAGGGAATGAGAAGATCAATTCACTGATTGCTTGGGAGACACTATTTGAAGGGTCACTTGAATTGGGATCAGTTATGGTCTAGATGATTTTTTCATTGGAGAACCACTTTTCTTTTCTTGGATAGCCATAATATGATTAGGGAGTGATGTTACATTCATTGAAGAGATCTAGAAAGGTGTGGAGGTGTTTGTTTGAACAAGCCCTAGGGTATATGGCCTCAAAGAGAGGGTTTGGTGAATGGGATATTAAAACTTATTGTCTATCCTTTAAAATGTGAAAATCCTTAGATTTGGAAGGTATCTAGACTTTTTTCATGGATTAGGAAGTCTGGGTAGATGAGTAGATAGAACTTGCTTTGTAATAGGAAGCCTAATGGAGGGATAATTATAGTGCACCAGTCATTGTTTGGACAGTTGGTCCAAAAGAGTTTTATTTGATTTCAAGATATGTTGTCTAGATCTAAAAATGGTATCCTAATATGTATTTTTTTTCTTAAGTGTTTTGGGAAAGATTTTCAAGAACCTAGAAAAACCAGTCTGGTAGTGCTACTAGGAGAATAAGCCTAGTTTGGCATCCAGTTTGGAATTGGTGAGTTAATGGGGTTTCTTAGTTGAATCCAATGATTGGTTTGAGGGAAAATGAGTTGTTTACAATGATGTGGAGTTTTTGGTGGTGCCATAAGTTGTTTATGCACTCTGATTAGTATGTATTGGATCAAGAGGAATGATCCTTATGGAGGTCTAGTTGATAAGTGGGGAAAGACATTGTGAAGTCCCTCATTTCAAGAAAATATTGTTGGAATAATCACATGTAATCATTTAAAACTTTTATTTACTACATTATAAAGAGACTTGGATGATGTAGCTAGATTGTGGAACATTCATTGCTAGAAGTCAATATCAGTATTAAAATTTGAAAAGGAGGGCATTAAAAAATACAACTACAAGAATATTCTTCTTGAAGGTTATGTAGCATATTGATGAAATTTTTGTCTTATAAATGTGATAAAATGTGTCCAAGGATGACTCTTGAAAGTTGTAGCTAATGACATTTCATTTTGGTTTTCTATGGTTCCATAGCCAATTCAATTAGTCCTAGGTAGGTAGAAACTTTCCAAGGTTAAGGGGGTATTGTTGGCAATTTGGCTGAGTTGGTTACATAGATGTTGTCATTATGGAAACATATGATCTACATGATGATCACATAGGTCAGAGAGCTAGTATGTCAGAGTGCAATGCAAAATTGTCTAAGTATGAGACAATGTTTTTACCAGTGAACTTGGAGATAGTTTTTATTTGCGATGTTGATTGGAGTAAGTTCAGTGCTTTTTCACTTGAACATAGACTCTATGATGACTATTTAAGACTCATCTCAAAGTGCAAGTCAGTATGGCATGTACGGAAGAAGTTATGATAGTTTTACTAAAGACAGTGTCAAGCTGACAGGATAAAATATGAAGATAGAATTGTTAAAGAGTTAAGGGATTATTTTGTTTATCAAAATAATCACTTAACAATATAAAGGGATGACATCCTAGATGTTAACCCTTGGATAAAATTATTTGTAATATAATAGCTGACTGGAAAGTTATTAATCCTAATAACTTGTATAAATTTAATGTAATCAAGAAGTAATATGTAAGAAGAGAAAAAAGATATATGATGCATATGTAATAGCAATAGTGAAAGAGTAGTGAAGAGATATTGATGCAAGTAGTATAAGGTTATGTACCTTAACCTTCTTTTGTAATCAGTGTATATTGTACATTACTTCTTTGGGGAGTGGGCTCATCTAGTAATCACTTTCTGTACTGCCAACTCCTAATAGGGTTGAGGCTTCTAACAAGGCCTATAGTCCCTTAATCAAGACTGAGACACTATATGCATGTAATAGACTCCTAATAGAGTCAACATACTTAACAAGATACTTTTGATTAGTGGGTATTTGTGGGTACCATCCCCACTGGGGTTTTCCCTTGGCCAAGGTTTCCTCGAGAACAAATAATGTGTTATGAGTTCTTTAGTTTTATTTCTATGCATGTTGTTTAGCTTCTTATGTTATGCATGTGTTAAGATAATTTGTTATATCCATAATTGGGAAAAATTAAAACTTTTTAGAATACTAATTCACCCCCCCTCTCAGTATTCTCTATTTCTAACAATTGGTATCAGAACATAGTTACTCAGAAAATAATAATTCAAGGAAAGCCTAGCAACTTGAGTAAGATCTCTATGGATATGGATCAACTATAGAAGAATATTGAAGAAGCTCTTGAATAGATTGAATTTCTTAATATTGAAAGAGACATTTTGAAAAGAAAATATGATGATGCAAAGAACCTCATTGAGATCATAAAAAATAAGTTGGAAGATCTGAGATCTGAAAAGGAATCTAAAGTTTTTATTGAAGATTGTGATGACAATTTAAAAAAAGAAAATGAGATCCTTAAGCATGAACTAAAGATAGAAAATTTGAAGCTTAGTATGAAAGATGGAAATGGTAAGAATGAAGCAAATCTAAAATTTGAGAATAAAATTCTAAAGACTGAAAATGAAGGACTAAAATCTAAACTTGGTAAAGTAACATCTAAACTTGAGAAAGTCAATTTGCAGTATGCTGAACTTGAGAAATACAATAAAATTGTGAAAGGTGAACTGACTCAATCCAAACAACAACTTGAAAGGCTATATTCAACTAGTGAGAATATTGATGAACAAATATCTTATCAAAAACCATTCTATGATAAGACTGGTCTTAGATTCAACACTTTTAAAGCAAATGAAGAAAGCAAGGAACCAGATCTAAAAATATCTGAAAGCATAAATGAGAAGAAGTCTGATGAGATTAACAAGTCTGAAGATACACCTAAAGAAGAAGAATCACCTAAGAAAGAGGAATCACCCAAAGGTATGAAAAAAGAATTAAAAGGTAGATGTTTTGCTTGTAATACTATTGGTCATATGAAGAGAGATTACATAGGTAAGCAATTCAAACCTCTTAATGGTTATTGTTATAATTGTCATGGTTCTGGACATAGAGCTATTGAATGCAGGAAACATAAATTTATTGAGAATAATAATGGTAGTAGAATGTTTAGGAATACTAACAATGTAGATAAGAAACCTACTAAAGATATGAACAGAAGAAATGGAGTAATATATTATAGATGCAACAAGGTTGGACACATTGCTAGAAACTATAGATCATAGATCAATCAGCCTGGACCAAGATATGGAAATAATGGAATTGTTTGTCAGATATGCAAGAAGATTGGACATATAGCAAGGTTTTGCAGAATGAACAATAGATTTTTTCATCCTAATCCTAATCCCAGAAATCATGCAAGAATAAATGAAGATGCAAGTAACAATCAGAAAGGATGCTATAGTAATTCAGATGAAGTGAATTTTATCAAAAGAAAAGATCAAGGAGACATATTCAACATTGAAGGTAATTAGGAAGGTGAAGCATTAAAAGGTAAGAATGAATCTTTACCTGACCCATCTCAAAGTACTTAATTTATGAAAATTGCAGTAGAATAGGAACTTAGATTAGTGTAGAAGTAGATATATGATGAACTGAGTCTTGCATAGTTAATGCAAGGTATTATATGATGTTCTAATGCTATGGTTAAGAGCGCAAAGAAAAATATTATGTTTTGTGAGATCGCAAGAAGTTTTAAGTTTTGCAGGTTAGCAAAATTAGCTTTTTGGAAAGAAGCGGCAAAATAATTGAATGCAATGTCAGATCTAAGTAAGATTGAATTAATAAAAGGTCATGATCTATATTATTTGATCATAAAAGTGAATTCAAGTGTTAAGGAGATCAAATAGAAATGATTGGAAGCATTTTGCAAGGATTTGGAGAAGAATTTTGTGTCGAATCTACACAAGCCCTAAAATCATGAAATCGAGTTATTTTACTTGACAGATCTTTAAATAAGTGAAGGAATTAGAAGAAATTATGGATGTTTCTTTAATTCACAATGTAAGAGATAAAAATAGACCTAAGTTGAAAAGGGAACCAATAGAACCCTTGGAAGATGATCCTAGGTTAGCTTTATCATCCATACCAAACAAAGTTTTACATCTAGAGAATGTTAAAAGTTATCTTGGATGCAAACTAGAGACTATCAATGATAGTGATTTCACCAAGGAATATCAGAAGATCTATAATCAGGACATGACATTGAAAGAAGGATTTGAACATTTGAAAGATAATGAAATCATTACAGTATGAATTTGACAATGAAGAATGTACTAAGATAATCTTAAGTAGAATTTATAATGGGAAGTTTTGGTTAGAAGATAGAGTGATAGATATCACATCTGATTTGATTCATGAAGTCACTGGACTATCTAAAACTAGAGCCATTCCTTTAAATGAGAAGAACATGAGGAAAATAGTCATAGACAACACAAATTCATCCTATAATGGTAGAGGAATTGTGATTAGTAATATTCAACAAGATGATGTCAGATACTTATGCAAGATCCTAACCACTAAGTTTTGTGAAAATTCAAGAGAGGATGACATGGCAGATGGAATGATACATGCAACTTATCTAATGTGTGTAGAAAAAGTACAAGTTGATATGTGTGAGATTCTAAGAATTCAATTATTTGATAATTTAGAAAAGATTAAGAAAACTAAGTATACACAGTTTAGATTCTCATCCTTAATCACCTATATGTTTTTTCATCTATTGAGAAGATTTCCTTACACCATTGGAAATGAATGGAATGATTTCCAAACTACAATGGAAAGGATTAACCTAGTGTACATAAGGCATGTTATTAATAAAGTGAATGAGAGTGCAGTATTGGTAATCAAGACATTTCAGGATATAGTGTCTAGCATATCAAGGATCCCATAGTCTCTTGTGGAGAAGTATAAAAATGAGATATGTTTCATGGTTGATATTGACTTTACCTACATTAAAGCAGTAGAACCTAGAACAAAGTTCATAGACCCTCTTGGCTATGAGATATCTGAGGTAGAGATAGAAGGATATGTGAGCAGGTTACTTAAGTGCAAGTTGGACACTCACTATAACAGGTTTGGAACCTTTGAGGAGAACTTAAAGTCCGCAAAGACCTTACTTGAAGAGAAGAAGTTAAATAAAAGAGTTGAGAGTACTATCAAGAGAATTCTAAAAGATACAAGGATGACTGAGCATGAATTCTTGGTAGCAAAGCAAACAGCAGCAGCCATCAGAGATATTGGACCAAAAGAAGTTTTGTCTATTCGACCTTTATCGTCAATTGCAACATAGCAAGAAGAAACACAAGTTAAGGTGAAAGTGGAAGAAATTGAGAAGGATCAAGAAGCAAGGATATCCACTAGATCCACTTCCTCCACACCTAGGAAAAGAGTAAAAGAGAGAGCTACTGGACTAGGTAAAAGACATAAAACATTAGTGCAACCAGTTCCAAGGAAAATTGCAGAAATCAAAGATGATGGCACTTCTATTAAGAAGAAAACTTGGAAACCTAAAGTTGAGAAGCTTAATGAGAAGATCATTTAGGATGGAGACTTTATAAGAATGAATAAGTATTATGAACTCTATGATTATGCAGAGAGATTAAATTTGGAAAATGCAGTGGTAAAGCATATGGTTTTGTCTGATAAGAAGTTTGATACAATTCATGGTAAGATACCTGATGATTTGTACAATAAACTTGTGAATAGGAAGAAGAGAGCATCAGAGGAAGAAACTTCTATTAGACAAAAGCTTGTAAGAAAGCTTTGTGTTGTAAAAGATGAAGCACACTTTAGTCAGATCATGAAAGCTTTAAGCACCCATTTGAGAACCAAGAAGAGAACCATTCAGATTGTGGGAGGTGGATATGAAGAAGTTAATTCAAAAATAGAGCAAGCAATCATCAAGGTTATGTCAAAAAAATGCTGGAGAACTATCAGTTGTAGTAGAGCAAGCAGGTGAAATAGAAAAAGAAGACATTCCCTCTCCACCAGCCATTAACATTAAAGATGAAGTCCTGAATGTAGAAGGAACGAAGATCACCCTGGATATTGATGATAATATATTCAAGAATTTGGAAAACATTGTTGAAAATTTGGCTTTTGAAGAGAAGGAAACTACTAAAGGAGAAGAGACAACAAAGACCACAGTCGTAAAACCCTCATTGATAGAAAAAAAAGTACCTATTCCCACTAAAGTAGATACCAGTCTTACTCCTGAGACTGGAAAGAAGAATCAGATTGGATCTATAATTGAGCATTTGGGAAAGGAAGTAGATGATGATGATCAGATGGAATTGATCACATCCTTGAACAAGATCATTGGAAAGAACAAGAAAGTAAAAATCCTTGAAGGATGCCTGAAGGAACTTACTGAGAAGTTACAAGGTGTTGTAACTACACAAATTACAGAAGCTAACCCTTTGGAGAAAGCAAAGAAAGTAATGAACACTTTTAATAGTGAATTCACAAATTTATCTGATATAGCAAAAGTGAAAGCTCAAGCAGCGTATGAGGCCAAAATGCTTTTGAACATTAGCCAGAATATCAGGAATGATATCAAAAATCTTGATATCTGTATAAAGGACTTGAGGAAGGATTTGGAAAGAGGAAAATGTTTATACATCCAGTGTACAAAATCAGAGACCTTGATAGAAGAAGAAGATCAAAAGGTGAAGATGAAGGAAGCAAAAATTCAGAATGAAACTTTCTTTCAAGCCCCAATGTGAAGGTATTTGATGTTGAGAAGAAAATTCGTAAGATATATGATGGAATCAAAATTTTGCAAGATGAAAAAGATAGGAAAATGAAAAGACTCACTCTTTTAAGAGAGCACAGTTCTATGAAGTTAAGTATTAGTGAAGGGCAATTGGAAGAATGTCTTTTAGCTAAGACATCTTTTCAAAAGTTTAACTTTGAGAATCTCCAAGCATGCGAGATAGCATCTTATGGATTATGCACACTACTCAGTGTGGCAGATTCTATTAAGAAATCATGGGAGGAGTTAGAGGCTATAAAGATTGATTTTGTAGATTATGTTGCAAGCCTACCAGCTTTGCAATATTGAATTAAGGTATAATCTTTTTGTGAATACAGTTTTGTAACCCTCCTTACCTTTATTTTGTCATTATTGTCAAAGGGGGAGAGATATATAGCAGAAAATTGATAAGAAAATGATAAGGATTGATACTCTTAGGGGGAATATTATATTAGAGATAAGTTTTTTTTGGACTTATAAGGATAGTATTTATTTAATACTATGGCCACAATTTTGATATTTTGAAGTTGTAGACTTAGCCAATTTTCTCATATGTTGCCACCAATGACAAAGGGGGAGATTGTTGGAAATTTGGTTGAGTTGGTTACATAGATGTTTTCATTATGGAAACATATGATCTAAATGATGATTGCACAAGTCAGAGAGCTAGTATGTTAGAGCGCAATGCGAAATTGTCTAAGTATGAGACAATGTTTTTACCAGTGAACCTGGAGATAGTTTTTGTTTGCGATGTTGATTGGAGTAAGTTCAGTGCTTTCACACTTGAACATAGACTCTATGATGACTATTGAAAACTCATCTTAAAGTGCAAGTCAGTACGTCATGTATAGAAGAAGTTATGACATTTTTACTAAAGATAGTGTCAAGCCGACAGTATAGAATATGAAGACAAAATTGTTAAAGAGTTAAGGGATTATTTTGTTTATCAAAATAATGACTTAACAATATAAAGGGATGACATCCTAGATGTTAACCCTTGGATAAAATTATTTGTAATATGATAGCCGACTGGAAAGTTATTAATCCTAATAACTTGTATAAATGTAATGTAATCAAGAAGTAATATGTAAGAAGAGAAAAAAGATATATGATGGATATGTAATAGCAATAGTGAAAGAGCAGAAAAGAAATATTGATGCAAGCAGTATAAGGTTATGTACCTTAACCTTCTTTTGTAATCAGTGTATATTGTACATTACTTCTTTGGGTAGTGGGCTCATCTAGTAATCACTTTATGTACTGCCAACTCCTAACAAGGTTGAGGCTTCTAAAAAGGCCTATAGTCCCTTAATCAGGACTGAGACACTATATGCATGTAATAAAATCCTAACAGGGTCAACATACTTAACATGATACTTTTGATTAGTGGATCTTTGTGGGTACCATCCCCACCGGGGTTTTCCCTTGGCCAGGGTTTCTTCAAAAACAAATAATGTGTTATGAGTTCTTTAGTTTTATTTCTATGCATGTTTTTTAGCTTCTTATGTTATGCATGTGTCAAGATAATCTATTATATCCATAATTGGGCAAAAGTAAAAGTTTGTAGAATACCAATTCACCCCCCCTCCTCAGTATTCCCTATTTCTAACAGGTATAACTTTGAATTAAACCCTACTTAGGCATATGCATCACCAAGGGACCAAAATTTGATGTGAGTCATCCCTTGAATAAACTATATTTATTGGAGCCTATAAGGTAGAAAAAAATTAAGAGGGAGAAAAAATTGTCTATATTTATTGGAACCCATACCTAAAATAATTGGTAACCAAAGGTTGTAAGATTATTATTATTTATTTCAAGTATTTAAATTAGTAAAATATTAGTCCTTTGACTTTTATAAGAGACTTTGATTAAGAGGAAATTAAATTCAAGTGAATCCACAGTAACTTATCCTTTACATATATAAAGCATTGCATATAAAATGCCTATGGAATGTTTGTCATAGCGAATATGAACTACAGTTGAAACATTACTTTTTCTCTCACCTTGTATTGTTATTAACTTCACTAATTAATTAATGACCCTTATGGATTTGTGACGCATTGTTATATATATGTTACTATATCATTTTTTATACTTTCTCATATTCTAGATATTTGAAATATGTTTGATCCTTAAGGATTAAATCATATCATAGTTATCTCTTAACACTTGATGTATTTTAACCTTTGGTATTACAATACCTTAATATACCTCAAATTATCATTTGTGTACCATGATAGCTTTTATATTTGGTCATGCATATGAAATGATGAGTGTGTTCTTCTCTTGCAAATAAAGGTGTTGTTTCCAAATATTTGTTCCTTGATCATAGTGTTCTCACTATTTTCACAGTGTACATGTACTCTTGATTATTATAATCTTTATGAAACTCAATCATCTTTTCTCTCTATTCATTTTCTTGGGCCATAATTTGTCATTGTTTGTTACATCTCTTTTAGCAAGGCATTAATCCTTCAACCTATATCTGATCACTATCTCTTATAAGCTATAGATGCACTAAGGAAACCTTCTATCATTAAATTCACAGGTATTATCTTTAAGACAACAATATCATATTTATTTACTATACCTTAAGATATGTATTCTCTTTATTCATAATAGATATGTTTACTATATATTCATGATATGATTACTTACGTCAATGCTTGGACTTGTAAATGCTCCTTGAGGAAAATGACCTTTTTCTATAGCATTTTCTTTGTCTTTTCACTAGTAATTATGAGATTATCTTTGACATGTAATTATTGATTCTTGCTTCATAACAACACTGTAATTTTATCTATCAATTTGATGTCTCTTGGCATTTTATATGAGATAACTATTGTACCTTATTGTATTTACTTTTCATGATGTTCTTGTAATTTGTCCTTTATGATCGATGCCTCAACTTGGAATTGATATATCCTTCAATTGATTTGATCTATTCATGAGTAAATCTAAACTAAAAGGTTTCAGGTACAAATGACTTGTCATTTTAATAGTTTAATGCAAGTGTTTAGAATACGACCTCTTGTCAACTGAAAAATAAGACTAAAAGGTTTCAAACTGAATAATATGTCCTTTTAATAGCCCATAACATAGATAATTTCTATATCTATCCTTCACAGATCTCCGTCTTTATTTCCCATTGACATGTTGGGCTCAACCCTTGTGGGAGCCATATTTTTCTCCACACACTAAATAATAAATATATACTTTCTCCTACACATAAAAATAACTATTAGATTAAAACTTTTAGTTCTGAATGTCTTCTTTCTGATATTTAATTTTCCACTCTTTGATTCATTTATCTAAAAGTATTCATGCTCTTGATGTTTAGTAGGTATAGGACTGAGACCTATCATTTCTCTTCTCACATTATTTTTACCACCCTACAGGCTAATTTTCATTAGGAGAATTCTAAAGACAAAGATGGAGACAAGGAAGAAGAGACCTCCTAATGATATGTGGGGATTCATCATTATAATAGGAAATGATGGATCCCTATCCTTTATCTACTACTTTTCATTCTTGCATACATCTCATTTACTTGTATCTATTTTCATAATTGTCCCATGGCTTGTGTGGGTTCTTTATACTTTCTCTTTTGTATATGAAATGAAAGAACTCAAAGTAAAAAACATGTAATTGTAATATTCTTCTTTTGTAAACACTTTTCATAACTATATAATGTTATTTTCATTAATGAAATGGTCTTTTGTTTATGCATTTTATTCTTTTTAGTTAAACACTAAACCCAAAAATTAAAATTTAATATGAACAAAATGTACCCTTTCATTTGAGCTTATCAGCTACCCATGTTCTACATATTTGAGATGGATGCAAAAAATAGGTAAAAAGTACATAAAGTATTGTAATCACCTAAAAATGGTCATTAGCCCCTTTTTGATAAAATCATAAATTGCTTATTCTAGATCAAATCCTGGTTCTATCATTTATTCGATTATTTTCTATGGGCTAACCATTTTATCCTAAGTCTTTATTTATTAAAAGGAATATTTCCTCCCCTTTTAATAAATAAAAAGACCCCACTTTTCCTCTTATCCTAAGTTGCACAAATAAAACACTATTCTTATTTTATAAAAAGAGAAAAAAATAAAAAAATAAAAATCTTATTTAATCAAGAGAACATGCTCCCTTTTAATTAAAAATCTCTTTTAATTAAATAGAAAAATCTTTTTAATGGAAACCACTTTTCTAAAAACAATAAATAAATAATAAAATAAAAATAAAAATAAAAAGACTTTTTGTCTTCACATGAATGCACACTTTCCAAGGTGAGTGGAATCTCTTTTTGCCTCTTAATCTCTTCCACATATCTTTTTGCCTCTTAATCTCTTCCACATATCTTTTTTGCCTCTTAACTATGTCCATTGATTTTGCCTCTTGAGAATCTTGAGCACATGGATCAACCAAGATTTAATTTCTACCTTTGATAATTCTTTTTTGCCTCTTAATCTTGACCGTCCATTCATTTCTAAAATCCTTTAAAAGGAGGCTCTCTCCTCATTCTTAATCACTCATCTTTTCCATCTCTTGCAAATAATCCATCTTTTGCATGATTCATCCTCTTGGAGTCTTGGCATCTTAGCATCTTGGAGTCTTGGAGCTTCTCAATCTTGGCATTTTGGAGCTATGTTGTTTTGAAGGTGCTCTTGCTTTCATGGAAAATGTTTAAAATTGCTTGAGGTACTTTGTTCCATCTCTACAACATTTGGATTTTGGGATTAAAATTGAACCTCTCATGTGTTTGGCTTGAGTGTTTACATGCTTTCATAGACCACATTTCAATTGATGCTCTTAATGGGAAATGAAAGAACATAAATTTATTTTTACAAGTTTGTGTAAGTGAATGCTTGTGTTTAAACCTTAAGTAATTCTTGGTTCCAATATCAAATATCTCATTGAGTGATTAAGGGCATGGATTCATTCCTTATTTACATAGGGAGTTAAATGCACCACTTTGTGGACTCACTCTATGTTTGCTTGGAAAGTTAAATATTCCATTGTTCAACCCTTTTTCATTTGTGAGTAGTATTGATAAGCAACTTTGGAGTACTTTTGATTGATCTTGTTAGTAAATTAGGTGTTGGACTCACTTATTTCTAATTACCCCTCATTACGACCCTTTAGATGCAAGGTCAGAATTCATACGTAGGGGAGGGGTCTACTTGAAAAGAGCGTTAAGTGTTCCACAAAGTTCTCCCTTTTATGCTTTCTTGATCTCATTAGTTTTCTAAGGTGTGGACTCACTTTGAGTTTGTGTGAGGAGTTAAATGTTCCACTTTTGGACTCACTTTGAGTTTGTGTGAGGAGTTAAATGTTCCACCTTGTGGACTCACTTCACATTCACTTGAAGAGTTAAATGTTCCACTTTTGGACTCACTTCACATTTACTTGAAGAGTTAAGTGTTCCACCTTTAGTGCTTTAAATACTTTTGATAGTGAATTGCTTACCTTTTTATTTCTAGAAGGCCTGCTTGGGGACACACCACCTCAAGGGACGACCTTAACTTCTGTGTTCTGATGAACTATAAATAGCAAGTGGTGAATCGAAAGACACCTCTCTTGGGAATTGAGTTTGATATCACTCTTGGCTAAGCCTCAAAGAACTTTATACCTTTGAGAAGTGAAGGAGGAGATTTGGGTTACCATCTCCCCCCGGCTATGTGATTTCAGATTCTTCTCATCTACAGATTTGGGCCTCACGTACCTTACATATATCGAGGACACCTCTTAGAAAGCCATGTATATCCATGTAGATAGCTTGATATGATGTTGTTGTGTTCTAAGTGCCTGCTAAAACATTTTTAAGAACATACACAAGTAGAATCTTTAAGGAGTAGAAATACTAAGTCACTATTCTTGTTCATGTGCAAGGTTGCTTTGCCCCTTGCTCATTGTTTGAAGACAATTGCTTGCTTGAACTCCTTGATTGCTGTCTTATGTGCTTGATCAATGATAAAAATCTGTTGATATACTTGATCTTTTAAAATGTTTCAAAACTAAGATTTTTATGTTCACTGGTCATAGAGTTGTATGACCCTGGAATAGTGTCACATCCTATTATGAGAATTGTCATGTGACAGTTCACCCCGCTTGCCTGGAAAGTGTCACCCATAACCTTTTTGCTATCTTGTTGCTGTTACAATTCGGAGCTGCTAAACTTGCATTTTAACCTGCTATAGAGTGTCTTTTTCTTGTTCTTATCTAAAGCTGGCTTGTTATCTACATGCTCAGACTTGTTATAGATTGAAACAAATGAGCTAAAACTATTGGATTTGAGCTTAACAAATGCTACTCTTGATCACTTGTCGCATCACAGTTACCTCTCTAGCTACTTGCTTATTGAGCTTCTTACTCGCTGCTTGGCTTTAGTCAATTGATTGCTGTAAGTGCTTGAGCACTTTTGACAAGCCATCTCTCTATTGTTCTACTTTGACAAGTGATCTTTATTAGCTTTGCTTATCTCAAATTTGAGAAACTTTGTCTCATTCTATTAGTCAACCAACATCTCTTTTCATGCCGGTTACAACTCGGTCTCAATTTGAGTAGGAGAATCACTCTCCGTTCACTTATACATAGTTACCTTCTCCAATTAGATGCTCACGAGTGCCCATTAGCAACAATAGTTCTAGTTCTACCCAATTTGAGGATTCTAAGGCTACCCCATGGTACAAAGGAGGTTTCCTCTTTTCCACATTCAAGACCCCCAAAAACACAAACAGTGTCTCACTCACTTTGACTGAACAAGAAAAATTTCAACACCTGCAAGAACACTTTGAGCATAAGGATAACCAAGAACACTTAGAGAAAGAACATAATCAACAAAGGATGGATGCTGCTAGGCATATGGCTTCTAGAGGAATGTCTTATGAGCAACTTGAGACTAGTAACTTTGACCATCGACCTCTTTTTAATGACAACAATGGCAACAACATGCCACCAAGATCTCCTCCAAGACCCACTTTTGGTATGCCTTCTTCACCACCTAGGCCTCCTCCCTCTCAACATGAGGCAGAGGCTAATGATGAGATTTCTAGTAAGGATCTTATGAGATTTGAACAAGATGTGGTCTCCCAACGAATGATGCATAAGCTTTTAGAGCGTAATGGTGATCAATATTTTCAATATATGACTTCTAGAGGATACAAGCTTCCTCCTGGCTATGATGTCAGACAAATTGTCCAACAAAGGGTACCAACTGAATTGGAAGTCCTTCAAGAAGAACTACGTCAGACAAATCAACGCCTTACCCAAATGGCAATAGAAAGAGAGCCTCCAAAGGTCTCTTTTGTAGAATCAATTTGTGTTCTTCCTTTTGATAGGAGTCTATACATGGTCCCATTTCCTAGGGATGTTGAGGTTCCCAAATATGACAAGTATGATGGAAATGGTGATCCCCAAGACCATGTGCATCACTTTTATGCTCTTAGTATGGAATTTCTTCATGAAGACACATTTCTTCTATGATTATTCCCTCGAAGCTTAAGAGGCCAAGCTTTAGAATGCTTTGTGAAATTGACACCACCTCTTAAGACTTTTGATGAGTTGGCTTAGTGATTTACCCAGCATTATTCTTACAACATCCAACAACCTGTCACCGTGATAGATCTTGGTAATCTAAGACAACATCAAGGTGAGCCATTTGCAACTTACTTACAATGTTGGAGGTCATTGTATTCTAGGTATCCTCATTAGTTACCTGAGAGAGAAAAGATTGACATTTTTGTCAACACTCTTGTGCCTGAGCTATATTATGATTTAAGGAAACAACTATTCTCTTCTTTCAATGACATGGTTGAAAGTGCATATCAAATTGAGGATGTAGCTATAAGAAAAGGGGATATTTTTATTAATAAAGATGCTAAAGGCAATGGCAAATACAAGAAAAAACCTTGGAATAAAAATAAGTATGTTGTTAATGATGGGGTTGTTGATGCTCCTAAAGCTAAAGAGCCTACTTTCAATCTCTCTAATGCTATCTATGTAGCAAAATAACAAGAAGCTACCAATGCTCATAGTGCTCCTAAACCTCACTATGTAGATAATCCTAAGAAGTCATTTCGAAAGCGAGTCTATACCAAGTTGGCAAAACCTTATGATGTGATCCTTAAGACTTTGGTTGATAATGGATATCTTATGCTTCCTGATAAACCTGGTAACTGGGATCCGATAAATAGGCCTGATTGGTGGCGAGAGGATTCTTATTGTCATTATCACAAAAACAAGGGACATCTGACAAACAATTGTTTTAAGCTTAAGGATGATATTCAGGATCTTATTGAGAATGGCACAATCTCCACTGATGGCTTAACTAAAAATTTTGATCACACAGCTTTCAAAGATCCTCTACCTAAGCATGATAAGGGGGAAACCTCTCAAACACATAAGAAGAATCATGATGCAAAGATCAATTACACATATCCTTCTAATACGCTTGTGATTAACATGGTAGAGCTCGTTGAGAGTGTTCTAATGATGAGGTCTCAAGATGATAATAGAGCCAATCATGGTAAGCCAAAGTTGGTCTTGCAAACACATGGTAGTTCATCTTCCCGAAGTGAGACACTGAATGTTGTTACTAGGGGGCAAGCCAATATTATCCTTAAAACTACGCAAGATCCCAAGCAAGCTTTTCCTTCCAAACAAGTGGCTCCTTCAGCCACCCTTAGCTATGATCTTGTCCAACATTTGCAAAAGACACCAGCACAAATATCTATCCTTGAGTTGCTTCGGTTATCCCCTTCGCATAGAGAGATTCTTGATGAGGCTCTACGTACAACACGTGTTCCCAATGACATTGATCTAGATCAATTTCAGGCTATGGTCAACCACATTTCATCTCTGCTATCTCTCTCTTTTTCTACAAAAGATGACATATCTATTGCTCACCCGCATAATCTAGCTTTACACATTGAAGTTCTAGTCTACAATACCCGAGTCCGCTGAGTCCTGATAGACAATGGTGCAGGGTTAAATATTGTTTCTTTCAATGTCATACAACAGTTGGGTTTGTCAAAATTTTCTATGGATTCTAAGAAGAAGATTACTATAAAAGCTTATGATGAAGTGGAAAGATCTTCCAAAGGTCTTGTCACGTTGCCTGTCCGAGTGGGCCCTATCACAAAAGATATTAACTTCCAAGTATTGGACATTCCAATCGCATATAACATTCTTTTGGGTCATCCTTGGATCCATGACATGCAGGCTGTTCCTTCCACTTATCATCAGTGCGTCAAATTTCCATACAATGGCACTGAAGTTGTGATTCCTGGAGACCATACTATTGCTATTAATGCTCTTGCTACTGCTGAAAAATTTGTTCCTCACAATGAACCTACTATTGATCCTAGTACATCTCTAGTTGCTACTGAGAAAACACTTAAGATGATGAGCCTTGGTATGGGTGAATATACACTGGATTCTTTTGCTTCTATACCTATTTCTCCTAGGTCATATGGGAAACCTTCTGATAAAATGAAGCCTTCCACTTCTGCTTATGTGATCTTTGATACTTTTTTTCCTTCATCCATTCCTTTAGAAGTAGAAAGAGAAGAACAAGCTATTCAAGAGTGGATCTATAGAGAAGATTCTAGAAATATTCCCATGCTTAGTAATTTAGACATAGATATAGATGAGTCACCACTACACACTATGGCTTAAATGGAAGATGATCTTCCTTCTACTTCACTTCTTTGGGGAGAAGCATGTATATCTACTAATGATATGGCTGAGGCCTCTATGTCTAGAACCTATGTGCCTAAAGAATCATTGTACTATGATAGACAATGTCGCGACATTGCACGACTACTACAAAGAGGTGATCTCTCACCTAATGAAATGAGTATCTCTACTTCTCGGCATCTTAAGCCTTTTCCAGAAGATTCTTCCATGATAGATATGGATGTTGATGTAGTTCATACCTCTCATAACCCACCTGACATAGTTGATGAGTCTCATGTCGGGTCTGATGAGTTTGTTCCTTGTATTGCCTTAGTTGACTACGTTGGTCCTTCTATGACAAATCTAGATCTAGCTACTTCTGGAGCCTACCTTATAGACTCAACCTCTCTTGTTACCAAAGATGACACCCCTCACATAATTGCTATTGAACCAATCACTTCATTTCATCTCACATCAACATCTATTACTTCTTCCACCAGCGAACTAGCAACAAAAAAGATTGAATCAACAATCAAGTATCACAGTCATCAAGTCAAAAGAAAAGAGCAATGGTCGAATGGTGAAAACCACATTGTAGCAGTATTCACACCTAAGAAAAGTAAAAATAAAAATCTGCTAAAAAATAATGATTCTCAAATAAAAGATGACAAGCTGATTCTCTACAAAAAAATGGTGCACTACTTCAAGCATGATCTCATATCTGGTATACTTCAGCCCATTCCTAAAGCTGAGAACAAAAGTTGCTAATGCCTTGGTTACTTCAACATCCATCTTACAAATGAAAAGGCATAAATCTTGCTTCAAGTTCCTGGTGGATGAATTACACTATCCCACTCACAAATCTTACAATCCTACCATCTTTTCATATCTTCCACCTCATATTCTTCCTGACAATCCACCACACCATTCTTTCCACCATCCCTTACACTTTTCCTTTGTCTCTGGTGACTTGTATAGGAAGGGTCTAGACGGAACTCTCCTTAAGTGTCTAGAAATAGAAGAGTCAGAAAAAGTGCTAGCTGAAATCCACGATGGCATATGTGGATCAAATTCTAATGATCCTCTGCTAGCTCAGACATTGCTTAGGGCTGGTTATTATTGGTCAAACTAGTTGAGACCTCCTATCATCATAGCTATAGCATCTAGGCCTGGGGCCTATCAGTTCTCTACATCAGAGGAAGCAGATTCTTGATGCCCATTTCTGTCTGGGGCATTCTTTGTACATATTTTTTGATCTTGAAAAACTCCAAAAAAATTCATATATGATGCTAAAAAAATCCTAAAAAGCATAAAAAGTACTGAAAAAAAAAGAGCATCCTAGTGAAAACCTAGAAATAGGTGCTTTGATGTTTCACCAAAAAAATCAAAAAATTTAAAATTTTTTTTAAAAAAAATTGAAAAAGTGCCTTGGTGAAAATCTAGAAATAGGCGCCTTGGTAGCAAAAATACAAAAAAAAAATTTATAAAAAGTCCTGAAAAAAATTGTAATAATCTATCAAGTGGTGAAAACCTGGAAATAGGTGCTGCTTGAGACCCTTGCACCTATGTCTATCAGTCTTGCATGGTGCTCATTCACTCCACTTTTCGCTTTGCCTCTCCTAGCCTGGAATTGACTCTTGTCTTAGTCTAGGGGGCATCTATTGTTTTGAGCTTATCTTGGGTTTTTTTGTGTGTCAGGGTTTCTTGGGCAACTTGGTTCAAATTGTGTTTTTCAACACTACCCTTGCGTCGAGTGTTTCTCAACACTTATCAGATGTCCTACCCTACAGTCTAGTATGATATGATATTTCTCATTTGCAGATGTGATACTCAAAGTTTGACTCTATGACCTACACACACGCACTTGACTTGCTGAGATTTGTTTGACTTTATTTCTTTGCGTACTGTCTATGATGATTACTTTGCTGAGTGTTTTCCCCCTATGATCATTTTTGATGATGCATAGCTAGAAGACTGAGGGAATGAGAACATGTTTTATTTCTTTTTCTGCTTGTGGGTATATTTTGTTGGTCCTAACTAGCATGAGCATTTATGTTGGTCTTACTTGACACTATGGACCTACAAAGTATTATCCTTAACTATTTCACAATTACATGCTTATAGCTATCTTGACTTTTCATGTGTCTTGATGCTAGCATAATCTTGCCATATCAAACTTAGGTAATCTCACTACACTAGTCATCTTGACATACATGTCTTTGGTGCCTAGGTGGGATTCCCACATTTCTATCTGATATAGATCATATTCATATCCACATAGTTATGCTAGTGTGCATTGTATGATCTTGCGACGCTACCAATAATGCTTGATGATGATAATTAGATGTCTATTGGCTTTGTAACCTTGCAAGTAAACCACTTTTCATGTAGCTTGCATTCTTAAGTTCATGTTAGTTAGTCTTGCATCTTGCATATGGAGAGAGCTCTCATTTATCTTTCATGGACTTGTTAATCAACTGCACTCGCCTTTCGCTTCTTCCCGATCATGTCTTTCACTTCTGGTCTTTCATATCACATCATTTTCCTTTCATTTCAGGATCCAAATCAAAATCTCTCTCACCCTTCTAGTCTTTCATTCACTTTCAAATCCCAAGTTCAAATCCCCCTCCGTGGTGTTTCCAGGTTGAGGGACCGATATGTTCATGCCTCGGGTCCCATGTGTGGGGCATACCTTCACTGCCTGATGGTTATTCTGTTCTCTCTCTTCGATTATGATTTCTAGTGATTTGATCATGTCGCTCTTGCTTCTGCATTCCCTCTACCTAGATTTCACTTTTGATCCCAAGGGGGTAGACACATCATATCTTATTGTCTATCTCTTTCCTAAGTGTTCAGTACTGTCGCTACCAGGCTGACCATGCAGGATTTTCTATTTTTCTGCACTTCATTCTTTGGAGTTAGATTGCTATTTGCTTTCCTTCTTGGCTATCTGTTGCCTTCTTAGCTAATCTATTCTTTGATGTAATGTGTTCCCAAATCGATCACACATTAGTCAAAGAGGGGCAAATGTAATCACCTAAAAATGGTCATTAGCCCCTTTTTGCTAAAATCATAAATTGCTTATTCTAGATCAAATCCTAGTTCTATCATTTATTCGATTATTTTCTATGGGCTAACCATTTTATCCTAAGTCTTTATTTATTAAAAGGAATATTTCCTCCCCTTTTAATAAATAAAAAGCCCCCACTTTTTCTCTTATCCTAAGTTGCACAAATAAAACACTATTCTTATTTTATAAAAAGAGAAAAAAATTAAAAAATAAAAATCTTATTTAATTAAGAGAACATGCTCCCTTCTAATTAAAAATCTCTTTTAATTAAATAAAAAAATCTTTTTAATGGAAACCACTTTTCTAAAAACAATAAATAAATAATAAAATAAAAATAAAAATAAAAAGACTTTTTGTCTTCACATGAATGCACACTTTCCAAGGTGAGTGGAATCTCTTTTTGCCTCTTAATCTCTTCCACATATCTTTTCGCCTCTTAATCTCTTCCACATATTTTTTTACCTCTTAATCTCTTCCACATATCTTTTTTGCCTCTTAACCATGTCTATTGATTTTGCCTCTTGAGAATCTTGAGCACATGGATCAACCAAGATTTAATTTCCACCTTTGATAATTCTTTTTTGCCTCTTAATCTTGACCGTTCGTTCATTTCTAAAATCCTTTAAAAGGAGGCTCTCTCCTCATTCTTAATCACTCATCTTTTCCATCTCTTGCAAATAATCCATCTTTTCCATGATTCATCCTCTTGGAGTCTTGGCATCTTAGCATCTTGGAGTCTTGGAGCTTCTCAATCTTGGCATTTTGGAGCTATGGTATTCTTAGATCTCTCATATTGAAATATTGCATCATAATTTCATTTTTATTCTTGTATCATAGCTTAGTTTCATTATCATTGCATTCTTAATCTAATTTCCTTTATGCTATAGATTAGCTCACATAGTTTAATTAGCAAGGATTTGTAATACTTCTATTTTTCATTTTTATAGCTTAGCTTGCATCTTCATTCTAGCATAGTATTGCATTGCATTCTCATTTAGATTTCTTGTGGATATTGGCATTCTTTCCCTTTTCTTCATTGAATCTTCCATTGCATGGTTTACTAGCAAGGTTATAGGCTTAATAGCTCTAGCTGAGAGCAAACTTAAAATACCCTTGCACTCCATACCTAGGGAGCTCTAGGTCGCTTTCTCAAGGTTTCCCTCTCATGGATTCCCTTGGATATAATGACTTAGAGAAGTGCACTATTTAGAGTACACAAGTATAAGCTCAAGAGATGGAACAAAATGTGTTTTAGTAATATCTTCCTAGAAAAGAGGCAAGCTCAAATTTGGGTGGATGTTATTACTCACATCTATGCTACTTGTATCTTGGTCATTCTACTTGCATGTTGGTCATTGTATTTTCTATCCATAATAATTATTGTTACCATAATAATGATTGCTAATATATGTATCCTCTTCTTATACTTGATAAATTTAATTGCATGGTTCATGGTTCTACATTTTAACTACACAGATAGTTTTCATCTTCAACTGCAAGGGTCTCTTCTATGATGAATATTATGGGTAACAATGAAGTATAATATTTTTTATTTGGAATTGTCAAATCTAACATGATATTCTCTTCAAATATTTTGTCCAGATATCATTTCAGCATCTGCTTCAAAAGCAGGTAGGTGATAGATGTGTGTGGGAATATCCATTCGCTATAGCCGGTGTAAACATAATATTCATGCTTCTCCAAATGCTAGATATTCTATTTGGTGTGTATTCTTCTTGTTCAATTGCATTTCTTTTGTGTTGATATTTGAATAAGTAAGCATGAATGTCTCATCCATTTTGTGCATCGATTCCAAAGAGTCTATATCATTATATATTGATTCTGATTGATATGGTCTGAAATTGTTTTTCTAAAATGTTCTTTTTTAGAATTGTATCTTCAAGACATTGCCATATGATGGTGGTTGTGAGCTATGGAAACATTAAGTGCCAGTAGATGGTGGCAACCATGTCACATGTCATCTTTTGATATGGAAAATATATGAACATTGTATTATTATTTTGAATTCCACAAGACTTGTCCCATTCATCTTAACACATCTATAACATTTGAAGCAAGACATAGCACTGTAGTAGTAGTAATATTCTTGAAGATTCTATTAGGTATGTCTTCTTAAAAACCTATAATATTGGATTGTTTAGCATTTATTTTCAGTAGTAAGATTGTACTTATGTAGATGACTTTACTAGCATAGCAGCCACAGTATAATAGAATATTAGAGTAGTTATATTTGGTGTACATAGAAAATTCCCTAGGTTTAAGTTGAGATGTTTCAGTAATGAAGTGTTCTTGAAGGTGATTGGAAACTTGATAAAGTTTGCAATTTAAGATTAACATTTGATTGATTAATTTGTATTTACAGGAGATGAGTGGGCATTTGATTTTCTTTACTATGTTGAATTTGAAGTGATGGATGCACAATGGCTTGTGATGCGTGCTTCTTACATGGACTTTAATGTAAAAATGGATCTTCCATTCCCATAATAATTTTTTATTGCTGGCACGCATTTGATTTTATTCATTAGTTTGATATCTCATTTGAATTGCCATGATACTATTTATTCATCAATTTGATATCTCATTTGAATCCAAAATATTTATAGAGAGAAATAATTTGAAAGTAATTCATCTTTATTTCTTTTGTCATCAACATGTGGAATTTTATTTTTGGTGGGCTTTCTCATTATTTGAGCCCAAATTTAGTGTATATGAAGAATTAGGTTTGGAAAATTAGCCATGTTGATGATGATTATGAAGAAGATTTGAAAATTTTGCACCAATGTGAATTGGATTGATCATCATTTTCAAATATTCTTCATCAATCACCATCAACCATTTTCCAAGAGATGAAAAATATATGGTGAGTGAGAGGAATAAAATCACCAATCATTTTCTTTGTCAGCAATAATCTAAACAATGGGTTTTGGATATCCAGGTCTGGGATGAACATCTTAAGAAGGGTTATGAGTAGAGGGTAGTGATTTGAGTACAAAACTTTGACCATCCTACACATCGGTAGAAACTTGGCACTATATCTTATCAAATTAGTAATCATTATATTGTTTGATGGACCAAATGTGTAGATAGAACAAGAAGGTTCAATGCTTTCTAAATTAAAGATATGAGTTAATTGGTATGATTTTTTTTTCTATCATTCTTGCTAATAAATCTTTCCAAATTAATTCTTATTTCAAAGATCAACTATATGTATAGAATTGTTAAATTATAGTATTGTGATTCTTGATATCAAATTTTGAAACCTATTATTACTGAGTGTTCATGTTGTAGATGAGGTCTTCATCCATCACTTCGCCAGTTCATAACTCCCATAAAAAATGTTAACCCTAAATCTCAAAAACCATTGTATGGATAGAAGAAGAATTCTATATATATAAATATGGGTTGTTCATTCAGAATGAACCGTACTCTCTGAATATGTGTGAGGTAGAAGATGGACAATGCATTTTGAATATATTTTTTTTAAAAACTGAATATTTTGTCAATTTTTTGACCACCAAGACTATACAATTTGATGAGAATGCTATACTCTCAACGTAACATACCATTTATATTTCAACAACACTACCTTAATTTTTGACGAGAATTCTATACTGTCGATGAAAAATATCATTGATATTTCGACGATAATACCTTAATTTTTATGCCAATGCTATACAGTCGACGTATTCAATGATTAATTTTTTGACCATATGTGGTCGAGAATGCAAAAAGATATGTTGGATATTTACACCAACTATACAATTATTTCAATGTTGTATTGGTTGATATATCAACAACTATAATGGTCGAATATTCAAAAATAATTTAATGTGTCAAATAAGTGACAAAAAATTTTTCATGACAATAATGGTCATTCGGTCGACCAATGTGCATCGAAAAATTGACTAATCCATGTTGAAAATTAGGCTAAATTTTACTAGTGACCAGTTGTACTCTTTTAGTCATCAATGTTTCCAGCCCAATCTGCATCAATGTAAACTCATAGTTCAAAATTGCCTTCCTTTTTGTAACATAAACCATAATCCTCATTTTTCTTCAAATATATTAGAATCCTTTTAACAACAGCCATATGTGATTCCTTAGGATTAGTAGAAAATCTTGCTACAATCCCAACTGCATTTACAATATCTGGTCTACTACGTACCATATACATCAATTTTATAATCATTGATCTATAAAGTATCTAATTTACCTCAGTTCATCATCATTTGTCAACTTACATCCTGTGACCATCGGTGTACCTACTATTTTTGAATCTTCCATGTCAAAAGTCTTCAATACTTTCTTGAATGTATTTTGATTGTGTTATGAAAATCCTATCATTTTTTTGTATAATCTGCAAACCTAGAAATAATTTAGTCTCTCCAAACATTAACATTTCAAATTCTTTTCTCATTTCATCAGAAAATGATTTGAAAATATTATCATGTCCTCCAAATATTATATCATCAACAAAAATTTCAACAATCATAATATTGTCATCATTTTCTCCTTTTAAATACAAATTGCTATTCTCACTTGTCCTCAAAAATCCAATACTAATAAGATAGGCATGCAGTCTTTCATACCATTCTCTTGGTGCTTGTTTCAGTCCATACAATGATTTGTAAAATCTACATACTATGTTCTTGATTTGGATCAACAAAACCTTCAGGTTGTTCTATGTAGACCACTTCCTCAAGTATCCCATTCAAAAATGCAGATTTAACATCCATTTGATATACTTTGAATCTTTTATGTGCAACATATGCAATTAGTATTATAACTCCTTCAAGTCTTGCTACTAGTGCAAAAGTATCACCATAGTCAATACCTTCTTCTTGTGCATATCCCTTACAAACAAGTCTTGCCTTGTTCCTAGTTACTTCACCATTCTCATTCAACTTGTTTTTGAAAATCCACTTAGTACCAATCACATTTTTTTCATTCGGTCTTAGTACCAATGTCCATGTTTTGTTTTTCTCTATCTGTTCAATTTCTTCATTCATTTCCTTAATCCATTCTTCATTCTAAAGTACATCTCTAACATTATTAGGCTCAAATTTACAAACTAAACATGTGTTCTATCTTAACTTACTTTGTGTCATCATGCCAGCTTGCTTGTCTCCAATAATCTAGTTTTGTGGATGGTGTCTCATCACAAATCTCACTAGTACTTATTCTCTTCTTTGTTCATCATTATGTTCAGGTTCAGTTTCTTCCTCGGTAGCTATCAGAGCACCGAGTTCTACACTGGGAACTCTGGGAAGTTGTGTGCCCATTAGGTGTCTAAACTGTTAAACCTTGAAACCAAACATAGACATATACCTCTTTTGTGTTTGAGAACCGTTAAACTACATCTAAACATTTGTGTTCTTGTTTCTCTTAAATGTCTATGAGATATCACCTTGTCTAGTGATTGTCATAGATGTTTGAACTATTTATTGCGTATGGTTACCTTCTCTAATACATCTAGTGTGAAATACCTTTGGATGTCATGAAGCGATTACTCCCTTGAGTGTGGCTACTACTAGTCACCTTGTTATGTGGATGTGTTTTGATTGATGATTCATTTTAGTTGATTTAAGAATTGTTCATGTTGTGTATGGGCTGACATTGAAATTTTTGAACTTTCTTGTGATTGGAATGGTCACCTAACTCTCTTTTCATTATCTATTTTTGTGACGCTAGTCACACTTACTTTATTGTTGAATGGAGATCTCCTATGATTTAATGTTGGACTTATGATTCCCCCACTTGGGTTTTTCCTTTTGAGTTTTTTGGTGGCTACTCTGAATGTTTGTTTTTGTTAGCCTTGTTCTGTAATGAGTTTTGTTTCTATCATGTCCAACATGAACCCCTGATAGTATGTATAAGGGAGAACATCGTAGAGATGGTACTATATGTGCTATGTGATAGTAGAACTGTTGTGTATTCTATATGTTTGCATAGGTGTTGCATTAAATAGATCTATATGAACCCTTTAAACTGATTATTTGATGTAAATTTGAATGTGTTCTTTATGCATTTGATCCTAGATGTTTTCTATGATTGATGAATGTGATTTCTAGTCTATTCCTAAACTAGATATTATATTGTTCTTAATGACTACATATCATGTTCTTATTCGATGACTTGATTCCAGATGTCATGTTTTATCTTTAGTAAATGCTTCGTGTATAGGGGGGATGCATATCCTCATCTATTGTAGGCTTCTAGGAGTAAGCCCAATCCTAGGGGGGTGGATGTAGTACCTCGCCCCTAGTCTGATTTTATAAATGTTATGATTACTTTAGGATGATGGAATATATGTTAGGAAATTATTGATGCAGATGATTTCACTAACCCCATACTTGCATGTGTATGCTTGATGTGTTTGTTTGACATTTATGTTTGACGTGCTTGATGTGGTTGAGGGATGGAGTCATAGTTACTTGCTTGCGAGATCCACATGATCGACCGATCCCTGCCATTGTCTGTTATGTATTTATATATGTTTGTACATGCGAGTGTTGTATGTAGGTTCGTAGGTACTGGGCATCGTCTTCCCTGAATTGTCAGGATGAGCATGCCCTATCACAATATCTCAAATGGTAAGAGAGGGGAGATAACACAGATCCAAAACCCTAACCCAAACCCATTTATCCTAGTTGTTGGATAAGTATCTGTTGACTACCCTATCTAAATTTGTCAAGTCGGTAAAGTTCGTGGATCCCTTTCTGGTGTTGCTTGGTTTTGGTTGTGGTTTTGTTTTATGTTGTATGTATTCAGTTGATTTGTGGTTATGTGAGTGATTTTATATGATTATTCATTTATTGATTATAGTCGATTTATGTTTATATAGATTATTTTATGATTATCAATGTTAGATGTGTAGTTGAATTTAATGATTAAATATGCTCCTATGATTAATTGAAAATTAAAGTTAATTATTTGAGTATTTGGAAATTAATATCGATTATGTCCTAATTTTATTTTGATGAAATTTAATTGAAATCAAATAATTGATTATTTGGATTTAATTGATTATTTTATTAATAATTGAGTTTTATTTTATTTGTGAGTATTATTAAATAAATTAAATAGTTAATTGCATATTTTAGGATGTATTAAGTATTTTTTTTATTTAATATGTATTTTAAATTATTAACATGTGCATAATTGAAAAATGAGTTGTTATCAAAAAGTGAACAACTAGTTTTCAAAAGTCAAGTTGTGTTGTGCATATAAAAGATATTTTAATTAATTAATTAATATTTACTTTCAATTTTGGAGTTAGAGTCTGATCAGGAGTTGTTTTATGAGTCATTTCTGATTTGGAGTTGAACTGTGAGTTAGCTTTTGAGTTGTCTTTAGGGGTTGCATGAATTTGGGAATTGAATTCCTATTAGGAAAATTATTGCATTCATTTTGAGGGGAGATAGGTTTCTTTGGAGGAAAATTTTTAGGAGAGCTTGTGTACTTGAATTTTTGAGGATTCTTGGTTTGTTGTGGCTGCTTGTTGATTTGGGCTTGATTGTGCATCTAGATCTGGTTCCTACTTTCATCATAGTTTTCAGATCTTCAGACAGGATTGGTTTTGGAAGAAATCTCTCTCAGATCTTCAACAGGAGTTTCATTACAGTTCTAGCATTGGATTTAAGGTAGGATCTGAAATTCTTGTTGTGTGTTCTCTGTTAATTTATCTGGTAAAATTTTGTGTTTGAGTAGATCTAGTTTTATCTCATTAGATCTGTATGTTTTCTTGAATTTTGGGTATTGGAGGAACCCCAGATCTGATATTTTATATTTTTATGATTACTTGGCACTGTAATGTTATGCTGGAAAAATTTCATCTTAAGTTTGTCTATAGTTTGTTTGTAAATTGAAAAATCAAATCTGGTATATAGTTAGACTATAGAGTTGAAAGAAAATTTATTCTCTTGAAAAGAAATTTAATTTGATTTAAAAACCCAATTTGGGTATAAAATTAATTCTGGAGAAAGTTATTAGTCTCTGTATAAAAATTTACAGTAAAAAATAACTACCTAGAAAAGACAAAAAAATTAGCCAATGAGAGACAATTTGTATGCTATAAGGAGAAACAATAACAAATAAATTACAAGGAAATATAGGACAAAATTGTGTGTGTGTAAGAAAATTGTTTATTTGGCCTGTTAGCATTTCTGACAAGTTGTCACAGAGGATCTTTTTGCCATTTTTGAAAATGACTTCATATATATATATATATATATATATATATATATATATATATATATATATATATATATATATATATATATATATATTGATCATGAATAATAACTTTGTTCTTTTTAAAAAAAAATATTATTGAAAAAAAATTGTATTGAAAAATTATATTGGAGGTTATATTGTTAAGAAAGTTATTTTTAAAGAAATTTTTTAAAAAAAGTTATGGGGCGGCGGGCCTGGCCCCACCACCCCCCTCCTACATAGCTCAAAGGAGTTGTCGACGACAGTCCGTAGGGACTGTCGCCGGCAGTCCTTTGGACTATTGACGACAGCCCTAGGGACTGTCGCGACAGGTCCTTACACTATCATGTGTAAGACGTGGGACTCGTGGGTCATTCAAATAGCTTTTTGTTTTTTTTAAAGTTATATATATATATATATATATATATATATATATATATAAATTGTTAATTAAATATAAATTTGTTAAGTGATTAATTTTTAATTTATGATATTTACAACATGTTTAGTATAATTTATGAAAATTGTATATATATATGTTATGAAATTTGTTTTATTTTTATAATTTATTTAAAATGAAATGTTATATATTTTGTAAACTAATTTAATTCATAGTTTAGTTTAAGTTGTTTTGGTTATTTATTTAATTTTGTTAATTAATTTAGTTTAATTAACTTGGGATTATGATTGGATAAGTTTGATTAAATTGGGTGTTTTCTCTTGTTTAGTACTATTAGGGGATTATGGATATTATTTTGAATATTCTTCATTATGGCATTATATTAATGATTGAGATTGGTTTATCTCAATAGATTTACGTTATACTTAGAATCAATTATGTTCAAAATGGAATTTTTTTTTATACTTATGGATTAGTTTTTAGTTTTCTATGATGCATTCTGTCTTCTTCGTGCCTGGAGTGTTGTTATTTTGCTTAATGTGTTTGGGACACTAGAAGACCTAAGGAAAGACAGAGGCTGGGGTTTGTGTCAGTTGTTCTTGTTTTCAGTACTACATTTTGATGTGTGTAAGAGATCCAATTATATCCTGACTTGATTGTATAGGCTCATGATGTTTTGTATTCTACTTTCGGTACCTTTGTAATCATTCTAGTTCTTATATGTGAAACTGGATTTGGGATTACCTGGTTGTGTACCTATTTGATCTGTGTGAGATCTGTGAGTCTAGGGTAGTTTACCTAGATATGCAGTAGGAGGTGGCTTGCAATAAGCACTCGGGCCCACAAGTGGCTACCAGGATCACTTATTGTTAAGTATCTTAATCAAGTGATAATTAAATATAACATTGAGAGATTTAAAAATGAACCTAATAAGATATGGTTTCCTCGCCCTAGCTTAGTGCTAGTACAGACTAAGGTGGGAATGGAGAAGATGACTAGCCCCCCTTTAAGGGATGATTTGGCATAGTTGATGACTTCATCTGTATGAGAAGTCATTGATACCGTGTAAGGTCACTTGAGAGCTGAGATCTAGCAAGATTACTAGGATGAGACTTAGGGGTTAGATGTACATGATGACACCTTCCTATGCATAGTCTAGTTATCCTACATGTGTCAGTTGCCTCTGGAATAGTGAGACTTTCATGGCATTTTTTCACCTTGAGTTAGAGAGCTTTCAAGATCCTTTCTTTAGCTTGATGTATTTGTTGTTTGTTATCCGAATGGGATCTATTTTTATCTCCTCAGCATGGTAGGAGTGGACCATTTAGGTTCACGAGGTCAGGTGGTAGTGGTTCTTTTACCATTTGAGATTCTAACGTTCATGCACCAGTGCTGGATGATCCCTGTAGAAATTGTTTCTTCTTGATATTCATTGTTGGAGAGGTGTTCTTCTTCATGATCTTCTTTCTTGTGATCTTGTACCTTTGTATCAGTTCTTCAGAGATATCTTGATGTACTTTTTTTTATTTATTATTTTACATACCCTATGACATGTGCAGTGGATGGAGGTTATTATGGATACCTTATGGTACTAGTTGTATTTATGTTATCTTATAGGTGATGTTGTTTTTATCTTTCATTGGATTATATGAGTTCTGTAAGTGTACCTAATTTTATTTAATAAATTAATGATCAAGTAATCATCATCAAGGAACCCTCGAGAGTTGTAACTTGTGTTGGTTGTTTATGTTATGTGAGTTAATGGTAATTGCTTCTGCATTGATTTTTATCATGTATGTTAACTTTTAAAAAAAAAAATATTCTACAAACTTAGATGCATGTTTAGGTTAAGTTCTTCTGGGTTCCCTAGCGGGGCATTACAGTAGCATCTTCCTAATTCTTGGTTTGCATTTTTTGATTCTCAGTAGCATTTTCCTGTCGCTTGGTAGACTCAGCCTATGGCTTGGGTAGATAGTTTGGATGCTTTGTTAGAAAGTAAAGATCCCCAAGATAATTGAGAGGGGGGGGGTGAATCAGTTATCAGATAATTTATCCATTCAATTTCTTTAAACAATGTAATCAATTTACCAATCAACCATAGAAAGATAATCATACACAATTGCACAATAACACAAGATATGTTGACTAGGGAACCTCTTGAAAAGAGTAAACCTCAGTGGGAATGATGCCCACAAAATGATGCACTAATATGAAAGTTCCTTGTTAGAGGATAGACCCTGTTAGGAGTCTTATGAAATACATTCAGTACATATAAATCCCTGTTAGGAGATTTTGAATCCCTGTTAAAAGATTCTAACCCGGTTAAGAGTTTATGGAAGATAGAAGGACCCACTGCCCAAACAGCTTCAAGGCAAGATCTTTGAACCCACTGTCCAAAAGATCTTAGAATTATTCAACAAAATAATATGAAATATATTACCTCCTTCACACTATGCCAAAATTTCACTCTCCTACTACACAAGATCACAATTCTAGATCTTTGTACTCACAAGTCTTCCTTCATCACTGAATTAGCTCTTTTCTTCACTTCATGCATATATTCACATCTCAATCTTCATAGTACACATTACAACAAGGAAAAAATTCCTTCTTATATACCAAACTCAAATAATTACAAATGAGTCGATCCTTAATTACAAAATAATAAATTCTACACGCTACACATAGAATTCACATAAAACTATCGGCTTCCAGATACTGTAACTTTCTCCAAACATATCCTTGAAGTTTGCACTATGAACCACATCATCATTAATGAGTCTCCAACATCCCTTTAACTATGCAAAATCAGATTCCATCCCAGCTAAGAGATATCCTCCGATTTCCAAACATTGCTTCACAGAAACACTGTCTAAACACTGCTTTCACCAAAATGCTAATAACTCTCACAAATGAATGAATTTATTTTTGCGCTGTTAACCATAGGTTAATAACACACCAAAGAACATACCATAAAATATACAAAAGCCAATCTACAATACAACATGTGCGCAAAACAAAAATGTACCTACTTTCTTGCTAATATCCAAAATATCACTATGTTGACATCAATGACAATCCAAGTCATGAATGCAACAACAACTGCTACAGAATGACTGCTAAAATACTTTGCATTCATTCCTAACAATCTCCCTATTAGCACATGCAAAAAATTTCATGTCCATAGCCTTTTTCCCCTTGTCTCTGCAATTTTTTTCTAGCTCCCTGGTTCTTAAACCCTTCAAAAATTTAGAAACTAGCCGTTGAATTTCAAATATTTAGATATGCCCTAGACCTGTTTTATTTCTTCATTACCTTTTTGGGCCACTTAAATCCCTTTTTCTGCATGTGGTTATTTTTCCTTCTTTATGTTCACTGAATCACTTAATATTATTTCACGCCTTTATGTCATTTAGCGAACCTATGAATGTATGTTGTCTTACCTCAGTCGCTAAGTCTCCAAATCCTCAAACAGTTACATCTTCTATTCAGCGATCTGGCGACTGTGTGTTCACATATTCTCCAGATGTCTTGTGGTTATCAGCTAACATCTAGCAATCCTCCAAGCGGTTAAGATTTGATTCCGCGACCTGGTGACTCACGGTTATCTCTCGGTCCCTGAATCTTGGTGGTTAAGTCCTTAACATTCAGTGACTTGGTTGGTAGTTTGCTTTGCTTTAGTTGCGTAATCGCTAGATGGTGGGCCCAATTTTTCTTAAGCAGAATAACAATGCAGATAAGATCTACGATTTCCACATGATCATGAGGAATATTCCTCCCTCTTGCGATCATGCGACCACCGTCTGATCTTCCCAAAAGATAAGGCTTTCCTCGGTGTGGGTGCATTGTTAGTTACTTGGTGGTTTCAGTGAATGGTGGTGTGATGGGTGGCATCAGGTAGGCCTAGGTGGGGTCTAAGTTTTTAGCAGTCTGGATAAAAAGAGTTGGCGGTGCCGATAAGCGTAGTCTTGTCACGCATTCGTGGAAAGATTTGGCAGTTCATCAGATTGACTGGTGACTTGGTGAACAAGTAGTTGTGTAGTCACTAGAGTTTTAGTGAAAGGCATGAAATGTCTCATGAATTGGTGGAGGTCTTTGTCACCAGTTTTCTGAATATGATTGGGCTATTTTGAAAGAAAATCATAAAGCCGCGAAAGTAAATGGATCGAACGGCTGTGTTTTAAAGTTGATAAAGGTTTGAACGGGGGTCGTTGTTTCTCTGTAGGCACCATAGAAGTGACCGTTATGATTCAAATTCAAATTTCTATAGAAGGTTCAAGCGACAGAAGTACCAGAAATTC
Source organism: Chamaecyparis obtusa (assembly GCA_027943335.1). NCBI lineage: Eukaryota > Viridiplantae > Streptophyta > Pinopsida > Cupressales > Cupressaceae > Chamaecyparis > Chamaecyparis obtusa. The sequence goes on from BSBK01000092.1 coordinate 1,880,720, forward strand.
AATTTTTGAGTGGCCGAGGTGGTTGAAACTGATTTTCTCTGCCGGTCCAGTGTGCTCTAGGGTGTCTGACTTGATTGCAGAGAAGATGTTTCAACGCGGAGAAATAAATCGATGGTACCAAAGGTAGTTGCAAGGTCATTTCTCAGTTGTGTTTTGCAGATTTTTTGAGTGATCTTCAGTGCTTTTACAGTAGATTCTCATGATTGAAGATCAGTGTTGATTATGTTCGCTCAGGATTTCTGGTTTTCCCTCCATTTTGTATTGATTTCTCGTCTGGTTTGAATTGTTTTGGTGGTTGGAAACCAAACCCTAACCATGGTTACCCTTAGCTTGTTGCATCCTAACTTGTGTGGGATTCCAAGGTAACCATGGGTATTTATGTGGGGTTTTCTAATTTTCAAAGGGTTCCAGCTTTGAAGTTCTGAAGAGTCCCTAGTTCTGGATCCAAGATTGTAGCACTTTTGTTTTTAGTATCTTGTTGGTGATAGAGAAAAAGTTGCAGGACTAAGCCGTAGTTTGCAAGCTTGACTTCTTTGGATTGTTTTGTTTACACTTAAGGATTCAATAGACTTAATACAAGTACATGACTCTTATCTCTCCTGTGTGTCACTCTGGTAGATTTTGAATTTTTTGATTCACTACATGTTGTTTCATGTATATGTTTTCATTCTTAAGTTCTAATCTAGGATTAGATGAAATTATGCTTTAGATGGAACATAGATCTATCATATTGTCTATATAAGGATTCTTATAAGTAGTAAAGAGGGATCGTGGGTGTATTTATGGTTTTGAATCTCAGCTCTTGTCTGGTGTGTGTGACATTCATGTCCTAGTAGATCTTGCCCAATGGATGAGGCACTGGCCTGAAATAAGTATCTCTTTATCAACAAGTATTGAATGCTCTTGTTATGATCCAAAAGCATAAAGATAAGAACCATCCTTTAATTTTTAAATATTTGGTTGTATGTGGTTCTGCCCATGGTGATTGAGAGTTAATGAGTGTGTGGTTAAAACTTAGTACTCTCTCACCATCTTTCATCTATTATTCAAACCTAGTGTCTTGGTGTGTGAAGTATATTTCATACTAGGTTAGGTGCACCCGCCTTGGTCTTGCAGAGCCAGAAGTAGAAGAGGGCATATTAAGTCCCTATAGTTGGTCTAGTTGCCTTGCAGAGCTCTCACACTTGGAGTTAACCATTCCTAATATCAGTCTCAAGGTATATTGGCAGCCTGTTAGAGCATAAGCATCATTTTGGACACCAACACTCCCCCATTGGCATTGATGGCAACATAGATGAAAAACATCCAATGTTCCAAAAATCCAATACTGCAACATCACTACAAAATATCAAATCAAATCTTGCTTCATTTTCCTATTCAGCTCTCTCATACAATCCACAATGTTTTTCATGTATATCTCTCCCCCATTGACATCAATGATAGAAATTCCATCACTAAGTCAACAACTTAATGTCAAAAGACACTTTTCAGAAAAATACAATAACAAGAGTCCTCATGACTCAGCTCATAAACTCCCCCATAGAGGAAGTTCCAACATCCAATCCAAAAGTAAGATAGGGCTCATATACCACTGGATGGATGTAATCATCTACATCAATTCTAAAAAATAGGTTGGGGCATAACCCCAAGCATACCTCTCAGATACACAAATGTATCCTTAGGCAAAGGCTTTGTAAATATATCTGCTATCTGCTCCTTTGTACTTATGTACTCCAATCTTACTTCTTTTTCTACAACTTTCTCTCTTACAACATGATACTTGATCTCAATATGTTTAGTCTTAGAATGTAAAACAGGATTTTTTGACATACTCACTATACTGGTGTTATCACAATGTATAACAACAGGCTCATCAAACTTTATTCCAATATCCTTCAACATTTGCTTCATCCAAATAATCTGATTACAATTATTTGTTTTTGCAACATATTCTGCTTCTGCTGTGCTTTGTGAAGTACAATTCTTCTTCTTACTTAGCCAAGAGACCAATTTTCCTCCAAGAAAAAAGGCTCCACCATTGGTGCTTTTCTTGTCATCAATGCTACCTCCCCAATCTGCATCAGTATAGGCACATAAGGTAAAATCATCAGAATTCTCATACCATAATCCATAATCCATTGTTCCTTTCAGATATCTCAGTGTCCTCTTTACTGCTGCATAATGTGATTCTCTAGGTTCTTCTTGAAATCTTGCTACAATCCCCATTGAATGTGCTATATCAGTTCTTGTATGTGTCAAGTACTACAATCCTCCAATCATAGATCTATACTTTTTCTGCTCAACTGCTGGTGTCTCATCTTTGTTAGATAACTTATGTCCGGTTACCATAGGTGTTCCAATAGGTTTAGAATCTTCCATTCCAAATCTTTTCAATAAGTCATTCAAATACTTAGTCTAACTTACAAATATACCTTCCTTGCTTTGTGTTATCTGTAATCCCAAAAAATATTTCATTTCTCCAATCATGCTCATCTCAAATTCAGTCTTCATTTCATCTGCAAATTTGTCACTAGCTTCATTTTCTCCTCCAAAGATAATATCATCAACAAATATAACTATAACCAACAAACCATTCTCAATTTCTTTTGTGTATAAGTTACTATCTGTTGTTCCTTTTATAAATCCCAATTTCAATAAATACTTATCCAATCTTCCATACCAGGTTCTAGGTGCTTGTTTTAATCCATATAAAGCTTTCTTTAACTTACATACCATATCTCCTTCTTGTGTCAAAGGAAAACCTTCAGGCTGCTCAATGTAGACTTCTTCTTCCAATTCACCATTCAAAAATGCTGACTTCACATCCATCTGATACAGTCTGAATTTCTTGTAAGTTGCATATGCTAGAAACATTCTCACTACTTCAAGTCCGGCCACAGGTGCAAAAGTTTCTTCATAGTCAATTCCTTCTTGTTGTGAATATCCTTTACATACCAATCTTGCTTTGTTTCTTATCACTTGTCCTTATTCATTCATCTTGTTTCTGAATACCCACTTTGTTCCAATCACATTCTTGTCTTCAGGTCTAGGGACCAATTCCCATGTCTTGTTTTTTTCAATCTGCTCTAGTTCTTCTTTCATAGCATTAATCCAATGTTCATCTTCACAAGCTTCATTAGTAGTCTTAGGTTCAATTTGAGAAATCAAACATAAATGTACCTTATTTTGAGTCAAAACTCCTCTATCTAAACTTCCAATAACTTGCTCAATAGGGTGATGTCTTGAAGTATACCTATTAGGTGTCATAGTTACTGATCTTGTTCCAACTGTAGATTCTTCTCTGCTTTCTTCTATGTTTTCTTCTCTATTTTCTTTAGTATAACTTTCATTTAGCAAATCACTGTTAGTTTCAAAAAATAATTCTGCATTTTCAATGTTAGGCTGAGGTTTTGCTTCTCCATCAGATTCATAATCAAGCATTCTTTCATGAATTTTAAACTTCTCATCAACTTTTACATTTGCACTGTCAACAATAGTCTTAGTTCTTTTGTTATAACATCTATATGCTTTTCTTTTTAAAGAATATCCAAGAAATATTCCTTCATCACTTCTAGGATCAAACTTTCCTATATCATCATCTCTCTTTATATAACATTTACTTCCAAAAATTCTAAAATACTTAACTGAGGGTGTATGTCCAAACCATAATTCATAAGATGTCTTGTTTGTATCTGCTCTGATTTGTACTTTGTTCATAGTGTATACTGTTGTGTTCACTGTTTCTCTCCAAAAATTCTTAGCCAAATCATTTTCAAACAACATAGCTCTTGCTGCTTTAGTTATTGACCTGTTCCTTCTTTCTGCAATACCATTTTGTTCTGGTGTTCTAGGGGCTAAAAGTTGTCTCTTAATACCATTTATTTCACAAAAGATGTTAAACTCTCTAAATGTAAATTCACCACCTCTATCAGATCTTAGACACTTAATCTTCATTCCAGATTCATTTTCAATTTTGCTTTTCATGATCTTAAATTTATCAAATGCTTCATATTTTTCTTTCAAAAATGCAATCCACATCATTCTTGTAAAATCATCAACAAGAATCATAAAATACCTTTCTCCATAGAATCCTCTAGTCCTAGTAGGACCACTCAAGTCTGTATGAACAATCTCCAGCTTCTCTATCAATGTGAACTTCTTGTTGGGAAATGAACTCCTTTTCTACTTTTCCATCATACATTCTTTGCAAATCATGTTAGTAGGTTTCATAATTCTAGGTAAATCTCTTACCGCAAGTGTAGTGCTCACCTTGACAATATTATCAAAGTTTATATGACAAAACCTTTTATGCCATAACCAACTGTCATCAATCCTAATTATCAAACATGTCATCTTAGTAGGATTCAACTGAAATATATTACCTCTAGTTCTGGATCATTTTCCAATTAGATTTCCATCTTTATCTTTTATCACACAAGTTTTCTTAGAAAACCAAACTTGATAACCCTTATCAGCCAATTATCCAATGCTTTGTAAATTATGTTTCAGTCCATCAACAAAGTAAACATCATCAGTGTTAGTCTTTCCATCAAGAGTAATAGATTGTATACCCTTAATCAAACAAGGTGCATTGTTACCAACCCTAACAATTCCTCCATCATAATTATCTAACTTAACAAACTTTCTTTTATCTCCAGTCATATGATGTGAACAACCACTGTCTATAATCCAATCAAATTTCTTTTCAACTTGTGAAACTAATACTTTTTCTTCCCTTTTATCAGATTCAAAACTTTCTTCTTTAATTGCTACAAATCCTATTTCCTCAAAGTTATCATTATCACTATCACTTAAGTGTTTTTCAATTCCTGCTTCAAGATCTTCATCATTTGCATAATAACATTCTTTAGATCTTCTAGCTTTAAAGTTGCTTCTATACTTCTTAACTCTTTTAGGACATTTAGATGCAAAATAACCATATTCTTGACAAGTCCAACATTTAAACATTTTCTTACCATCTTGTTCTCTTTTTAAAAGTAATGCAATACCTTCTTCAATCTTCTTATCTTCCTCAGATCTGCTACTGCTGGCATAATCTCCATTCACACTAGTACTTCTTGTAGGTCTAATGTTAAGAGCACTGAATGTTGTTTCTATTCTAGGTAGCTCTCCTGATAATCTCAAGTTCATCTCTATTGTTTCTAATCTTCCAAGAAGAGTCTCTCTTGAAAAGTTTGATGTACAAGGTATCACTTGTTCAATCATCTGCATTGTCTGCTTGAATACTAGTGTCAAAGTTCTCAGAATTTTCCATATCACTTTATTCTCTGTCTTATCTCCTCCATAAGACTTTATTCCTGTTACAATCTTAGACATCCTACCAATATAGCTTCTAATATATTCATCTTCCATCATTCTGATATATTCAAATGCACAAATCCAATTATGTAATCTAGCCTTCTTTGCATGTTCATCACCTTCAAAAGTAGAATGTAAAGCTTTCCAAATTGCATGAGATGTTTTCAAACATCTTACCTGACTATATTCATTCTCCGGTAGTGTTGACAAAAGTGCTTCTCTTGCAAGTATGTTACACATGAATAGATCTAGTTCATCTTTAGTTCCTGCCTCTAGATTGTCTTCCTAAATGATAGTCTTCTCATTCTTTGTAATCAACCAATAACTTGGTCCTAAACACATTAGATGTGTCTTCATCTTTTCTTTCCAGCTATCAAAATTTACTCCATCAAACTTAGGGCTTTCTTTTCTGAAATTCGCCATGGATCTCCTTAAGTTGTTAAACTTTTCTTTCAAGGACCTGCTACTCTGATACCAATTATTAGAAAGTAAAGATCCCCAAGATAATTGAGAGGGGTGGGGTGAATTAGTTATCAGATAATTTATCCATTCAACTACTTTAAACAATTTAATCAATGTACTGATCAACCATAGGAAGATAATCATACACAATTGCACAATAACACAAGATATGTTGACTAGGGAACCTCTTGAAAAGAGTAAACCCCGGTGGGAATGATGCCCACAAAATGATGCACTAATATGAAAGTTCCTTGTTAGAGGATGGACCCTGTTGGGAGTCTTATGAAATACATTTAGTACATATAAATCCCTTTTAGGAGATTTTGAATCCCTGTTAAAAGATTCTAACCCGGTTAAGAGTTTATGGAAGACAAAAGGACCCACTGCCCAAACAGCTTCAAGGCAAGATCTCTGAACCCATTGTCCAAAAGATCTTAGAATTATTCAATAGGATAATATGAAATATATTACCTCCTTCACACTGTGCCAAAACTGCACTCTCTGCTACACAAGATCACAATTCTAGATCTCTGTACTCACAAGTCTTCCTTCATCACTGAATTAGCTCTTTTCTTCACTTCATGCACATATTCGCATCTCAATCTTCATAGTACACATTACAACAAGGAAAAAATTTCTTTGTATATACCAAACTCAAATAATTACAAATGAGTCGGTCCTCAATTACAAAATAATAAATTCTACACGCTACACATAGAATTCACATAAAACTGTCAGCTTCCAGATACTGTAACTTTCTCCAAACATATCCTTGAATTTTTCACTATGAACCACATCATCATTAATGAGTCTCCAACATCCCTTTAACTGTGCAAAATCAGATTCCATCCCAGCTAAGAGATATCCTTTGATTTCTGAACATCGCTTCATAGAAACACTGTCTAAACACTGCTTTCACCAAAATGCTCATAACTCTCACAAATGAATGAATTTATTTTTGTGTTGTTAACCATAGGTTAATAACACACCAAAGAACATGCCATCAACTGTGCAAAAGCCAATCTATAATACAACATGTGCGCAAAACAAAACTGTACCTACTTTCATACTAATATCTAGAATATCACTGTGTTGACATCAATGACAATCCAAGTCATGAATGCAACAACAAATGCTACAGGATGACTACCAAAATACTTTGCATTCATTCCTAACATGCTCAATATAAGTAAATCTACCGTAGTCCTCCAATTCATTCCTTCTTTCTTCATCATTTTTCTCAACAAACTCATCAACTTTCACATTATCACTTTCAATCATTTTGTTAGTAGCCTTGTTCAAACATTTTTATGCTTTTCTCTTAGTAGAATATCCTCTAAATATTCCTTCATCACCTTTAGAATAAAATTTACCATTTCTATAATCTTTTAGAATGTAACATCTACTTCCAAAAAATTTGAAATAACTTACATTCGGTGTGTAGCCAAACCATAGCTCATAAGGTGTCTTTTTGTATCTTTCTTCAGTTGAAATTGGTTCAATGTGTATACATTAGTGATAACAACTTCTCTCCAGTACATTTGTGAAACATCTTTTTCAATCATCAATTTTCTTGTACAGTCAACTATAGATCTATTCCTTATTTTTGCAATACCATTCTGTTGTGGTGTCCTTAGTGTAGAAACTTGTCTTTTAATTCTGTGCTCGTTCCAAAAGTTAGTGAATTCATCAGAAATAAACTTTCCTCCTCTATTAGATCTTAAGCATTTTAAATCTTTCTTGGTTTCCTTTCAAACTTTATCTTTATACCATTTAAAAAATTTGAAAGCTTCTAATTTTTGTTTTAGAAACATGACTGTCATCATCCTAGAGTAGTCATTGACAAATAAAATAAAACATGTGTCACCATAATAACTCTGAGTTCTCATAGGACCACATAATTCAGTATGTACCAACTCCAAAATACCTTTAGAAGAATATTCTTTTCTTTTAAAATTAGATTTAGTCATTTTCCCTTTTTGACATTGATTACACATGACATGGTCAGGTTTAGTTAGACATAGTAAACCCTAACTCTTCTCTTCTTACTGATCTTAACCATGTTGTCAAAATTCACATGACACAGTCTCTTATGCCATAACCACACATCTTGATTTTTAGCCAACAAACAAGAATTTTTAGCATTGTCAAGATAAAATAGATTACCTTTGGATAGCTCACCAGTACCGACCAAATTTTTGGTTTTATCATAGCTATTCACCTTTCTACTTTCAAATGCAACTCAGTGACCTGAATTATTCAATTGTTCTACACTCAATAGATTATAATTAAGTCCTTTCACCCAATATGCATTCTCACATCTAATCTTATTATTCAACAAGATAGATCCATTTCCTTTCACTAGACAAGGTGTATCATTTCCCATTTTAACAGATTCTTCATAATAGTGATCAAGATATTCAAATTTTTCCTCATCACCAGTCATATGATGTGTATAGCCACTATTAATAATCCATGTATCATTTTTGCTAACTTTAGATATAAGTGTTGTTTCAACATACATTTCTTCTTCTTCTTAATCATCTTTCATTGCAACAAATACCACTTCAATGTCTTCATCAATGCCGGTGTCGGTGTCGGTATCAACATCATCATCTCCAACAAGGTAACATACCTTCTTTAATTTGTCTTTGTAGTCTCAGTTGTTTCTTCTATCATAGTTTCAATTTCCTCTGTGTTCTTGGTTGTCTCTTCTGTCAAACTTTCTTTCACCAGATCGATCATTGTCTTTATCTTCATCTTTCCTGTTAGGACATCTAGCAGCAATATGAAAAATTTCTTTACAATTAAAATATGCTAAAGCTAATTTTCCTTTATACCTTCCTTTACCTTTCTAAAGTCTCCTATCCATAAGTGCTTCAATCTCATCAAGCTCATCTTTACTGTCACTACCACTTTCATTTCTTATGTTATGTTTACTGCTAGACTTACCAATCTTCAAGGATGATATAAATGAGAACTCAACACTCGATACAATATTGTTATCATAGTTACTCATGTCAAAAGTAGTCAATTTACCAATTAGGCTATCAAGTGTAAGAACACTACCTAATGCTAATCTCATTTCATGAATAGAAGAGATTCTAATAGCATAGATAGGCAACAAGGTTCTAAGAATTTTACTCAAAACATTATCTTCATCAATAACACCTCCTACTCCTTGGATAACATTGACCACCTCCTTGATTCAGTTAGAGTATTGTGTAATGTTTTCACCTTCTTTTATCTTCATATCATCAAATCTAGCTCTAAGGCTTTTAGCTCTGGCCCTCAGTAAATTTGCATCTCCTCCATGAACTAGTGCAAGTTTTTCCCACATTTCTTTTCTTGTAGTGCATGCTTTGATATCTTCAAATTCTACATCAGTTAGGGCAGCAACAATCTCTATCATTGTTATGTTGTACTCATGTATGTCTCTTAGCTAATCAACTATCGAAGGTCCAATAGTCGATTATATGTAGCCATTTTCTAGGAGTTGAAGAGAAGATTCTCCAATTCTAGATATGTGCAGCCTCATCTTACATTTCCATGTCAAGAAGTTGTCTTTGTTCATCTTTCACACCTCCCTTTTATACATCTTGTGATCTTTAGCTTAAGTCCTTAAAACTTTCCTCCAAGCAACCAATATGCTCTGATACCAATTGTTAGATAACTAAGAGAGGGGGGTGACTTAGTTAAATCAATTATCCTACAGTACCAAACCCTTAGATGTACTTCTTTAAACCTTTTCAACAAATCAATCAACTCAGTAAGATAAGATAACTATCTTTCTGTTTATTTACTGAATACTAGTAATTTCCAAAACTATCTTTATTGATTAATCAAATATGAAATATGTAAAGTATGATAGAAAAATAATCATAAAAAATAATACATAACACAAAGATTTAATATGGAAACCCTGCTAAGGGAAAAACCACCTGCTACTAGTAACCCAAAATATTTCACTCTTCTAAAGTGAGCTCGGATAGGAGCCAACCCTGTTCAAGGTTACAAAAGACATTGTAAGGTGTGACCTTGTTAGAGGATTTATCACTAATAGTTCTACTTCGACCAGCATTCACTATGAAATCAACAAGAAAAAAATTAACATTCCTTGAATGTCATATTGAAATACAAAAGACTATTAAGTCCACTCTATTAAGAGATTTAGTTGTAACAATGGTTAAATGGATACAGTAGTGATCTAATTAAAATAAAACTCAATTTGCAAGTATTTAGATCTATGCTAAGCTCAATATAACTCTTCTAATCAATTATCAGTTCACTTCATCATATCCTCCAACTTACTTCACTTGGTGTATATATCTCTAACGCTCAGTTATGCCTGCAGTTCAACTCAGTTCTATTTGTAACCAAATTGATCAAGTATGCATGAAAAATGTCTTCATGCAAAATCTTTTGGAGTCTCTATTCATCTGGCATGATTCAAAAATGAATCTCATGTCTCTTAAATAAACATGTAAACCATTTTCATATCAGCCATTAGATTTTTCCTCTTAATCTCCATCATTCATTTTGTCACTTCAAGCTTCCTTGACAAATGTGTCAATAACATGTTTCAGCCTCTTCCCTTTGATCATCTCTAAATTTTGTCAGTCATGGATCTTATAACAAACTTCATCTCTTACCTCAGAATCATAAGAAATTGCCAGCTCATCAATTTCAGTTGGCTATTATAAACATTTAATATTTTCATCCTACTTAGTTAATACTAAATGTGTCAGTGATAACTAACTTGGTTATTACTGTCACTCGGTATACACAAGACTGACTCGTGTATACAGAAATCTTCAATTACCGACCACATTAACTTGTTCAATTCTAATCTCTTATTCATAATAGAATAATGTAACATGCTCAAGTCAACAACATAATGCCATAGACTCATCAATAAGTTACCCAATGTATACCTTATCCATATCTATCATATCCATCTTTTTCTTATGTAGATATCTCATTTCTTCACCATTTCTTCCTTCTATAGATGTTCAGATGTTTGTAACTATCATGATAAGGACAATCAAAACTAGTTGACATTAATGACAACATATTGACTAATTTAATCATCTTACATATTACTTTAATCATCTCAGTGACCTCCTGGATCTTCATCAAGATATTCAATCAGTTGTATATTAACATATAACTTCTAGTTCTACATGGCTGACATCAATATGTATGCACAAGATCTAACACTCCTTTTGAAGTAAAAGTTTTTCTCTTGAAAGTAGATCTAGTCTTCTTACCCATCAAGCATCCCTTACACATTACATTAGCAGGCTTCATAAATTTTGGTAGATATCCTACAACATTAGTAACACTCATCTTCACAATGTTATCAAATTCAACATGACATAACCTCTTATGCCATAACCAGATATCATCAATGTGAGAAATCAAACACCTTCTTTCAATACTATTCAAATGAAAGATGTTACATTTTTTCTTTGTACCAGATGCAATATCATCTCTTAAACTTCCATGGATTTTGCATTCATCATTATTGAATTGTAAATCATGTCCCTTATCAACTAGTTGTACAACACTCAAAATATTATGCTTGAGTACTTCAACAAATAAAACATCATCAGTATTAGTATTACCATCAAGAGTAAGAGATCCTCTGCTACGAATCAGCCAAGGAGTGTCATCACGAAATTTGACTACACCACCATCAAACCTTTGAAATTCCATTAATTTTCTTTTTTCTATGGTCATATGATGTAAGAAACCATTGTCAATAACCCAATGTATCTTCTCCTCAACATGTGCAGCCAAAGCTCTCTCCTCATCCATAGGGCTTGAATCTTTTGTAGAAATGAATCAAAATTCCTCACCATTGTCACCATCCTTTTTAGATTCTTCATTTGTCACACCATCATTAGAATCAAAATAATATTTCTTTTGGTATTTAGGTTGATACTTCCTAGGTTTTGACTTAGAAACTCTCTTAGGACATCTAAATGTAGAATGACTAGTTTTATTACAAGAAAAACATTTCAAAGGTCATTTTCCTTCATACTTACCAACTACCTTAGGTAATCTCCTAGCAATTAGGGCTTTAAGTTCTTCAAGATTCATTTCTTCTTCTTTAAGCTCTTTTATCTCTTTATCATACTTCGAGGAAATTTATCTAGGGACATATCTATGCTTGTTATTAGATATAGAAACTTTGAATGTGGTCTCAACTTTAGGAAGGGAATCACCAAATTCACTTAATTCACATAAATTTAACTTACCGAGTAACATGTATTTTGTCACCTTAGTCATAGTTACATGATTTCTTATATAGTTGTAGCCTTGTATTTTTAAGAAGGAGGTCAAGATCTCAAAAGCTTAGCCACAACTTCATCTTCATGAATTGTTTAAATAACACTTCTCATCATGCAAACAAGATTTGTTACCTTCTACATGTAAGATGCAACATTCTCATCTTTACTCATCTACAAAGCTTCAAACTTTCCCTTAAGTTTATGCAACTTTTCCATCTTCACCTTGGGGTCTTCTTTATGTAGATTCCTTAATTTATCCTAGATTTTATTTGTTGCCTCCAATTTCATGACATTAGTTCATATTCTAAATCTATTAAAGCACTTAGAAAGGCTTCCTTGGCTCTAATGTTGACATCAAATTCCTTCTTTTTATTAGGGGTAGCATTCACAAGATCTGCAAGAGGATTGTAGTTTTTCTTTGTGATCTCCCAATGTTCATTACCAAGGTATCTCAAATGTGTCTGTTAGTGATTTTTCTTGCTGAATCCCATTACAAGCCTTAGATGCTTAAATTTAACTTTGTGGTTCCTAAACTCCTAACTCAAGCAAGAAAAGACTAATTAACAAGGAGAAACTCCTTCTTCACTTTGAGCTCCACAGACTTAGGTGGGTGTACCTCTTGTGATTTACTGCTTCACAGTGAATCTTCTAGTGGATTAAGTGTCTTGAACAAAGATGTTTAACATTCAAACCAAAAGAACTATAAAGTAAAGGAACTGATTTAATTATGAGTGATGGTGATAACTAAAAATTAAATAGAGACCAGTGCCAAATCCAAGGCAAAGAGTCAAGAAAATATACATTCACAAAAAACTCTTAACAGAAACACACCATGAACCCAAGTGAGATGCCTTACAAGTCACTCTCTCATTCCCATATCCAGACATCAAATTCTTATGCAACTATTGAATCCTCTGAAACTACCCTCAAGAATTACCCTTCCCTTGAAAGAAACTCAAGAACAATTTCACAGTTACCTTATAACCAGTGTATTTAATTTGCCTTACAAACTCAGTACACAAAGATTCAAATACAAACACATGAAGACATCAAATAGACCTACAAATGGGATCCATATGTTTTCTCATTAAAATTCCTCTACTTTAGTACATTTACAACTGATAGAAAGCCATGAAAGTAGACAAGAATTAGACCACTGCTTGAAGCCCTAAATTCACCATCCCTGTAAAAATGAAGAAAAACTAAGATATAGGAGAATGTGGTCAGTTGAAGCCAACTGATAGCTGTCCATTCCTTGCATCAAAATATCTCCATGTTTTTCCACCACTTTGATCTACAACTGATCCATCTTCTGGAATCATTTCCCAACAAACTGATTTGATCTTGACACTACTCTTTTCCATCACCCTGAAACTGAAAATAGTCATTGCCAAAAGATTCCTTGTCTTCTCCTATTTCTGAAAACATATAACATGCCCATGTTTTGATAAAAAATGAATCTCCAAGCCTTTTTTCTGTGAGCATGTTCATCATTTAAATTTTTGAAGTTTTTCCCTAATGTCTGGACTATGTCATTTTTAAATCTTTTGAAATCTGGCTTTTTTATATCATTTATGCACTTTATGTTCAGGGAGGCACCAGAATCCACCAAGTGTCACCATGTGATTGGTCGCTTAGGCTAACCATGTCTTGACCACCTAATTATGAGATTAAGAAACTACACACATTCTCCAGGGCTCTGAATGAACTCTTTAGCCCTAGTTAAATCTGGTGATTCAGCGAATAGGCCATTCTCGCAATATCTGAATGAATTCCTAACCTCGGGTTAAATCTAGAGAATGGGCGATTGAACCCATTCTCCCAATCTCTAAATTTTTTCTTTTGACCGCTAGGCATCTATAGATTTAGCGACTATGGTTATCTCCTATTATCTGAATGTTTTCCTTTGACTGCCAGGAATTTGGAGAACCAGTGACCAAGTGTTCTAGCAATCTCAAAATTTTCCCTCTAACCACTAGCCTATTCAGAGATCTGGTGACCAATGTTCTTTGAATTTCCAGGTGTTAGGGCTAAATTGCAGACCATCCAGTGACCTAGCAACTATGGCTAGCTGAGTGCCACCTCCAAATTACCAAATGTATCACTAACTATCGATTTAGTTCTGTGAAAGCGCGACTAGCCACCATGTATCTCCTCTGGTCCTTGTGAGTGCTTGTCTGCAAAATATCTTTATCTCAGGCCCATTGGCATGCATCCCAAGGCACCCTCCAAGTGTTCATGTGCATAGAGCCTCTACTCTTTGATCTACTTCATATGTGAGTGGAGTAGCTTTTAAACATTTGAAAGTTCCCATTCCGGATGAATGTGGGACTAAACATTTTGATGGTTTTAAATGTTTCAATAAAATACCTTTATAGCACCTAGTTGACATGCTTCCCAACACGGGCTTACAAGGGCATGAGGTAGCCATAGCCTCCACTTACTTCACTTTACTTTCATATTGAGTGGTGTTCAATATAAATAGCTAATAGAAATGTGTCGGGGTGAATGTGGGATATATCCCAACACGTTACCCTCTGTATTTCTGTTTATTCTTACCATGGTTGGGTGCGTGAGCTTCATTGCCTTGGCCTTCCTTTCACACCACATGAACAACTACCTTCACCTTTTCTTTCTTTGGCCTATGCATCCTCATCTTGATGCGTAAGCCGCCCTCATACTTGCACAAGTCCTCAGTCTCAAATGCACCAATAGCCTCCCTTTCATTTTAAACTTTAGTGTGTGGCTCTTTGCTGGCCTCCACGCAGGTCTCCCTTGTGTGAGCCCATGCCTCAAATCTTAGCCATACTTTGCCACACATGGAACCTACCAATTCATACAAAGTACCTAGCATTTCACCCTAGGCTCCAAATAAACTCATGTAGCTCCAAATAAACGTGCGCAGGCTTTCTTTTCAAACTAGCAGCTCCTTTCAAAAATGTGCCTCCACATCACATATGCACACCCATTAGTCTAGGTCTCCCTTTGTATACTTCATGCACTGGCTTGCCAAATGGTGCATGAGCCCTTTTTGACTGGCTACTCACATAGCATTCACTTACCTACAGATAGCCTCCACCTTGACTTGCGCAAGGTAGGAAACATCCATCCTTGTTAGAAATTACAATGAGCTGGCATCATACTTGCATAAGTGCCCTGTGTGTTTGTCATTTCTCCCATTTAAATCCATGCACCTGGCCTTGTTTAACCTACAACCCTACGCATGCAATTTGAACTAGCAGCCCCAATCCGACACACCTCACACACTTCTTTGTTGTTGTTTCCCTCATTTAGTATGGTGTTTTGGCTGTCATCCATACATCACATAGTCCCCTCCAATCTTTAACACACATTCAAATGCATGAGTCTCCATTTTTGGCTTGCACTAGTGTTCACAAAGCATGAGTACTTCCTTCCTTACACTGGCAGCCCCTTCCAACTAGCACGTGAGACTCCCTCTCTCACAATCCTCCAATCTCCATGCCTCTTGCTGGCATTTAAAAGAATATGCATAGACCATTCAATGTCTTACGCAGGGCATCCACCAATTTGCTTGATCTAACTTCGCCTTACACCTAGCGCGCTTATCCATTGAGTCCTACACACCCTCATGACTAGAAAATTTTTCATCCTTTCATGGTTTGGTATGTTATGTAAATGTCACACAATGCACAACAATGGCATGCACACATTTGGCAAATAAGAGATACACCAACACACTGAGAAGATACAAACACAACATACTCAAAGATTAATCATCATATGGCATGCCACCACATCACTTAATGGCAAGTTGATATCTTTGGAAACACGACATGGTCAGCATGTTTTCCTTTAGTTTTCTTACCATGAAATCACTACATGAAATCCAACCATAGTGCATCAAAATTTCAAACATACTGTTCATCTTTTTCATCCTTTGCAAAGTTGCCAAATAACACCAACTGGCATCTGGGAGCGACCTCAAAAATTGACTAAAAGCCCTCACAAGAACACATCATCTAGAGCACATACTAACTTCCAACATCACAACATGTCAGTCAAAGGAAAATGCTCAGAAAGATTTTAGCTGAAAGATAATAATGACCAAACATGGCCACTTAGAAGCATTCTCTGTCCGCACTGCCAAAATCATACAAGTCCCCTTCGGAACTGGCCTTAAAATCTCACCAATGAAACTTTCATGAACCAAAATCTTGGGCATTGATTCACCCTCATTCAAGGAATATGAATCCATAACTAGCTTCCTCAGAAAGTCGAAATGCCAAATACAAACAAACTCCAAAGTCAGCCTGTTAGTAAAATTCAAGATTTAAAACAGTGAAATAAGTAGAAATTAGGTTTGGAATTGGCCTGGGAAAGTAATCAAATGGATTGGAAGAGACTTGAAAATCATCAGGCACGTAGTCTTCCAAGTCTACAGTATGAAAAAACTTTCAATTGTGTCAAACCTTGCACAGGGCACAAATTACAAAGCCTCAAAGTAGGCCACTTAGAATTCTGAACAATGCACACTCAGAGAATTTTGACAATCTGCAAATGGAATTGCTCTGGAAAATAGGGAAAATGAGCACATGGGGAGATAAAAATTGGCTAGATGACTCACTCTCATGCCTACAGTATGATGCAACAACCACCATGTAATGACCCATCACTAGGAAAAAGATACAGACCTCCAAAGTGAGCTACTTTATACAATTCTAA